>OX381704.1:103811361-104397419 GCA_947462335.1 Harmothoe impar | reverse complement strand
CCAGGCTATACACACAGCGGGGAGTGTGAACCCCGGCCAGCGGCCACCCGATACGCTCAAATACTACCGGGTGGCCGGCCGTGCTAGTCTATCGAATTTTGCCTCTACCAATTTTAATTATATATGAAGTTTGTCTCATCAGAGATTATAGAGGTACTCTATTCAGTGGCCTCAAGTAAAATATTTCTTTGAATTTATAAAATATTAGGTATTAAAATCACCGTAAATGACAAGGAAAATCAAATTGTATTGAAACTCAACATGCAGATTTTTTAAAACTTTAATATCATTTAATAGAATTGGTAGGAAAGCAGAGATGTTAATATCAAATTGATCATTGCATCTTGCACAACGAGAGATGGACTCGTATTACATTAAGTTGTCCTTACCCTCAGGTTGTCGCCCCTATGTACCATGTAATACACCGTGTAATACGCTGTCAGAAAGATGAATACCTTGTTAAGTGTTAACCCTTTAATGCCAGCATAGTGCTTTTTTTTGTGAATTTGTCAGAAGTCGACCGTTGGTGTAGCTCTCATTGGTGCATGATGCAATGGGTAGATACACACCAAAGGGTCGGCATGATGCACTAATGCAGCGATGGCATGTTATGCACTGGCTGCATTAGTGCATCATGACCACAAATGAACATGAAGCTTGAGGCATCATGCTGTGCTCGGAGGGTTAAATGTTTCATGAGGGTACATGGAGCACGTAATGAGCACATTCAGACTGTGGTGTCTGAGGGAAAATCCCCCGCCCACCAAAATCACCAACCCCTGACAAAAAAATATATAAATTTAAAAAAATTGGGGCTGGGGAAAAAAACACACTCAGACCCCTGATTGATAATGCAGATTGCACAGAAATGGGGTGAACTTGTCAGATAGTCCTGTGAATAATTAGAGCAGGGGTTGGAGGTCAGACAGCTCAGTGAGCTGTCTGGTACAGGGAGACTGAGACAGGGATAGGGGCTCCTGTTAACCCTCTAAGGACAGATGTCGCTAAAAGATGACATTTGTTGTCACGAGGCACCAATGTACTCCCGGCGACGCTACATTGGTGCATCATGCCGACTGTTCCATAGGGTCGGCATGATGCTTGAATGCAGCACTGGCAAGTTACACACCAGGGCTGCATTCAAGCATTATGCCGACCCAGGGCAAGATACATTAAGGCATTAATGCCCTCCTTTAGGAGTTAAATGACTAGACAGAGAGGGGGATGGCACCACACACAAAGCCCTAGGGTGTACCAGTTAGTGTGAAGACTCATTTCCTGAGCTATTTTTACACCGTAGTAGTTGTGGGTGGTCAATTCCCATTGTCCCCCCATCCAGGGGTGGGAGTTAACTTGAACGGTCAACCCTATAGAGACAGCATACTGCATTAAAGCAGTGTACCGTTTGTTGTCATGTATGAATGCAGACCTGGCGAGTAACTCGTCAGTGCTGCGCCTAAGCATCATGCCGACGCTATATGATTGATACACGTGCGAAGCGTCGGCACGATGCATGAATGCAGCACTGGTGAGTTAATTGCCAGGGCGGCATTCATGCATCATGCTGACCATGGACGCAGTATATTTAATTAAAGCACTAAAGGCTTTACTTATTACAACTGAAAAGAGTTTTTATGAACGCCAACTGTGCTATTGCTGTCACCTACCATCCACATGGGGTCGTCTTAATGTGTTGTGCAATGGCCATTTACGAAGAGATGTATAAACCTAACGAATGAAGAAGTTTTGAAGTTTATTGACCATAATTCATAGCAAAGACGTTCTTCATAATACAGTCATACAGTACAGTTCAGTAAGTACATGGCAAAAATATAGAAGATAGAATAGACTGACATATATGATGACAATATGTCTCCCACAAAGAGTAAGAACAGGTAGAAATGGTTCTCACGAGCAATCTTTAGGTGGGATGGGTAGGGACAAAGGGAGACGGGCGGTTTTTGTGTTCCAAAGTTACCAACTGAACATTGACATTATGTCTGTGCAAATACAATATTTACCGCTTCAGAAACAACGGTCATCTACTCATTGGCTTATACCTACATACATGTAGAGGGGGGGGGGGGGGGGGTTCTACAGTCAGTGACAGGCAATATTGACTGTAGTAACACTGTCTGCCGCATCCCCCCAGGCTGCTTCCTGTGTAGTGAATATGGGTCTCTGTCCCATCTACAAACCCATACCCTACCACAGTCTGTATACATGCATAATGCCTACTGGTTATCACCCTTTTACACTGCAACACTGGCCTACTAACTGTCACAGTAATGACCACTAACTAGCCTCAGGTCCCTTAGCGCCATATTAAAACAGGCCCTCTACTCTGTAAACAAAGGATACGTACAGTAAATTCTCTCGTATTACCTGCATCTCGCTAACTACATTTAGTACTACCCACACCTAGGCTTTGACATTATTGTATTGCCCATACCTTTGGTCTAAAAATTGCAAAACTTGAGTACTGTTCCATACCACAGACCTAGAGAGACCTCTATGTCTATGTCTATACTGGTAAAAATCCCTTGTACATGTATTACCAGCACGACCTAGACTGAAAATAATATATAACCCGTGCTGAAGGTACAACCTGCGAGCAGTAATGTGGTAATTTATGGTAGTATACATTTGCAAACGTCAAGAAATCAGTTTCTCTGTTTGGCTAGGGTATCTCATATCACTCTTTACCCTACCTGTACCCCCCACCCCACCCCCACCCCACCCCTCAGAGTGATGGATGGATGGAGTTGTCAGGTACCCAGAATAACTCACCGTGCATTACCCAGTCTCGGACTCCCACACCAACACTGCTTCGTTCCCTCTGCTGTGTATGGTAGGATAGTCGCTGGCCGAGGCCGTGCATTCCCCGCCTATCTCACCGCGCATTGCACCAACTGGAGGCCGGCAGAGCGGCTCTGTGATTTAGGTTGGGCTCTGTCAGTGCCGGTCTGCAAACCCTGATCTCACCAGTCTCTGCCCCCGACTCTATAATAATAGAGTCTGGGCATACTCGTATATTTATAAAATAAGATACAAAAACTTGTCTTCAGGAGTTGACCAATCAAATACTGTACCCCAGTCTCTGTCACTATCTAAACATAGCAGTTTGTCCAGTCCCTTTTGTAGTGGCGGAAAATGAAACTGGAGCTCGAGGCTGTGATCTCACAGGACCCGAATAAACTCATATGCCATGTCCAAAAGAAAATGGGTCTGGTCTGCCACTGCAAGAATGCAAGCTGACTGTCAATGGATTATTAAGTAAAATAGTCATCATGTCAAGTACATGTCTTACTGGGAATGAGGAACCCCCTACTTTGAGAAAATGAAAACTTTTCTTTATAGTTTATAATCGTATTGTATTAAAACCTTACGCATGCGCCGACCGCCTACTTCTAGGAGGGAAGAAATCAACTTATAGATAAATGAAGAGGCATGCCATAAAAAATTAGTTTAATGATAATATCTCTAATCTTTAACCGCCCTCAATTATTTTTCAGAGACGACACGGCGTGTTTATGAGAAGAAGTTACAGCGACTTTTGGAGCAGAGCGTCCACAGCGAGGCGCCCACACCGGTCACCAAGCCGGCCCCGGCACCCCCCGCCCCCTCACGGCGCTCCGAGCCGGCACCGGCACCGAGCAGGCCACGCGTCGAGCCTGCACCGGCACCGGCACGCCGAGTGGAGCCGGTCCGCTATGTACCTCCCCCGGCTCCACCCGCAGAGACTGAGTTCAGTGACCAAGACGGTGAGTCGATATGTTACATGTATCATTATCACACTAAAATTTCAGAGATGCCACTTTTCTTACTTTTGCAGGAAATCCTACCTTTTTGCTGGAACTTCTGAATCAAATTATGTTAATTTCTACAGAAAAATCACCAAAATAGTTAAATTTCCTACTTTTTGCTGATGTCTCAGTGGCATCCTTGCAGTTAATTAAACCCTGATTAAATGGTTTTATTATTATAGCGCCTTGGAATTACGCAGGGTTGTCACTATAAGGGCAAATTTCAAGAAAAAGATGTTTGTTCCAGATTAAGGCATTTAACATTTTGTTAGGGGAAAATAGATTTTCTGAAAGTCAGGGAATGTTTAAATTTGTTAGGAAAACATCTTTGAATTACCAAAAACATGTCACCCCCATGTCATTTATAGACTAGGTGACACCAAATTGAGGACATCAGCCAAAAACACCTACTTAGACCCATTATGTTGGGGGTGGCTTACTTGGCACCACGACAGGAACACTCCCAGGGGCATCACTTTTGGCACACATGTACAATTCAGTTTTCGCACCGTGTACCATGGCCATGCAGTGATTGTACCCCCGCCACACACTTAACCCTCTAAGAATGGCATAATGCACTAATGCATCATACTCATGATGCATGAATGCTGCCCTGGCGAGTAAGTCGGCAGTGCTGCTTTTAAGACACTCCCAAAGGGTCGGCATGATGCACCGATGCTGCACCGTTACTTGCCGGGGCTGCATTGGTACATTATGACAACAAATGTAATCTTTAAGCGATATCCGTCCTTAAATGGCTAACGTACTGTGTAGGGGTGGCCAGGGGTCGGTAGTCAGCTAGGCCTTGGGGTACATGCACATAACACAGCACCACATGCACTCTGCATACAGTCAGGGCAGTGGGCACGTTTATACAACAAATCTTGTTACATACAAGTATGCTGCAGCATTGCATGTTTTAAAAGCTTCAGTTTGAAATAGATCCTCAAGGTGTAGAAATGCAGCTGCATCATTACATAAGTACCGTAAAACCTCGCGTATAAGCCTAACTCGCGTATAAGCCGCACCCCGAGTTTGTGCCGATGCTATAAGCCGCACCAGAGATCTGAGTATGGTGACATTTATTACTGTACCATAATAACAAAAACTCGCGTATAAGCCGCACCCTGACCCTGGGCCGATGCTAAGCCTCACCGCCGATCTGACTCGCGTACTAGCCGCGGCTTATACGCGATGTTTTGAGGTAATTTCTGATCCACGCATCATGCTGGCCAAAGGGTACCGTATACATATAGCATTATGCCTTCTGTAAAGGGCTTAAGGATGCGCTCAAATGTTAAGAGACTAGCCAGAGTGATACTTAAGTGGACGAATACAGAAAGTGGTGTCATTCTTTGTCCCAATGGGCAATGTGCCATATTTATATTCTCACCTGCCTCAAGCTTAAACATCCACATAGGAGTGGGGGGGGGGGTGTTTATATGAAGCAATAGGGGTGATGATATAACGTATAAGCACTGTGGCATACAGTGTTGTTCTCTGGACCGTAATGTCGATTCTAAGAATTTCTTGGTTCTTTGATTTTCTGACCAGACAATTTTCCCACAAAGACAAACTAAGCGAAGAAAGACTTGGTCAGTTGGCGGAGGAGCGGGAGTTGAAATGCATGTGTGAATCGGTGACCCATTTTGGTGGTTTTGATTTGAAGAGGATAAAGTGGAGAAGTGGTGGGATAATAAACAAAGATGGCTTGTGTTTGGACAACCATGTGGACAGCCTTTAACCCTGTAAGGACCGCATGTCGCATCGTAATGCATTGCTGCAGCCCCGGTGAGTAACTCGCCGGAGCTGCATTTGGTGCATCATGCCGACCGACCCTACGCGAGTGAATCTATGTTATGGGCAGTTGTTAACCTTTTAACGACTGGATGCTGACTTATGGTTCATGTTTGTTTGCCGTGTGATGCGCCAACAGAGCGAATAATTCATGGACAGTGCATCATACTGAACCTTAGGGAATGTATCATGCCGTGGCATTGGCAGGTTAGTCGCCAGGGCTGCATGAGGACAAAGGACAGAGTGCATCACAGTACTATGCGGTCCTGAAAGGGTTAAACCATAACATGTCCTGGAGGCTAGTCTCCTCTCTTGTGTGTGTAGGGGTCGGGGGCGGGGGGCGGGGGGTGAGAGGTGCTTGGGGTGGTAACCAAGATACAGTCGGACCCTTACCCCCAGCAGGTGGTGGAGCGTCTTGAAGCCCCTGGAGCGTCTTGAGACCTGAGTGCCCCCCCCCCCCCCCACCGGAGGGGAGGGGGCACTCAGGTCTCAAATTATGGAGTGGTGATTCTTCACCTAAAAAAGACAGGTCTGTAACACTAGACGAGAGGGTAGTTAGTAATTGGGCCTCAGAAAGGTGTAGATGATATAATGTAAAAAGAACAAGTATTATCCATCTCTTCTGTACTATTTGCATCAGGAAATAAAGGTACCGGTAGTATTACAGGGGTCCCTGAAATAACAGGGGTGGTGGCTTATCTGTATGTGATCAGGGGACAGTCCTCTGCATTCATGAGGGGCAGAGGTTTTGCAGCTCCTGAATTTAGACGGGCGGTAGTTTGGCAGTCGGTGGGTACCATCATGGAGCCAGTGCCCTCCCCAGGACTCAGTCAGTGCTGAAGGGAACTGATCTCACACTCGGCAGGAGTCAGTGAGTGAGTGAGGAAAAGTAAAACGTCCTCAACTGGGCATGCTTGTAGGGTGCATGGGGTAAGGGCCACACCCACAAGCACCCCATATATCACCCCCCTCACCTCCCCTCCCCCCTCCCCCCACACTCACACACACACTACCCCTCTCACCATGCCTGAACTCAGTGCACTTCTTGTACAGTAGTTAGCACTAAAAACTACTGTGTGACATGGAGTCGCCAGCATGATGGAATTTGGGTATGAAGTAGTTTTTGTCGGCCCTCTACAACCTGGTGCTCAGTTTATCAGCTGCTCGTGCAACGTGATACAGATCAAGAAATTGTACTGTCAAACTTCTCTGATAAGCCAACCTCCCGTTTAACCCGACCCCCAGTTTAACAGCATTTCTGGGTCTTTTTAACAGCTTGAAACCATAATAACTGGATAAAAAGACCTCCCCTATAAGCCGATCCCCTACTTTGAAATGATATTATAAGCCGAATGTAGCCTAAAATCACCCAAAAAATGTCGGCTTATCAGAGAGGTTTTATGGTACAAACCACGAGTTGTATAAACCAAACCCCCGATGCGACAACTGCAAGGTGTAGGTGCAGGTTATACGAGGGTTTTTAGGAAGTATACCACTGTATCCTTATCAGGTGCGTCTTATACCATGTTCTCAAAGAGTCCATTTGCGGCTATACGAGATGCAGGTTATACGCAGGAATTTAGGGTACTACCTGGTACTCTACCCTAGAGGTGTGTACTGCACTAAGACACCCTACCACAAGCGTGATACAACCTCCGTATGCTCTCTACCCCCCCCCCCCCTGGTGCAGCATAAGTTATTACCCCTAACATAAGGATGGGGGCACCCCACTGAGAGCGTAGGGGAAGAAACTGTAGAGAGGGAGAGGGTTATTAGTGTTTCATTTTAGCCTCTGTATGTAGGCCCTCCTTGTGTGCCATATGCCCTAAATGATGTTCAAACCATCCTAAAATAACTCAAAATAAAAGCTATTTGGGAAGCTAGTGTTTACTGGTGCACCATGCCAAGCATGGAGGACGTTATTTTTCAGTTAGCCAAAGCAGAAACAATAATATTTAAAAGGATGAAACTGGTTTACAAAACACAACTTTTCTCACAAAATGTCTATTACCAGTAATTAATCGTGCTCAACTGCCCTATATCCTTTACTTTGGAGGATGCAGAAAGGAAGCACTTCAGCACCTCTTCGCTGCTGCATTCATGCATCATAAGTATGCCGAGCCTAAGGAGTTGATACACTCCCAAAGGTTCATTGAGATGTACCAATGCAGCCAATAATCGGCTGTTGGGGTCGGCTTATAGCATTTTCTTAAAATGGGGAATCGGCTTATAACATGTGGCTGGTATAACTGGTGTAGATCAGCTACCAGTAGTACTGACTGAGTGTGTGCCTTGTCAGTAATCCCATCTCACAGGGCACAGTGCTTAGTGGAACTAACAACCTCAACACATGTAGGGCAGCGGATTAACCCTTTAAGGATGGCATGCCACTAAACTTCTAAAAGATGACATTTGTCGTCATAATATACACCAATGTAGCCCCGGCGAGTTATTCGCCGATGGTGCATCATGCCGACCTCTAGGGAGTGTATCTACCTCATATGGTCGGCATGGTGCATGAATGTGCTACATTGATGCATCATGACGACCAAGAGCATGATGTATTAATGCATCATGCCGTCCTTAAAGGGTTAACCTATACCCTCTAAGGAGAGAGTGTCGCTGGCTCGCTGCAGAGCTACATTTGTTATACTCATGATGCAACAATTCTGTGTCAGCGAGTAACTCGCCAGCCTGTGTTGGTGCATGATGCTGACCGGACAAAAGTCACTCCATTAGGGTCGGTGTGATACATGAACTTATTTGCCAAGGCTCCATGAATGCATCATAACGATAAGGTGTAATAGCACACTAAAGCATTATGCCACTCTCAAAGGGTTAAGATGACGAGATTAGACGGGATTTATGATCTTATGTAAACGTGAGCAAGAAGTCATTCACTGTGAAATAATACCATCAGTGGGTGGAGATCTGTTATATAACAGGACCCCCACCCTCACACCAATCCCAATAATAAACAGCATAGGAATGCCGTGAAGGCGCTACCACTACGGTGATGAAAACGGGAAAAGAAAATTACCAAGAAAAACAGTGTGTATGATTCACATACCCGGTGGTGAAAGATGGTGGGGGGTAATTCAGTGATTTTTTGTAGAAAGTATTAATAGGTTCTATGATGAAGAAATGTCTCATACAAATGTCTAAACGTTAGGTTATGCACGAGTGACATTTCTCTACAACTGGTCGTAATACATTGTATATAAAACACTTTTGAAGATATTTATGCAGATTTCCGTGCACTTTTCAAATAATACCACCCATTTTCTTAGCGGTGAAAAAGGAAGAGGGCAAGAGAGGTCTGAAGAGAAAAGGCAAGTGACTTTCGATATCGACACGTTCCAAGTTTCACGTTGGTTACTGTTTGATTCCTTATCAACCGAGGAATCCACTTATCTCTAACCCTTTAAGGGCGGCATGGTGCTTTAATGCACTTTGACCGTCATGATACATGAATGCAGCCCTGGCGAGTAACTCGCCAGCGTTGCATTCATGCATTACACCGACCCTATTGGGTTGATGCACTCTGTCGCGAGGTAACTGGCCAGTGCTGCATTGCTGCATCATGCCGCCAAATGAACATGAAGTCCTGAGGCATCATGCCGTCCTTAACAGGCTTAGAATTTCATCACAAGAGTACCAGAGCACCGTATCTCGTTGATAAGCGTTCGCTAACTTGTTTTTAGCAACTAAGCTGATACTAATTCTGATATAGGTTATCGTAAGATGTTTCAAAGTTCAAAAGTTTAGTTTTCTGTTTCAACTTTTACTTTAAATTTAAGATCACAGATACATGTATAAATAGGTCCCGTACTGGTCTGTAACTAACTGTAGCCTGAGTCCTTACTGCTAGTCACCAGTCATTCTGACATGGGATCTATTGATGAACTGGTTCAGCGGCTATTTGACGATCTAGGAAATAGAGTTTCTCACAAGTTCCTTTCAAAGGTCTTTACTAGAGGAACTCTTCCAAGTCTTCAGAAATGTCCTTTTATACACTTTTTCCAGAGAGCGAGAGAGGAAAACCAATTCAACTATTTTATTGAGATGGGGGTGGTACACTGTATGACCTATGGAAGGTGTTCATGCTACCTCTCTCAGCACTTCCCCCGTCTTCACCTACGTGGGTGGAGTACTGGGGTACAGGTCATTTCCTCATTCCTTCACGTTAATAGTAGCAAGGTGTATAGTGTATTATATACATGCACTTGTCTCACCCATGTCAACCCTTTAAGGGCCACAGAGTCTCTGGGTGCGTTACTGTGCTATGCCCTTTGTTGTCATGATGCATGAATGCAGCCCTGGTGAGTAACTCGCCAGAGCTGCATTCAAGCATCATGTCGCCCCTACGGGATTCAAACATTCCCAAAGGGTCAGAATGATGCACTGTCAACACAGTGCCAGCGAGTTACCCGTTAGTAAATCATGACGAAAAAATGTTGCTTTAAGGCAATAGCCGACCTTAAAGGATTAAAACTTCATAACATGCACAGTCTGTGCTCTTGGAGTCAGGATGGGGGCTGGGTGTGTGTGTGGGGGGGGGGGGGGGGGGGTCACAACTTGTAGCGTGCACCTGGGTGTTTAGTGTAGAGGGCGGAAGTAAACCCACCCACCCAGCCTGCACACACAGGTTACCCATAGTATGACACACACATCTCTGCACATGTAGGTTGCATATATTTAATAAGTGAATGCTCACAATAAAAAAAAGTGGTAAGAAAAGTTCACCTGTTTTCAATGGGAAAGCCAGCGCATTACTATTTTTTAAGGGGTGCGTCCGCAAAAAAATTCGCCAAATAGGCCAGCTATTTTAGTACTGTAGTATACTTTCAAAAACCCTCATATAAGCCGCACGTATATAGTCACGTTTGGTTTCAAACGAAAGCTGGTTCTGATTTGCGTACAAGCCGCGGCTTCTACGCGCGACTTTACGGTAGGCCTTACTCCATCCCCACGTGGGACCCATGTTAAACCCTAAACCTACCTCCTCAGACCCACACCACTAACCCCATCCACACTGCAGTCTTTACAGCCTTAGTATGGGATCCAGGGGCTCAGGATACCCTGGATTCCCTGAGCCCTCCTCAACCTACAACTTAACGAGATGTTGCAGAGGCTTCCCGGATAGCTACTCTAGTAACGAGTAAATAGTACCAGGGGAGCCTATATAGTCAATCTCAAGAGATGAGAGTTGATTTTAAGATTTTATATGTCGCAGTCAACCCCAACAGGAATATAATCAAAGTTAACAGCAGCGTGTTTGCGGATGAAGAAGACTGAACTTACTGTTTCGTTACATAATTAAAGCGCCAAGTTTCAAAAGAGCGCCAGTGTCATATAAGTGGTTGAGATGAAAGAGAGATGTGTCGCTTGTGCACTAGAAACCGGTCCGAAATAAGTGCCGGTCTCATCACGATGATTAGGCTTCAATATGTACTCCTAAATCCTTGGTTATAAGCTGAATCTGATAGAAACCTCGATAAAGTTTCGCTTACAACCAGCTTTTACGGTATAAATAAGTGTCCGGACGAGTTAACTGTGACTCTACGATAGGTCAATCGATACTCCTGGGTTGTAACGAAGCAAATAAGCTGATTAATAAGTGAGGTATGTCTGGTTACACTGTTGACATAGGGCTACTGCAGGACTTATATACTTGACTTGATCTGCTTTCTTCGTCACTACATACGTAAACTGTAACCCGTTCAGGCTGAATAAGCGGGCAATGGGATCGCTGCCTGAGACTTAGGCTTATGTATACAGGGGCACTCACTCCCTCCTATCTCCCTCCCTTCTTCCCTCACTCTCTCCTTCTATCCCTTCCTCTGTTCTTCCTCAGTCTCTTCCTCTATCCCTTCCTCTCTTCCCTCCCTCTCTCTCCGTCACTCTCTCTTCCCTTCCCCTCTTCCCTCCCTCCTCCCTCCCTCCCTCCCTCCCTCCCTCCCTCCCTCCCTCCCTCCCTTCCTCCCTCCCTCCCTCCCTCCCTCCCTCCCTCCCTCCCTCCCTCCCTCCCTCCCTCCCTCCCTCCTTCCCTCCCTCCCTCCCTCCCTCCCTCCCTCCCTCACTCACTCACTCACTCACTCACTCACTCACTCCCCTCCCTCCCTCCCTTCTCCCCTCACTCTCTCCCTCACCCCCCATTCCTCTCTTCGTCCCTCAGGCTCTCCCTTTCTTCTTCCCTCCATCTATCCCTTTCTCTCTTCTGTCCTCCATCCCTTCTTCCCTCTCTCAATCCTTCCAATCGTTCCCTTGGGTGTGGCCTTATCCCTTTCCTCCCTCCCTCTGTGGTTGCTACATGTCTCGGCACCCCCAATAACCTAAAACAACACGTGTCAGAGTAGTCACACAGTGAGTGATCCGCTGTCAGCCCCAGGCCTGTTTAACAGCTGATAAGGACCACATGGCCGTGTCACTAGGCCATGCAGTAACCCTTTAAGGCCATGCAGTAACCCTTTAAGGCCATGCAGTAACCCTTTAAGGACATGTCATTAGCCCCCGTGAAGGCCCAGCGCCCCTATACACATAGGGCTGAGGGGGTGGGAGGGGGGGTTATTTGTCCCACGTCAGGGAATTCCAAATTTTGTCAGGAAAAACGCAATTTTCTGAAGGGGTCAAGGCATTTTAAAAATTGTCAGGGAATTCTTTTGAGACAAGGAATTCTTTTGAGACAAGTGTCATCCCTTTTCCCTGAGTGTAACAACCCCATAGACCCATTATCATGGTAGGCAGGGTGCATCAATGGAGCATTCATCATGTAAGAACACAAAGGGGTAGTGCATTGTTAGGTTTGAGGCTGCAGAGTTTGTTGTGGTCCGTACAGCATGTAGGTCTGTCCCACCCTGAGGGAGTTTGCGACTGTCCCTGTTTACTATAGTAAGTCCTTACACCCTGGAGTGATGGACTTGAGCTCCACCAGGTCAAGTGCCCTACCCCTACTCCAACCTTAGAGGGTAAATGAAGCCATGGTTCATGGCCTGGCTCCTCATGGAATCAGATCTCCTTATCCATGAGGTTTGATGAATTTACTTATGATCCCTACCCATTCATGCAGTGGAAGGAAGAGGGTATAGCCCCTGCTATTGACATTAAGTCACCCCTAACCCAGTCCCAGTCCCCTACCGCTTGATACAAAATGCAGATTTATCTTGGATAACACCGAGTATTAAAGTAGGCTTTGGACGAAGGCAGAAGGCAGGGACTAGTGGAGTGGGATAGGGACGGTTCGGTCACGATAAAATTAAAATAGAATTTCAGGGAAAATTTCAGGTACAACATGAAATGTCTATATTCACTGAATACTCACACAGATAAGGAAGTTCACCTGTTCCTATTAAGGACTCTCAGCACCCATATTGCAGTAAAACAGTTTAGAGGGTGTAATTCCAAGTAAATGTGTTAAACCTGTGCATATGATACATCATTTTAACCATCTATAATACCTTTATCAAATTCCTTCCATCATTTGAAATTGTTGTCACTGTGGAATGTGAATTGAACAAAAACGTTCCTTTTTATCCTCTTTTCTTTTCAACAGCATTATGGGATGAAAATTAGGCCCAATACTAGTGTTTAACAATTTGAAACTAATATTGATGTCAATACCTGGGGTCCTTTTTTTTCTTTTCTTGATATTCCAATTATTAAGGTCTACAGAGCCCTTCAAAGTTGCATAGCTACTAAAAAATGGTAAAAATGGCTATTTACCCCTATTATCGCCCATTTTTCAGCTAACTATACAATTTTGAAGGGCTCTGTAGACCTTAATAATTGGAATATCAAGAAAAGAAAAAAAAGGACCCCAGGTATTGACATCAATTTTAATTTTTAATTTAGAAATCCAAGAATTTTGTCCAATTTCCATCCCATAATACTGTTGGGAAAAAAAGAGGCTGAAAATGGAACGTTTTTGTTCCATTCACGTTCCACAGTGACAAAAATCTTTAAAAATGGAAGGAATTTGATAAAGGTATTATAGACGGTTAAAATGATGTATCATATGAACAGGTTTAACACATTTACTTGGAATTACACCCTCTAAACTGTTTTACTGCAATTTGGGTGCTGAGAGTCCTTAACATATTGTGACATTTATTTGTTGGGTTAAAGGTGGCGATAGTTTAAGCTGTAAGTTGAGGCGTATACTAACAGGTGTTGAGGGTTTACAGGGAGAGCATGATCCCTAGGCTGTGGACCTCCCTGTGATAACAGACTCCACCCAGACTCAGTCAGGTTACATGATCCCTGACTACAGATAAGTGTTTGCTGTATGTGCCACACGGGGGCAGCACCAACTAGCTGCTACAGCCTGCTACATGTACTGTAAACGTATGTTATTTCGCGCTGTACTTATTTGTACAGAGCGAATATTTACAGAGCTACCAAGTTTTATGATTTAATTGTAATATTACGATTTACAGCAGTCTTCAGGGCCATTACGATTTGCCCTGCCTGAATTACGATTTTTGAGGTTTCTGGGCAAATATATGCATTGGTATAGGAAAATGTGTTAGCCGTAGAGAGAAGGGGTAGACGTTTTTTACACCCCCTAAAACTGGTAATATTGATTGGTTAAATGTTCCCTAAATTCATTAGAAATACGTTTTGAATTGTCTGGTATAAACAATCTTATTGTGACATTGAGATATTTGACATTTGATATATTGTGACATTTGAGATATTCCTTAATACCTTCATTTTATATGCTGTAAATCCAATACTTAGGCCTAAAAGCATGAGTTTATGATGGAAAATTAATGCATATTTACATTACGATTTCAATTACGATTTTTCTTTGGTTGGAATTACGATTTTTACGATTTCCTGGCATGAGATTTTTTTTTTTGAAGGATTCAAACTTTGCAGCTCTGTATTTATCCAGAATGGTCATACAACTACTATACTCCAAAATCCGCGAATTTAAATACACGTGAAAGTGCATTTTGCAGTTAATTCGCAAAAATATGCATGCGCGAAAATATATACGTTTACAGTATACCGAGTCACCCACTGTCAGCCTATGGCTGTGAGGTAGCTACTGTGAGATGTGGGGAGAGAGACTTTGTCTAGAGTTGATGTCTCACTGTGAGACAACTCCCTACTATTGGACAAATGTAGACAAATGCCAGTGTTGCCGAAAACTGTTTATACACAGGCCAATTGCTTTCTACACCGGCCGTATTAGCTATAATTTATTGAGAACCTACAAGGTTCATTAAAAAATGTAAATTCATAGAATAATACTTCCAGAACTATAACTTTGCTTTTCATAAAAATATCTGAGAAATTCTTTCACTATTGGAAAGCTGAGATTATGGCCGATGTCTGATGAGCCCACATCGGCTATAACGATTCTACATTGGCATGTCCCGATGTCACGTTGGCAACACTTAAATGTCAACTTTCATTGATACCGTCTCTGACTTATTTCCCCCTTTTTTTTGGGGGGGGGGGGGGGGTGAAAGGAAGGGGTATCAATGTAATTGGCGTTTCTGTTTTTGATTTGAAGCCATTTAATGAAAGAAAGACAGCTTTTTCTTATCCCATTCAGGGGAATACACTTGTTTCCACACCTAAACACCGTGTTAAATATGTTTATATTCTTCTTCCTTTCAGACTATGAACCTGAGCCAGAGCCCGAGTACGAACCCGAGCCAGAACCAGAGCCTGAGCCAGAACCACGACAGTAAGTAAAATTAAATGATATTTTATCAAATATTTAAAACACAATAATATTCTATGAAGAGTATACTAGTAGGTTGAATTCCAGACAGATTATTGATGTAAAATTATTTCCGAGTCTGGTACCAGCTCTCTGAAATGAACAGTTTGCAGCAAATTAATTAGCCATTTTTGGAAGGACTACGTAATATTGTCCATGTACATAATACAAAAAGACCAATATAGTTGACAATGAGGTAAATAGATCAATGAATATTTAGTAATTGCTAAATACATGACATATTAATGTATTGTGTGACCTTGCAGGACTGCATTAAGAAAGCGCCCCCAATCAGCCGCTGTACGCCAGTCACCACGACGACCAACCCCCGTCCAGTAAGTACAACTAACAAGGAGCTTAGTTAACCCTTTAAGGACGGCATGTCGCGAAATGATGCCATTTGTCGTCACGGTGCAGCAATGAGCCGTGGCCAGTAACTCGCCGGTGCTGCATTGGGGAATCATGCCGACCCTACAGGAGTGTCAGACTGTCTCAATCCCATAGGGTCTGCATGATGCTGAATGCAGCACTGGAAAGTTACTCACCAGGGCCGCATTCATGCATCATGGAAGACCCAAGGTCATGATGCATTAATGCACTGTGCCGTCCTCAAAGGGCCAAAAAGAACAGTGAAATGTAGCCTGTATTCCATAAATTCCTGTCTACAACCCTGTTTATTGTGTGGCTATTATAGTTTTATTTTAGAGATATACTACAGTACCTACCAAAAGTAGCCAAGTGGCAAAAACAAATCGGACCTGGGTACAGGAATTTACGTTTATCACATTGATTTATAAGTGAACTCCGTAACCCGTCACACCATTAACCCAACCTTGATAATGTAGTAAATAATCAGAGGTGAAGGTCTTAAAGTTTTTTTCTTGATTTCAAGTTTTTTTTATGTCGCGAAGACCTGTACTTAACTATGCAGACCTTTATTCAGGGGCCAGCATTTTAAGTTGTCTTTTTTTAGATTTATCACTTTCATCCCTGAATAATGTTAACCAGGAATGGGGACGTAGCCATCTATCTACCGTACCGTGACCGTGTCGTGAGGTCCTTATCTAACAGACGAGATAGGTTTCTTAGAATATGTTCCGCTAATTGTAGATGAGTCCACATAACCATCACCAACTAGCGTATAAGAACCTCAGTCAGGGGATTCCCGTTAGTCGCTATGTTATCGGTCGATGAATACTGCAGCTGAACCACATATCCATCTTAATATTTTTAGTTGGATTAAGAACAAATATTTAAATTGTATGGAAAACAGACTATTTTTAGAAGCAAAGCTGAGGGCATGTCTATATATGCATCTCAACTAAATGATTGAGGTCTCACGGTGCATTCTGGGCCAATATCCAAGGGAGGGAAAAATATTTTGATCAACAGATTTTCTATTTTACTGTAAAACTCCATCTTTAAGGTTACCCATCCTACTTGGAAATGACTTTCACGTCGTTTTTGCTGTAATGAAATTTATCAAAACCTTGAAATAAGACATACCCAACTTTTAAAAATGGGTCTTAAATGGGCTTGTCTTTAATAATCGTCTACCGTAAGGTCTCGTATAGAAGCCGAACCCTCGTAGAAGCCGCCCCTTAACTTGGGAAAAAACCTATCAGCCAAATCTTGGGATTGATAATAGCTAGTACCGGTACTATACATCGTAAAACCCTCGTATAAGTCGCACACACATCATACATGAAAGACTAAGAAAGCTGCTTCAATCTTAGCCGGTGAAATAGTGGTTGAACACAATTGTGAATTTTTTTACCAGAATAAAGTAAAGTTGTATGGAAAAAAACACCAATATTTGGTATCAAATCAAAGCTGGTTCTTATTCGCTTACAAGCACCAACTTCCACCCGATACTTTACACTAAATGGGTTTTGTCATCTAAACCGCATTCTGAAAATTATTAAATAAAAAAATTATTGAATAAAAAATATAATGTTTTATTCCAGGAGATACGAGGCGGCCCCACTCAAGCCTCAGCCGTCCACCCAGTTGCTGAATGACGAGGATGACGACGACCATGACGTCCATGACGGCACCCTCAACCCGTCCATCCGGCCCTACCGCAACGGGCCCACCACCACCACCGCCCCTGCCACACAACAGGAGACCCCCGTAGCGCCCCGCGCCCCGTCCTCGCGACGCCGACTCCCGGTCTGGGTACAGCTCCTACTGTTCATCCTTGTGGCCGGACTCATCTACTTCGTCATCCAGAACTTGGAACCCTCAGCCGGAAAATCCATCATCGGGAAGCTCCCCAGCAAATGATGATTTAATAATCCACGCGCTGTGTATCATAATAGATAGGGGTTGTTCTTTTGTACACCTTTGTTAACAGTCTAGTAAATGATTTGATGTATCTCTTCTCAGTGAGATCAGTTTGCAGAAAACTTGATTTACGTTTTTTCTAATTTTATTACATCTATTTAAAAGAGAAAACGCCCCTCATATCACAGGTTTCTGTTCTTGTGTGGACTATGGGAGCAATTAGAAACGTTACTGTCACTTTCCTAATTGTCTACTTAAATTAAAATACTTTGGAAAGTAATAAGAGATTGATATACGAATACATTCATCTGTGTGGTTGTCAATCTGCTTGAAAGTATATTTGTATTGTCTATTTTGAAATTGATTCTTTTGTATTAGTAAATCTGAAACAGATGCAAGTATTAACCCATGGCAGCGTACCCCGAGAGGAAACTAATATTTGTTCTTGTCCTGGTGAAGGTCGAAGTCCATGTGTCTTGGGAATACAGTCCCTCAGCAGTTCAATATCACTCCCAAAATTGCTAGACAAGAATTTGTATTGCAATGAAAGAATTTATAGTACTATGTAAACTTTTTAAATTTTACGCTGCCCAAATATATAGGGATGGGGGGGGGGGATCCACAGTGCTTATAGTAATTCATAATTTCTGAATGTGGGCTTTTCAATGACGGGCAGCTAAATCCAAGGTCTATGAGAAAAATGGTGTGACTAGAGACAGTGGGAGATATGTCCAGGGCAGGCTACGTTTAGAAAGGTTGTCATGAGAGCAGTTTTGTTTACCATCCATTTGTTGTGTGCCCCATTATCACAGAAACATTTTCCTGGCACATAGATTCATATATATAACATCCAGATGACCTAATCTTGTACAGTACTGCCAATAGCATATACCTATAAATACAGTGAATTTTAGGCTTTGAAATATTAATTCTGTGATTATGCTGAAATAGAAAAACTTAGTCCGGATTCATAGCGTATGCTTCAGTCATGAAAATAAGGGCAATATTGGAGTATAAGATAATAATCATAATCAGTATACGTCTCGCAGAAAAAAAGAGGTAGTGACTCGGCATGAAATGTATTTACCCGCATCTTCAACAGAAGTGACGTTGAATTAGCTGTATCTAGAATTGTGTTCCTTACCCCCGACTGTGTGTACCATTCACCGTGTGTTAAAACAAGTGAATTAATCCATACCGAGGCAGCAGACTGACGTCATTTGTATACATGTCGGCAATTATATCCTGATCTCCATTTTGAATTTGTATTACTCGACAGATGTGGTTTGTATGCATAATAGCAATGACATACGACAAGCGTATCATATCGCTCAATAACCCTTCATCCACCGATGCCTTACCGCATCCAAAGTACAGTAAATGCAATATCAGCAGATGTACTATAAAGTATCCTATAATGCAAAGTAGGGCTTACATATGAGGAAGCCCATTCCTGAAATATTGGTTGATACTATTCAATTTCTGCAAGATTATCTTTCTTGACTGTTTGAAAAATATTTCCTAATCTTTGCCAAACACATCAATACAACCATAAGACAGTTGTCACAGACTTGCCTTTGTGTGTTTTTTCATGTAATTGTTCATGAGTGTGTTGTTTATATCGACCATGCCCCACCCCTCTTGTTTAATGTACTATACCCCATAGTTACTGGATAAAGTGAATTTTCCTAAAAAGCAAACTTAGTATAACTTGTAGAGTGGTTTAAATGATAATACTAATTAATGAATACTGAATCATTTGTGTTGGTATGTTGTTACGAGGAGATTTCAGAGCATCTATGGAAGGAGAAATGAGAAGATTGCTTACATCCATATGTATACAGGGATGACTAGTGCTTGTATCAACTATTGATATAATATACATTAAAAAAACTCTTGATAGTTTAACCTTTTAGGATAGAATAATTCCTTCATGATAGGTATCTTCCTTAAAAGCTTCAGGCGGCTATGCCCAGTTACCTGCGGGGAAAGAGGTATTGGATAGAACCGGTATCTCAGCTTTAACGACAGTGAGCTAAGGGAACTGACCCAACAGTGTATATAGTGCTTACTATGTCAAGCATAACGCGTTCACAAAATGGTTGATAATAGAATTATAACAACTTTAAAATAAATCACTTGTAAAGGCTTAATATTGATTATCAATTCAGAACAATGTACTGACTTTTGTTGTCGAGGTTGTGTAGTGGTTGTTAGCGGTGACTTTTTGAAACTGTTTCCCTTTGCCGTAAGTGTAGATATATTTAGTGACAGAATAATGCTAAGCGGATGAAAGTGTTATATAGAAAGCACACCGTTTTTGGTCGAAGCGAGAGAAAAAAGATGGAAATTGTATAAAAGCCTTCAATATGTTTCAGAAGTTGGTTGGTTTATAAATGACTGTGGGATAACTGCCACTTTGTTTAGATGTTGGAATACGACTGTAGTCATGTTAATAAACCGTATATAACCTGCTTGTCGCATTTGTCTTCTTCCTGTTTAATATCATGGAACTACTGTAAACGTATGTATTTCCGCGCATGTATATTTTCGCGAATTGACTACAAAGTGCACTTTCACATGATATTCACGGATTTTGGAATATGCTATTTATATAACTATATTGGATAAATATTCGCTCTGTATATATTTTTGCGATTTTCATTCCGCGAAAATAAGTACAGCGCGAAATAACATTCGTTTACAGTATACGAAATCATCTGTATTATTCTAGTACAGTAAAGCCCCACCTATAGATTTTTGTTGGGTCTAATAATACATTCAATGTACGTAGTAAATATGAAATGTATTAATAACCAGCATATTGGCGCATTGCCTTCCCAAATAAAATCCACATATTAGGCCACTCCAAATAACATCCTTGTTTCTCATCACCAAAATCGTGTTTTGAAGATTTTTTTTGCAAATTTTAAGGGAAAAGTTGATAATGATCGACAAATATAGGCATGATTGGTATCGAATTGAAGCTTACAGTTGCGCAAATACAATGGGCTCGAGGAAATATACCTATTCAAATCGTTTGTAGATTATTAATTTCTTAATCATTTACACGTGAATTTAAAGTTTGCTGAGAGCCTAGATCCCCCTACCCATATTTGGTCTTCAACAAAAAAGAAAAGAAAAAAAAGGGCACTCGTCATATTTGTCATGACTTAGTGATGAGAAACAAGGATATTATTTGAAGTGGCGTAATCAACAGATGAAAGCACCATGGACTTCTATATGCATGTGCGGGTGTCGATGTCCGAGTAATGTCTTATTCTGGCCAGTTAACTAATTTTGCGTCTCGTGCTATTCATAGTGTTGCGCCTGTGCTGGACAAATTTCATGTCTGTATCTAAGTTTAAGCCTAAATATGGGAAGCAGTTAACATACAGTGGGATGCCAGTTAGGTATAGAACAGGATTATCTCTTTTCTTTTAAGACATGATTTCCCGTTAACATAGATTCCCCCCCCCCCCAGAGTAGGGGGCGCGTCTCATAGGTGTATAAGCCAGCCTATTGAGAGATATTTATAAGGCCCTTTCCTAAGTAATGCAAATAGCTTTAAACGATGAATACTGGGATTTTTAAAATGAAAACGCCCTTCTAGAAATATCCATAAACTGAAGTACCGTAAAACCTCGCGTACAAGCCGCGGCTAGTACGCGAATCAGATCACTGGCGCGGCTTATAGGATCGACCCAGAGTCGGGGTGCGGCTTAAACGAGGGGTTTTGCTACTATGGTACAGTACTAAAGTCCCCATAATCAGATCGCTGGTGCGGCTTATAGGATCGGCACAAAGTCGGGGTGCGGCTTATACGCGAGTTATACGCGAGGTTTTACGGTAGGTCTAAAATTCAAGGAAAAGTGGTTGGCTTTGAAGATAGGCTTTATAGTAATTTATGTAGTGCTCACTGCTGTGAAGCCAATTAAATTTTTTTTTTTTTTTTTTTTTGTTGTTGCCAAGCAATGGTGTTCCTTATGACGTCATGGTCCAACGACAAAAACGTCATTCAAAGTGGTTGCATCGTGCAGGAAGGACCCCCCACCCCTAGCAATTTGTGAAGCCAATTAAACAAACACCACATAGGTCGGAATACACTAGTCCAACTTAAATGAAGAACATAAACACCGATGTTGCGTGCAACACCCATATAAATAAAACAAACTCTGAAACTATGGTTTCTAAACTTTTTAATCGTAGTATACTGTACAATACAATTTACCTTGTTTATACAATAATGCCCGTTTTATAACCATTTCAATTTTACAATTCAAATGACTAAATCTGTCAGCTTTCACCATAAGCACACCGGGTACAAAAGTAAGGTTTATATCTTTGGTTGGAATACGAGACCAATGAACACAACCATAATATAAGGTCATGGAAAATAATTCTGAAATACATATCTTAAAATTAAAGTTCCTCCGAACGTTTGTTTTAATGAAGGTCCGACTTCAGGGTCTCTTCCACATTTGCATTGATTATGAGAAATGCAAGGGGAAAAAACAAAACTGGATACGCAACATTTTTTGCGATTCGTACGACTACCACTAGTGTGGGGTTTCGGTTTACCCCCCAAAGACATTAGATAAGTCAGTAATACTGCGACAGAATCGAATTGTCACCCCAGTGCACCAATACTAGTTATCATGCTCCAAGTGATGAGCTACAACCGCAAATAATCTCATTGGTAACATTGGTAAAATAAAATATGTTTGATCCAAAAAATGACCAAATTCAAAAAGTTGTTTATACATTCAAATATGATTATGCTACATCTATGTACATTACAATGCTTCATATTAGGCAACACCAACAAATATATATATGCGTTGGTCTATGGATATTTTCTTGCAGAAAAAATGTCTTTCAATATGTTTGCGGGAATAAATCTATTGCAAATTTGCCCTTTTGGAAATATCTGTAGGCGGAATCTTTTTTTTTTTAAAGCACTCAATGTACATTAGCCAAAGTATGCCATGTTGCAGGAAATGCACAGACCAACATAATGTTTGTGCGTGTGGACTTTATGTACCGTATATAGGTGCATAAATTATTAAAAATTTAGTTGAATTAAACAGAAGATTCAGGATATTGTGAAACCTATCTTAGAAACTATCTAGGAATTAAGAAGGTATTCCCTATAATTTAGAGTCTTTTTTGGCAGCTATAAATAAGAAGAGGAGAGACCTGAAATATTGAGTTAACCATTCCTTAGAGACTGACATTTTGGGAATTTCGGGTGAGGGGGAGGTTTCATATCCAAGTAATTATACTTCAAAGCTATGCAAATTACTCAGGAATTGGCCCAATTTCTCCCAAAATGGTGGGTCAAAAATACATGGCATGCGGAGTGTACTTCTATGCGTATGTCACATTTATAGGATATTGGTCATGGCACTTCACATAATAAAACAGTGACTGATATATTATAGACAGCATATGTACATTATTATTCAAAATACAGGGATGCCAAGTGTTACAATTTCGATTTCTGCTAAAAAATTAAGATTTTTATGAATTTTTGAAGTGCAATTAGAATCTTCCTAGATTTTCACTTTCCTTGTATTCAAATTCTAGGAAATTGCAGGCAGTAGCATTGAGACCCATCCACTCTGCAATCCTAGAAAAATGTATTAACTATTACATTATAGGCCTATATAGAGCATAAACCACAAATTTATGTATACGAGCATTCTATAGGACGTACTATTGTTACGATTTTTGTTACGATTTCTAGCAAGATATGTTACGATTTTCGGGTCCAAAAATCGTAACAAAATACGATTTTGGGGGTGGGGTAACTTGGCATCCCTGATAATATATGGCATGCGTAAACATTCAAGTGATAGATATTTATCACTTACGGCGAAACATACTTATGGAGAGACAGATTGATTTACAACTCTGTGAACCTTCATCAATAATCTAAATTGTTCTTAATAAACTGGCAGCATTTGGCACACAGCTGTGTCTCATAAGGAAAAATGGGGAAAAAGCTGATCATAAAATGACTTTAAAGAATACAATAAACAAATTATTCTATCTATAGAGTGCGAACAAAACGCATCTAAATATTTACATTCATATCATACTCTTATAGGGTCTTGGATATATATAATGTCAAATATAAGATATAGTGTAGCTTAAGGATACGAGATATAATATCTGTAAACAATCACTCCATCACATAAATGGGTTCAGTTTCATCACAGCTATAGCCAAAGTAAAAATTAAGGAATCAAATATAAAAAGGACTTGACAGCTATATCGGTGCAAGACAAAACTCAAATACATATAGCTTTCAAAAAAGTTTCTGTGGAGACAAAATATGATTGTACATCTGTACATCTGTAACGTAAATGCTACCTATATGATAGGTACTTTTTAAAAGTTCTATTGTTCACAGAACAAACAATTCAAACTATACTTCACACAAAACAAAACATTCTAAATTGAAACTGGATGTCCTGAAGCGGCGGAGGGGTGTCACTGGTCTATGTCCATCCTTTCCGGAACGGTCGACATGTAGGGCATGCCTGAAAATGAAAAAGAAAAAAGAATAAACTGAAAACCTCTCTAGTGGAAATAGCCAATGTCTTACTAAAGAAATTCAGCTGTATCATGTTCGGTTTATACTCTAAGATTGGGCTTTTTCCAGTAAAACGCAGCTTTTTGAGAAGATTGATGCAACTATAGATATATTACAGGTAAACTACAACATTATATACCTCTTATTGTTTAGCCTTTTTACACAATGTTAACATTTGTTCCTTCGTGGTAAGCTTTTCTTTATGAGATAGCACCTTGTCGACAAAAAAGATGAGATTTGCCCATAAGGGATAGAACAACACAACAAATCAAGTAGTAATTTGAAATGGATATACATGTTTTCCATACTTTGTATTAACACATGATAAAGCCTGTTATCATCTTCAAGAGAGTGTGTGATTTAATAGTGAAATATCCTTACCTATGCTCGCATTCCCTTCGATCGTCTCCTGAAAATAGTGTAATAATGAATTGAGAAAAGAATAGTTATGGTGAAATTGATTTCTAACTAAACTATATACAATAAATGCTATTTTCTGCGCCATAGTAGCAGTGTAACATATATGGACGTAATTGAAAGAAATCCTGTGAACACATGAAAGTATGAAAATCTACGTGTTTTCATGCGCACCCTTTTACTTATAGTAAGGTGCTGACTTTTTCGCTAAAAACAGGTGAAATCCCCCCTCCCCACGCCCCGTTGTTAAAAATGGGCATTCCCTTAAACAAAAGTACAAATCATATTTACCTGGGCAAAAAGTTGAAAAGCCTGATTCACCTCGATGCTTTCTGTGGGCGTCACCGTATCGACTGAAACCTGTAAAAAGCAATTTTCTATTAATAGTAAAACATGTATAATGATCAACATCATTTATTTTCTCTACGTACATGTATATAAAGATATATGGATATTAATATTGGAAGTTCACCTGGATTTCAGGAATTCATGCAGCTGCCTCAAAAATTGCTTTCGGGAGGTGTTCTTCCCTAAGAATGACCGAGTAAGCAAATTAGATAGAAATGATTTATAATCCTGTGCCTGAAGGTGAGGCTCCACTAACCGATTTTTACCTCAGATCGGCGCTATTTGACTCAAACTATGAAATTATAGGACCTATACCTTATGCAGGGAGGCTTTAATGAAAAGATTTAGGTTCCGATCTCGGGCCAATTTGATAACATTGTATTGACCCATACCTGCTATGTAAATATGAACAAAACCTGACAGTATTTCTGATCTGATCGTCTTCCTAATATAATATATATATATATATGGTCAACTATAAGGAAAGCTAGATGCCAGGGCATGATCGGATTGTGAGAATTGAGCAAAAAATCCCAGCTTGAATTATTATCTACAGTACTTTACCTTGCCCTCAGCTGCAAGCTGATCCAGTAGGAATTGTAGATCTGGAGTTGTCTGGATTTGACCAGTGGTGAAGTCAGTCCGTGGTAGCGGGGGTTCCAATGAAGCATAAATCTTCCCCGAAGAGCTAGAAGAGAAATTGAGCTCTTGTTATTTAGAAAGTTTACGGGTTCATTATTTACTTTGTCTTTTAATTTTAGATGTCAGGAGAGGTATGAACATGAAATAATCATTGAATATGCTTTAAAATATGGACATCTCTCTATGGATTGTATTTTTTGATATCTAGTCAATCAAACTTATCATTGAACACTATCATTTTAATGGAGTAAAAAGTGAACATGTCTTTGGTACAATTTATATATAGAGAGCTTGTATGCACATATTTCCCAGTAAACAAATAACGTTATACACCATTTTATAACGTTATATAACGTTATATGTCAACGTTTTTCTAAGGCTCTTTAGTATGACATGTTATGTAAAATTTAAAACGTTATTTTGATGTAAAATAACGTTTTTTTGTTAGCTGGGTTACCTCAACATTCCATCGTCATCATGCTTCCTCTTTCCGGAAACATTGACATCATTTATCAATACCGTCTTTGTGTAGTCCATATCATTTCCGTACAATGGGGGTGTTTGGCGAAAGGCATTCGTATTGCACATAGTGTCCATAGTAGTACTGGGTTGACCCATCATTGTATAGTCACTAAAACAAAGAAAACAACATCTATTACTACAAAGATTTAGCAATATTTTCTCATCAATATTTTATCATGAAGGTAGATAATCTGCAGTTATTCAGGTAACTACAAGTTTTTGAGATATTCACTGCTTATGTTTACCTTGGAAAAGAGAGACCATGCCAGTGTTAATAATCAATATTTTATAGTCCTGTCATATCTATTAGATGCACTCTAACCCATAGCTGTTTATTTGGGATTATGCCACTCAAAAATACCAGAATTCGTCACCAAGCACTGAAAATCTTTTTAAACTACTAGGAAGTGAAAAGAGAGGCTTTACGCATGCAAATTTATTCCTAGCTCACTGTATTATAAACACTAAACGGTTTAATTTGATACCAAATATGCCAATATTTGTACATTTCTATCATGTTTTTCTTCACTTTTTTTTCATATTTTTTTTTCAAAAAGATGTGTAAAAATGTGGCAGACTCTGACCTGTCCATTCTGAGCTGCTTGAGCTGCTGCTGGAGGCTCTTCTCCTCCTGGGTGTATGTGACAATGTTCACCGACTGCGGCTGCTGATATGACTGCTGCTGCTGCTGCTGCTGCAGCGACTGTTGGTGAAACTGCTGCTGTGGCTGCTGGGGCTGGTACATCATTGACTGCTATAAAAAAAACTGTCATGAGTGACAACAGCTAAATCTATCCAATGAAATTCAACTGAGAACCTTATATACTTGGCTGTGTGTGGACTTCACAAAGAGTAGACTTAGATTTCTGATAATCTAATGATTTTATCGGGAAAACCGGGGGGGAGGGGCACTTGAATTTTTTTGACACGGGTGTGCGGCTGGAGCTTCGACACCCCTTACCCTTGTCATGGCGATTTTTACCTCAAAATGTCACCCTTGTTATGGCATTTTCGGCCAAAAGTTCCTAGGTTTGGGGGAAAAAGTAATAAAATAGGCCGTGTTTGTAAAATCTCGAGAAATTCACTCACGTGCACATTTTTTTGTAAGAAAATGTGATGTTTTAGTGAATAATAGGGAATTTTGGTAATATACCAAGTGACCCCCCCCCCCCCCCCCGGGGGAGAAAACCATCCAAAGACTATGTCAATGATCAAATTCATGGTTATCGCTGTAACTGAATTCCTCATTATATACCAACAAGAAATTGTGTGAACAATAGAAACATCAATCCGTAAAAAAGTTTGGCAACTACCGGATAGCTGATTATAGATAAGCCAGACACTTTGATAGGTGTAAGATATTTTCAAAATGACTGATTTGCTAAAACCTTTACCTGGGGCAGTGCCTGCTGGGCCGTCAGGTGGTTCCAGTCGTTGCCACCAGGGGACAGCAGCACCTGGCTGCCCTCTGGCTGCACATGGAAGCCGTTCTGTAAAATGTACAAAATAATGTAAAACCTCCGGTTTAACGCCACCGCCAACAAATTGTTTCGATTAGTTGACTCGGCAACCAAGGAAAATGGCCATGTGCGGGATGTCCCACTGATCGAGTCAGGATGCATCAAACATGTTTGATCTGCTCTGATCCGATCAGATGATCCAGACATTTGATCGAAACGCTCCATTTGTGGTGGCCTTTAACTTCGGTAGTGATAATGCAGTAGAAATGGCTAGTCCCTAACTCACTAATCTTTTCCTAGGTTATTCAAATTCTAATTATATCACAGACAAGTCTTAAGTACAATTACCAGTGTTATGTTTTAGCCGTAGACAGAGAAAGTGTCAGAGACAAATCTCCCCTTTCTTTTTTGTTGCAGCCAGCGAAATCGTTGCAATAATCCTGCATTTCCCTATAATTAAGTGCTCTATTTGTTGAGTATATATTTCCTTAGGGAATAATAATATAAAGCGTAAAACATCTTACCAGACCGGTGTAGCACTCGGGTGTGTCTGTCGACACCTGCTGTACCGAGTTGTCTGTCGTCTCCACTCGGTACCGCTCTGTAATGGCATAGACATTGCAGGATTTAGATCAGATGTTGTAAAATATCTATCCAAAATAGTTATATAATGCACAGCAACCCAGGGGGTTTCTTCCAACGAATTTCCTACAATTGATTGTGAATATTAAAGTAGGTATCCAAGTAGCAGTTCCTTTATGGAGGGGACAAATGACAAATTTCTGCTTTCATATATGGGGTATATCCTGCTCTGCTCTCTTGTACTCCACTTGTTAAAAGGTTTGATATGAAGACTACATCTTCCTTTTCAAGGCAGTATCTGTAATGATTGGCTTTTCTTTCTGTGTTCAACATCTTCCAAATGTACTCACCTAATATTTCCTGAAGACTGCTCTTGATGACGTCACTGTCTATCTTGTCCTTGAGGAGTGCTATGTCGATGCACCTCTGAATAGCCAAACAAACCTCGCCAAACAGGATTCGCATCCGCTCGCCCTCCCCTGAGCGCGTGAACATGACTTCCAGTACTGAAACAGCAGATGGATGGTCTTAAAATCCCCTTAAAATACGAGGAAGTACATTTACTTTCAAATTCGTTTATTTCTCCACATAATTAAATTACCAGGTAAATAATGTATACATGTAAATTACTCCAGCAGCAAATGCATGTACTTGTCATACATGAAAAGAAAACTTTAAAGAAACCGTTTTAAAATGGTTAAACTATAAAAAACCAAAAAAAAACCATATGAGCTGACCACTGATTTTGGAGAAAAAGATAGATCCCCAAAGAATCATTAGCAAAATCAGGATTTTACAGTACTGTAATTGGCAATACCATATTATATGGTACATTATACAAACATCAGGGGCTACTGCAGTAAGCTCAAGGTACACTGCACTAGGGCCACTCCAAATACTATCCTTGTTTCTTATCACTTAGTGAGTGGTCATCTTTTAACAACAGGGGGGGGGGGGGGTTGGTGGATTTGGGGGGGGGGGACTAAAAAAATTTGGACCCCTTGAAGGGGGGGGGGGCCAAAAAAATGGCACCCCTTTTTAGTGGAAAAGCCCGCGCGTTACTATTGCTCAAAGGGGTCGGCCGCGCTCAATTTCAACTTGCCTGAGGGGGGGTCCAAAAAAATTTCGACCCCTCCCGTGGGGGGAACCAAAAAAATTTCAACCCGCTCACGCAAAAATCCACCGACCCCCCCCCTGTTGTTAAAAAATGACCACTCCCTTAGCTATAAAAAAATATGACGAGGGTGCTTTTTTTGCTCTTTTTTTTGCTGGGTACCAAATAGGTGGGTAAATGTGGAGTCCCGGCAAACTGAATTCATATTCAAGAAATTATCAATCAGCAAACATTGTAAAATATGCTTGGTTTCTCTAGCTCATTGTTATTGCGACACTGTAAGCTTTATTCTAGTATCAAAATATGTCTGTATTTCCCTTTTTTTAATCATATCTTTCACTGAAAATTGCCCCAACAAAAGAAGAAAATCCCCCAAAGAGGATTTAAGAGATGCGCGCAGTGATGAGAAACAACCCAGCTAGCACCTTACATAAAAATAACTAGTAATTTCATGATATCATTTTTCGTTCCCAAGATGTCACATACGCAAGAAGTTTTTACGTGTCCCCTTGCATGGGTTCTTGATGTAACAATATTTATGTGTATTTTATATAAACATATTCATATAAAAGAGACATATTTATCAGTGATACCTTTGGACTAAACAATAATGGCATATGTATGACTAGCTGTAAAAGATGTCTAAAACATGTAAATATAGACACGTCAAAAAGATGTGATATGGAGATATCTACAAGCATGTTCTAGGGATGACATTTATACCAGTTTTGAGTATACCCCCTCCCCAGTAGTGATTATAAATCAAATAGGATAATTAGGATACCTCTGAGGGAGATTGTAGACATCATATAGTTATGTCCATGTTATGTCAATGTATGACATGTCCATGGGCACTCTGCATAGGAAACAAACACTTGCTCTGTGAAAAACACTTTGCAGGCATTTTCCATTCCTTACAGACGCATTTATCCTAGCCAGGAGGCCCAGATGTGATATCAGCCCAAAACCAGAATTTCTTCTTATACAATCTCAAAGAACACAGAAAAGGTGTCCACCCATGTGCCTTGGTTATCCAACTATATTTCAACTAGTCACTGTAACACAAGTGACACCTTATATATCACAGAGGAAATTTAGTCCAACCTTGTCCCTCATTGTAGTTTATACAATTAATTTGATCCAACTTTTCAATGAAGAATGACTGAATGCTGATCAAAATGTGACAGCCTTGCAAAATGAGACCCCTAGTATTGGAGTTCAGAACTGTAATAGGTCATATTCTGACAAGATTGTGACGTCAAAATAATAGGAGTATGGATTTATTCCAATATAACATATTTATGACATCACAATCTTATCAGAATATGACATCTATAAGTCGACATTACTATATCCTATCATAGTTCTGAGCTCCAACACTAGGCGTCTCATTTTGCAATGTGATCACATTTTGATCAGCATTCCCCCATTCTTGATTAAAAGTTGGATGAAATTAATTCTACATACTGCAATAACAGACAAAATTGGACTAAATTTCTTCAGTAACATTTAATGTGTTACTTGTGTTACAGTGACTTGGTGAATTATAGTTGGACAGCCAAGGCACATAATGGGACACCTTTTCTGTGTCTTTTCAAATTGTATAAGAAGAAATTCTGGCTTTGGGCTGATATCACATCTGGGCCTCCTGGCTAGGATAAATGTGTCTGTATGGAATGGAAAATGCCTGCCAAGTGTCTTTCACAGAACAGGTGTTTGCTTCCTATGCAGAGTGCCTGTGTACATGTCATGCATTGACATAAAATGGACATAACTATATGATGTCTACAATCTCTCAGAGTTATCCTAAATATCCTATCTGATTTATAATCACTACTCGGAGGGGGGTATACGCAGAACTGGTATAAATGTCATCCCTGCAACATGTCATGTACATATCTCCATATCACATCTTTTTGACAATTATGTCATGTCTAAATTTATGTTTCAGACATGTTTTAGGCCTACAGCTGGTCAATTATATACATCATTATTATTAAGTTCAAACATATCGTTGATATGTATTTTTTTTATGTAAATATACTTATGTAAAATACCCATGCAAAGGGACACGTAAAAACTTCTTGCGTATGTGACATCTTGGGAACGACAATTGACATCATCCAATGATGTCACGACCAATCAGAAAATGATGTAAAAATGATGTAATTTACATGAGTTTTGCTAGCTGGGAAGGCTATTATTTGGAGTGGCCTTTTTAATCTGGACACTTACGTTTGGAGAGCTCATCACAGACAGTGGTCTTTGAAACGGCCTCCAGGAGTAGCCCGTGGGTGCGGTGGTGGAGGAGGACCAGGCGCTCCCCCCGGGGTATGGAGGAGCTGGTAGCACACAGCGAGCTGGGCAGGTTATTCATGTAGGCAGCCTGACACTGCTGGATCTCCTCCTTTCTCCTCTGTACATGGGCAAGTCATAGCATGAATAGATATAGATACACACACACACACACACACACACACACACACATATATATATATATATATATATATATATATATATATATACATATATGGATAGATGGATAGATAGATAGATAGATAGATAGATAGATAGATAGATAGACAGATATGGATACATACATTACAATGTGATTACTGTGAATTCTTGCATATACAACTTGCGTATTGATAAGCTCCCCCCCTAACTTAAGAGAAGCCTAGAAGCTGAACAGGACATTTGATTAAGGCAACTTCAGAACGAATATAGTGTGTATATATATATATATATATATATATATATATATATATATATATATATATATATATATATATATATATATATATATATATTTAAAACATATATTTTAAAAAGCCTCAGATGCAACATATCAAGGATAATTCATGTGTACCCACCATATATTCTCTCCTCAGGAAAGCATACATTTTCCCAAGACCCTCCTTCTTCAGCTTATCATTCTTCTGGCCGTCCTTCCCAGCCGCCCGCTCTTTCTCTGTTGGGGAGAAAGTTATTTTATATTCACCAAAAATAATTCTAGAGAATGTGCTTGGATAAATATTCAAGGTCTTCATCTCTAAGTTAGGTACAATCACTGGAAATTATACAGAGTACCACTTCATGGCAATCTGGATTCCCGACAAAAATTGCTGACCATGCATTCCAGCATGCATTACAGTGCCATAAGGCCAGAGCACCCCCAAAAAATAGTTGGTCAATGGACAATAAAATTGTTAATGTATTTCGCTCACCCCATTTCTTAGAGAATTTAGATATTTATTTCTGAAGTTTTTGCAGACCAAAAATGTCTATTGCAATGGGGTCACTGAGAACCATATTGGTATTGTGAAGGCCAGATAAAGAAAAACAGATTCTCTCTCCACTTTGTACAAAATCCATAAACAAAAAAAATCTTGCTCACTCGCACAATTATTTTTTCTAAAGTGTAATCCAGTGAATATTTTTTTACTACTGATCAATCGGTCCCAGAAAATTAAAATGTTTGACGTGTATAAAATTCAGCCATTAATATGAGTATGGGCTTATTCGAATATGTACACTATGTCTAATTAGCTAATATGCTAATTGATTTATCCCTCTGCCCCCTCATTAAGATTATTTGTAAGAAGTATAGACTTACTAGTCTGGCTCCCATTATTGGGGTCTTCAAACGGCACGTCCACAGGCCAACTAGCCGGCTTGTTCTCTCTAGCCCAAATCTTCTTTACTAAAATGTCAATAAAATGATAACAACTTTTCAGTGAAACATAATATATAGAATGCTACTTATGTAAAATTGTGCTATGGTTGAAAAGAACATCTGAACTTAAAATCTAAACCAATCACTCGACAAAGCATATGAAAAGGCTGTATACATTATCCTCTAAACATCGAAGGGAAATGCATACTTTTATTCTGTACTCGGAGAAGAGGGCCATGGGCCATGAAGGATATAATGTGTCTAGAATAGACAATTACATATTCAAATTTAAAGGAGTGATCAACAACAGTGGGGTCGGAATCGGCACTCGCGTGGTCCGATTAAAGGGGAGGAGATTTTTCACTTCCCCCACCCCCCACCCCACCCATGTGCAAACATGATGACTCTCTATTAGAGTTGCTTACTTTTGCTGGATCCCCTTATCATCTCGTCCATGTGGAAAAGGAGCTGGACGCCCTTGGGGTTACCGGAGCGCATGTCCTTGACTGTCGGGTTGCCGTGCTCCAGGAACTCTATGGTACTTCTGATGGCCTCCAGCACTGTAGCAACAAGAGGCCGGTTATTACAAGTACAGTACCGCAAAGTTCTGCGTATAAGGCCTAACAAAAAAAAGGTTTGTTTCAGGTTAAAATCTTCCCATTTTTACACTTTTTTGGGTCGATTTTAGAGTATGTAAAAAAAATAAAGTTTAAAAAAAATAAAAAATCCGACCTTCCGACCCTAGAGTTTCTTCCCATGTTACCTTAAACAAACCTTTTTTTAAATTTGGCCTAAGTCACGGCTTGTACGCGAATCATAAGCTTTCATTTGATACCAAATATGTCTATATAGGGTGTGGCTTATACAAGGGTTTTTGAAGTTTTTTCACAGTGCTAATATAGCTCTACTATGTAATCAAACCCAAGATTCGGCTTATAGGATTCTCCCAAGTTAGGAGCCGGCTTATATATGGTTTGGCTTATACGTGAGACTTTATGGTAAATTCTCGGGTAGAAGCTGCGGCTTATACGAAACCCCCGTGCAACTTATAGGATTTGCCAAAACTCAGGGTGCGGCTTATGTATAAGGGTATTTGCTAGTATGGTACATGTGCAGTACTAAATTTGTCACAAACTCAGGGTGCGGCTTATGTGAGGGTTAGGCTTATACATGAGAATCTAAGTAAATATCATGGCAGGTATTTTGTCGAGTGAACACTGATATAGGTGTGACAGACCTTTCTTGGAGTCAACGCCGCCGCCATCACTGTTGTGCTCCTCCAGTATGGCAATCTTCACCATCTCCACGGTCTGCTCCGTCATCCGGGACATGTAGTGCTGCCCCTCTGTAACAGAAGAACAGCCGTTTTAACAACAACATGAAAACAGCCGTTTTAACAACAACATGAAACTAGCTATTTTAAGTATATGAAAACAGCCGTTTTAACAAGATCTGGGGCATGTACTGCTTCCCCTCTGTAACAGAAGAACAGCCGTTTTATCAACAACATGAAAATATCCGTTTTAACAACAACATGAAAACAGCCGTTTTAACAACAACATGAAAACAGCCGTTTTAACAAGATCTGGGACATGTATGATGCAGTGCTGACCCTCTGTAACAGCAAAACAGCCGTTTTAACAATATCCGGGATATGTAATGCTGCCCCTCTGTAACAGAAGAACAGCCGTTTTAACAACAACATGAAAACAGCCGTTTTAACAACAACATGAAAACAGCCGTTTTAACTAGATCTAGGACATGTATGATGTAGTGCTGACCCTCTGTAACGTGAAAACAGCCGTTTTATCAACAACATGAAAATAGTCGTCTTGATGATGTGAAAACAGCCAACATGAAAATAGTTGTTTTGATGATGTGAAAACAGCCAACATGAAAATAGTCATTTTATCAACAACATAAAGACAGTCTTTATCAACAACATGAAAACAGGCGTTTTGATGATGTGAAAACAGCCAATTTAACAACATCCGGGACATGTGGTGCTGTCCCTCTGTAACAGAAAAACAACCGTTTTAACAACAGCATGAAAACAGCCATTTTAACTGTGAAAACAGCCGTTTTAACTAGATCTGGGACATATAGTGCTGGCCCTCTGGGACATGTATGATGTAGTGCTGACCCTATGCAACAGGAAAACGGCCGTTTTATCAACAACATGAAAACAGTCGTTTTAACAACAACATGAAAACAGCTGTTTTAACTATGTGAAAACAACCATTTTAACTACAATCTCAAAACAGCCGTCCTAACTACATGATAACAACCGTTTTAACTACAATATCAAAACAGCCGCATGAAAACAGCTGGCCCTCTGTAACATGAAAACAGTTGTTTCAATCCTATTGGGGCAGTATAGTGCTTTATTGTGATCTGCCCTTTGTCGTCACGCCAACCCTGGTGAGTAACTCATGCATTATTCGGACCCTATGAAGCTGATACACTCCTGAAACATCGGCATGATGCATGAATGCAGCCCATGGCGAGATAATCGCAAAATGTACTGACATTATCTCTCTTGATTTAAATATGTTTTGTGAAAGAAACACCAAGAAACACAAAAATAAAATACTGGTTACTAATTTGAACAGAGGTAAAAGAGCAATACATGTGTTATGTTTCCTTAGGCTGGGTTCTTTCTAAATATCAATGTCAATTTATTCTAATGTAAATGTTAATGGCTTCTAAAGGCAATGATTGGATTGACCCAAATTGACCCACTAATGTATAATGTAGACAATTTGCTATGAGAATTTACCACGAAAGTGTCCTGCGACTAACTTCGCAGTACAATTCTCATAAGGTAGCAAGAGGCAGCTATAACCAGGGGTTTCCCTAGTCTATTTATAGCCATGACTTCATGAACCAGAGAAACCAAGGCTAGTGGATTACTGAACATTACTGGTAGGCCAAGGACAGGATAGGACAGTCATACTGATATCAAACAGGAGGTACAGAATACAGGCACCCCCCCTCCAAAAAAATAAATAAATAAAATTTCTTTTTTGAAAAAATTAAATATGATTGAAAAAATGATAATGACAGTGAAAAGCTGGGGTGAGAACCCCAAAACCACCATTTGAGAAGGGCATAGGCCTATTATTTGTGCTTGGCCTTCTGTTAAAAGGACTTATAATTGAGCATGCATGTCTAAAACTACTATTTGGGACTGCATGGTTCGTCCATGGGATGATGGATAACTAGGGCGGTAAACAAAGCTGACCCCCTTACCGACATCCCAGTACCTCTACATTGATGTACCAAAGGTGTAAGTATGAGTAATGGGGAAAACCCATACAATGTAGTACATGTAGTCTAGTGATGGCCAAGTCTGTCAGAGCTCCATGTTAATGGTGGCCCCGCCTCCCTGTGGACACACCACCACGTGACCCCCAGCAGCCAATCACAACACGTCACCATGGCAACTACCTGGTCACGTGACCATCAGCAGTGTGCTCACGTCAGAGGCTAACTCTGGACCTTTTTCCTTTTTCGTATTTTTCTCTATTTTACTCCTCAGATCCATCTCAAAGTTATTGGGCCAACTGTTCTGCTTGATTCAGCACATGCAGTGAGTTACTCGCCAGCACTGCTTTTAATGAGTTACTCGCCAGCCCTGCTATTAATAATTAGTTACTCGTCAACGCTGCGTTTAATTGTACACCACTCTCCAGGCAGGGGCAGACCCAGGAATTTGAAAAAACACCAGAGTACCGAAAAGTGACTCGCCGCGACTCGCTGCGGGTCAAATTATCATTTAAAAAATCTAAATTATTTTCCAAAAGGGGGGGTGTCCGGACCCCCAGGACCCCCCCCCCCCCCAGTCCAGGCTCATCATTTGGTATGATGCATGAATGCAGCATCAACAAGTTACTTTTTGGTGCTGCATTCATTAACATAATCAACAATTCGGTATGATGCATGAATGCAGCATCAACGAGTTACTCGCTGACCAGAGCTGCTTTAAACCTTTCAGAGCGGCTGAGTTATTACCCGGCGCTTCATAGATGCATCTCGCATGCCCACCCTGCGGGATATGTTTCAACCCTGTAGGCTCGGCATGCTACACAACTGCAGCGATACGAAGCTACTCACGAGGGCTGCATTCATGCATCATACTGATCCTTCGAAAGTGTATCCACCCTGTAGGGTCTGCATGGTGCACTAAGGCCAAATAAAAAAAAAGTTTTGTTTCAGGTAACATGGGATGAAACTCTAGGGTCGGTAGGTCGGATTTTTTTTTTTTTTAACTTTTTTTTTTTTTTTTTACATAACCCTAAAATTGACCCAAAAAGTATGAAAATGGGAAGATTTTTTTCAAAACTTTTGAAAACCTAAAATTTATCCCCAAAAAGTGTAAATATATAAAAAATTCTTCAAAATTGCATAAAAAAACGTAGAGTCGGCCCTGTTTACATAGGGTCGGTCGGGTTACCTGAAACAAACCTTTTTTTTTTTTTGGCCTAATGCATATATGCAGCCTGGCGAATAACTGGCTATCAAGGCTGCATTCCTACAACATGACGACTAAATGACATGGTGTATTAAAAGATTTAGTCATTTGATAAGGCCAAGAAAAAAAGTGTTATGTTCAGGTAACATGACAGATGGGATTGGGCAGGAGTTTCCTTTCTGTTATAGGCCTACACGTATTTTTCGGATGATTTAGTTAACAATAGTTTATTTGAGGTAGGTCGGGTTAGGCCAAAAAAAAAAGTTTGTTTCAGGTAACATGGCAAGAAAATGTAGGGTCGAGAGGTCGGATTTTTCTTTTTTTTTTAACTATTTTTTTCAAACATGAAAATACTAACCAGCTTTTTCGAAGACTTAAAATTTACCAAAAAGGGGTAAAAATATGATTTTTTTCTTCAAAATTGCATAAAAAACGTAGGGTCGGCCCTGTTTTGATAAGGTCGATGGGGTGACCTGAAAAAAAACTTTTTTTGGCTTTATTTGAATACAAGTTCTCTTTTTAAGCCTAATTGAGCTACAGGAATGGCTTACCTCTGAAGACGACCGTCTTCTGGCCGCTCTTGTGGTGCGTCTTGATCTCCCCCTTAATGGTGGCATACTGCTTCTTGTCACCTGACGTATCCGCCTCCTGCGGGAAAAGAATTTATTAAAGTTAAGTCTATTGATGAAATAACTCATATCAATTCATATGCTCAACCAAGTCATGGGAGGGAGGATAAAATACAATATATGAGCAATATGCAGAAGGAAAATAATAAAGAGTCTTGCTTGTGAATTACATCACGATAAAGATGGAACAACAGATCTATCCGTCATGGTCTCTTTTTTTTGTTTTTTTCTTTCTTGAAAAACTCGTCTTCTGTTGGCCTTGCAGTATATAAACGTAAATTACATTATGATCTGAATTGTATTCAAACTTTTGTTTTAACCCTTTGAGGGACGCATGGTATTACATGCATCATGCATGCTCTATGGGGTTGCCGTATGGGTCCTAATGATACGTGAATAGGGTAGATTCACCGGACACATACCTTGAGCCAGACAGTTGATTTCTATATATTTAAGCATTCTAATCTCTTTTAAGATTTTGGTGTCATTTCTTTCAAACAAATAACCACTGCAAGCCTTATCGTACATGAATACCTATAGCAATACAAGTGTAGCAATTCAGATGTCATTTCTTTCAAACAAAGAACCATTATAAGCCTTATCATGCGTGATGTCCGTTTCAGGGTGCGTGACCGACTCATGGTGAATATACCCTATTTACAGCAGTGGCCAATAGGTCAAATAGACTTGCCTGGGTTGCATTTGTGTATTTTTAATTTAAAAAGTATTTATTTCACGAGGTGATTTTCATAATTACAATCTAACGATCAAAGTAGAGGGCACTTGAGTGCTCTTCGCCTAAAGTCTCTACACACCAAGGTTTGATGTCAGGATCACAATTGTACATGTAGGAGTTATTGCAGCATAAAGGTAACAGATATTGAAAGTAGATAAACAATGATGAAACTTAACAACCCCAGCCCTACTCACCGCCATGTCTAGGCTGATGACACTGCCGGGGCTGCCGATCTGCTCAATGTCCAGACCTGCAAGTAGACAACAGGAGCCGCCATTAGTCAGGGGCCGACCCAGCAATTTGAAAAAAGAGTTGGGGATGGGGGGGGGGGGGAGGGTCACCAAACACACACACAAAAAAAACGATAAAAATGTCATTAGAAAGTCTAATTTTCTTTCAAAAAGGGGAAGAGGGCATCTGGAGACAAAGAACACAGAAAAAAATTACTTTAAAGAAGAGCGCTGCTCTTTGAAAGAAAATATTAAAATGATATCCACCTTTATTCATTTATTTTAGAGCTGTAGGGAGGAGCTTGTGTCACGTGTATTGGAACTTTTACTCAATAAGGGGGAAATACTAACAATTTGCTACCCCAGGTGACAGTAATAACATCTCCATGTTTTATTACTTCCAAATCGGTCAATTATATACAGACATATCATTATTGTCACGATCTATTATGGTCACTTGGTTGTTAGATAAACTCCCAGCCCCGTTGAAAGGCGATGAATAAAACTCAAATGCAAACAATCTTGTTGAATGTTAAAAAGAAGGTCTCTGAAAACATTGGTGAAAAAAGGGGAAAAAGAAAACGGTGGTAGTAACACCCTCCGAGTATCAGCTCGTTGTTATGTCAACACGGATAGAGATGTGTGTCTAAGGACCTCCAGTGGTGTATGGTTACCATTCATAAATCCATTTGGGATGAGGTATGGGGGGAGGGGGTGGGGGTAGTCGGTCTGAGTCATGCTGGAGCTATGCATCCATGTGTGTCTGCGTGGGGGGGGGGGGGGTGCTAAGCAGTATGATAATGCCACTATTTAGTCTCAGCGGCACCCCCCCCCCCCACACACACACACTCTATAAATGTGACAAATCACCTTCCAAAGTCTATCAGCAGTAAATAATATACGCTCATCGCTGTGTGACATATTCCCCATCACAGAAAGACAGGTGACGAAACATTATCTCATTAGATAGGTTTTGATATCAGCCTGACTCCAGTTAGTTGTGGCAGCTTGGCTTGAGAGTCACTGTGCACTCCTAGCCAATAATTTGGGGCTCAAAAAAGTATTGGGTCCACCTCTAGATTGCCTAAGTTCCCACTCCAGCCCAAGCAATAAAAGTATCATTAATTGAATACCTTACACCCCTATCTACATTGCTATGTTATTGTGGGTGCTGGTACTCATTTCTAGAAGCCCAAAAAGAGTTTTATGATGGACTCCCAATACTTTCCCCAGACATCAGCAACAATTAAAACCAAAGTGGTCATCTATTTTAATCTATAGGTATGACCACATAATCTGGTTATCCTATGAAGATAGGATGGCCACAGACCAACTGAGTGCACATCACCAATTGTCCTAATATAGCATATGTCCTACACCCAGACCCCAATACGTTAGTATTGGGATCTGGGATATAGGGTATTTCTTGGGGTATAGGAGGCTGCCTAGACTAGACTCCAGACAGTACCTAAACAGTGCCACTGTTCAATCAGGGCAATGGACGTTATTCTACGTCGTACACATGTATAGCAACATACTGCTGATACAGCTTTTAACGTCATAGGTCGTCATGGTACCACCCCTCCCCCTAAACACACACGCGTCTCGCCCTGCCGTGCCATCTGGGCACAGAATAAAAGGTCAATTTGTGGTTGGTATTATATCCTGAAAATGGTAGATACAACCACATCCCCTCTTCTTCCTGCTAAGTATTGCCAAGTTTAAACAAAAATAAAGACAAAAGATGCTCTATACAGCCTACAACCATCGTTCTCTGTAATTACCATATTACACCCGGATCACACCACCAAAGGGTATATTGTATATTATAAAGGGATGCACAGTACTTTAATAAACCATGCCCTTTGTCGCCATGCTGCATGAATGCAGTATTGGCGCGTTACTCACCAGGGCCGCATTCATGCATCATGATGATAAAGGGCATACTGCATTAAAGTGGTAGCTCCAATATTTCTCGACGCCGGGTTCTTTGTAGACCTTGATAATGCATTAGTCATAGGATACTAGAAGATAAATAAACACTACACAAGTTCTAGGTCTGTACCTGGATAACTTGGCACTGCGCCAAAGTGACTCCCTAGATGCCCTCTTTATCTGTCCTCAAATGTGATAAGGGTTAGTAGGACCATGTAGTATTACATGAGACATGTGAGCTGTATGATTGATACAGGGATTCCCATTAATCTCAGTACATGTAGTAGATTTATATTGATTCCTGAACCATAAGAGATCTACATTGGCCGGAGTACGATACAATGGAAATTCCAGAGGGTTTAAACCAGGGAATTTTCTACTAGCTTGTGCTTGTTCCAGGCACTCTCCTTGTGCATTGGCAGGCGAGTCTCCAGGCGGGGCAAGTAGGCGTAAGCCCCCCCCCCCCAAACACCCACTCTTTCTACAATAATCTTTGTTTTCTAATTGTAAAACATTCAAATTAAAATATCCAATTTTAACTCCCCTTTCCCTTTTTTGAATATCCATTGGTACTATCTATGCTAATCCCACGCCCACCTATCCATCATTCCATGCAATCCGTCCACAAGCAGCACCCCATTCATAGACAATGTATCTCACATGTCAAAGAGCAGGTGGGAGCATACAGACAGCATGTAATGTTAGCGTTACCTGTGCCTGGGGCTGCCATGTGTGTGTCAGGTGTCAGCTCCAGTGTACGTGCTGTGTCCCCCCGTGTGTGTCTAAAACCCTCACTGTAGTAGCTGTACACGTGATACAATGTACTACACGTGTCCCGATCTGCCACCTGATCCCGGCCACTTGTTGCCAGTTGTTGCCACCAGGGGAGCCTACTGTTATCTGACGCTCAGCCCCCACCGCCCACTATATAGAGGCAGCTGTGGTACTGGTGGATCCCGCTTGGGGCGCTGCAGTTGATGGTGTCTGGGTGGATAACTCACTATAACCATAGCGCACAGACTTCCGCTATAGACTTGGGCATGGCTTATAATTATATATTTATGAAAATTACATTGGCGCAGTTGGCAGAGGAACGTTGTGTGCACGGGTTGTGGGCGTGTTGGGCCCCGAAGTAGGCATTGGTTGGATGCAGACCCCAGCTTCTAATTCCCAACTACCAATCATAGGTAAGGGCGAGTAGGGAGGGAGTGCTTATTTTTAACAAAATGGTTTTCTTTTTGGCACCATCACAGCCTCTACAACAGACGGAGAAAGCACAGTAACGTGCGGTCCTTTTGCAATTCCAACTTGATCGTTTTGACCATTACAAAAACGGTCTCGGAAACTGTCACCCAAAAATGTAAAAGTAAAAACAAACCATCAAATTAAAATCTCTCCCAGCTCCCTCTAGAAGTCAGTATGATCGTCATAATGCATGAATGCAGCAAATCTGAGTAACTCACTGGTACTGCATCATGCATCTCATGAACGTGATGACGACGACAAAGAGCAGAACACATTGATGCACTTTGCTTCCCTTAGGGAGTGATCATTTATTATCAACAGGGGGGGGGGGGGGGGTGGTGGGTTTGGGGGGGGGGGGTAAAATTTTTTGACCCCTTGACCGGGGGAGGGGGCAAAAAAAATTCGCACGCTCCGCACGGAAACCCACCACCCCCCCTGTTGTTAAAAAATGATCACTCCCTTAGTGGCCTTGGTTTGAGTTAGAAATGACCATCGTCTAACAGCTGCAATCAAGTGAATCACACTGCACTACACTGTACGGTACATGATTATATAGTTTTTCAGTAGAGACTCGGGTAAGGCTAACCGTCCCCCAGGCATGGTGCATGTAGTAGGGAGTAGGGGCATTTACTACAAATGTAGTAGGACATAGTAGGAGCCAGCCTCCTTGGTTGGTGAATTCGGTATCAGTGTTTTTTTTACTGGAAAATGATTTGTTTAGGGCAGATGAAGATATAAAATGGGCTGAAAAGGTTAATGGATGTTATAATACTTTAAAAAAGTAATCAGCAGCCCATATATCTGCAACTCCCCTTAAAAACGTTTTCTCTTAAGCCGGTCAAAGATGGCACCCAGTCAAAGATGGCACCCGGTCGAAGATGGCACCCAGTCAGACGTTCACATTGGCCAAATCTCGTGAGACACAGCCACCAAGTAAATTTGGCGCATACCGAACTACTGAATGGGGGTGGATGGCTAAATTCGACACAGCGACATGGCCATTTCTTGAAATCGACATGTGACATAAGGCTTAGTGACATGTGACATGAGGTTTGAAAAGTTAGTGACACGGGACATGGGCAATTCTTAAAATGGACATGGGACATGGGGATTATTAAGCGACATGGACATGCGACATGGCCTTTTCTTAAAACCGACATGCGACATGGGGACCCCCTACTGAGAACAGACGCGGCCACGGGACCGGAACAAGTCGTACACCCACGTGACCACTTTCAGTTTCAGTTTGCCGCCCTGCCCGTCTATCATGCCCAGTGTACAGACGGGAGTAGTAGTATATGCCAGGCTCTACGTAGGGGTGTAATTATATTACAATTACCTGGCTATTACTGGAGGGTGTTTGGGGGTAATTTAGACAATTACTTGACTGCTTTACACTTACTTGACACGTACTTTGGGTAATCATATGCTCATGTTTTATGAATAGAGTTATTCTAATAGGAAATAGGTTTACGATGCTTTGTTACATGTGTAGACAATGGTGCATAAGTTTACTATTTTACGACTCACACAATAAGAATAAGGACCTAGGGGTAACTTGCAATCATGCTAGAAACAATGAACTTCTTTTTTCAGCTATACTCAACAGGTGGAAGGAAACTTTGTCTATATGTGTGTGTAGTGTTTACTTTCTTAAAATATAGCACAGGGACAACATGGCTACTAACTGGAATGATTCAGATTTAGAAAATCGCATAAAAAGGATCTTGTGTAAGGATTATCTCTTGAAATGGTCGAGAGACAACTATGTCCAGGATCATCCATTAGTGTTGAATAGGCTGCAGGAGTTGGATCGAGTAAGTATTGAATATATTATATTTTTACAGAGTAATTGTAGATGACTTGATATTTATAGTCAGTTTAGACTAATTACTTTTATCTAATTAGATTGCAGCTTTGATCAACTCTTGCTATGACAAGAATCGATTGGTGGATTGGGCTAGAAGAGAGAATCAGCTAGAAAATCCTGTCTTCATTCAGAGATTGATCTATTTTGAAAGAGGTCAAATTCAACAACAATCTAATCAGTATACGTTATCAAATGAGGACTGGCGTGGGATGATATCTTGTTTCGGATCTGTTCAAGAATTAGATCAATATGTCACGTTTAATGGAGCACAGTCTGATCCAATTGTTCAAGAGAGACGTACTCAGCTGGTCCAGACTGGACGATTTTATCCAGAACTACCAGTGAGTATCAATTGAACGATTTCATTTGATTTGTTTGCATGAAAATCGTCGACTATATTAATTTTATATTGCTATAATTTACACATAGATGAAACTGAGGATTTTATAAAATTTTACATTACGATAAAAGCTACAGATATTAAAGGGAGGAAGTACATGGAAGACTTTGAATAACAAGTTTTAACTATGACTTTTCAGATGTCTCAACGATCTCATTCAGAGGTAGAAGCTATTATCAAGTCGTATAATGACAAAAATCAATTGATGGCTTGGGCTAGGTATCATGATCAACTTCAACACCCTTCAGTCGTCTCTAGATTAGTGGAAATAGAATCTGGCATGGATTATACATTGAGTGATGATGATTGGCGCAAGATATTAAGTTGTATGACTTCAGTGCAAGAGTTGGACAATTATGTCGGGACTATGAATGATCCAGCAATTGATGAAAGAAGAACTCAATTACAAGCTGCACAGAAATTGTTCTCAAACAAGAAGGTGAGTATAGATTATAATTCTTTCAAAAGATTTAATGTTTGTATTATATTCTGTTTTCATGATCGAGTTACGAGTAGTTAACAAATATCACACCAGATGGCGTAGTAGTAGTAGTAGTAGTAGTAGTAGCGCATTGAATACTACACTGTAAAAGGAGGGATTATACATGTTCTTGTCTTTTATTATTATTTATCAGATGAAGAGTAAGACTTTCAAGTGCAGGACATGTGGAGCTATACATAAGTCTCGCAAAGAATTATACATCCACAAAGGATTAATGCATGGAGGAGCTGGAGAGTTGCAAGATGAACCTTGGCAGAGACCTCCGTGGGTGGATCAAAATGGGGCAATCAATGATTCTTTGAGGCGCTCATTTCAGTCAAATTACCGATATATTCTCGCTCAACATTCTCCTGGGGAAGTTATCTCTACATATAATTTTCCTAGTAATGATTTAGAAAGAGGTAATGCTGAATTAATTGAAGCTTTAGAAACAGTCCACGCTGATCAACGAGGTACTTATAGGATAAATGGGACTTTGGGCGTCATGTTAATTCACAATGTCACAGGAGCTTATAGGTATTACATCCCATTTACTAATGTCCCATTTTTTGAAGCTCCTATCCCAGTGTCTACAGAAGCAGATCTTGACGGGGTTCGAGAGAGGTTGAACAATTTTGAATTAGGTGAATTTTTCAGGAAAGTTAGAGATAACACTGAATGGAAGGGTTTGTTTGTTCCAAACATAGTTTTCTATGTGACGGATACCGGCTTCAATCTTGGAGGAGGGGCACTTCCAGACTATATCAAATTGAAACACTGTATAGAAGGATTAGAACATCCTCCTGGTGATTATAAACACTACTATAAAGATAACTTGTGTGTTTTTCGATGTTTGGCTCTTCAAAACAAACAAACTAGACTCGCTGCTGCTGTTAAATTATATTACAATCAATGGAGAAAGTATATGGGTGGTGGTGCAGTTCCGAAGGATCAGAGGGACTTTGAAGGTTTAGCTTGGGAAGATCTACCAGATTTTAAAAAGTGTTTTGAAATCTCTTTGTATATATATGACCTTCAACCAGATAGTGTGGCTGTATTGCAATATAAACCTTCTTCTCGATTTAAGTCTGTTATGTACACTAACTTGTACAACGGTCATTTATCTTTCATCAAGGAATTTAGCACTTATGCTAAAAAATACCAATGCCCTACTTGCAACAAACACGTCAGCACAGTCAGTCAATATAAAGCTCATATTAGAATATGCACTGGACGAACAAAACTTAAATTTCCAGGGGGATTCTTCCAACCTACTCCTACTATTTTTGAAGAGTTAGAAGAGTTTGGTATAGATACATCAAAATGCAAAAAGCTCTATCCATATTTTGCTGTGTTTGATATGGAAGCTATGTTGGAAAAGCATGACGAACGTCCTACTGATAAACTGAAATGGTTTCAGAAGCATCGCCCTATATCAGTGTCTGTATGTAGCAATGTTCCAAATTTTATTGAACCTAAATGTATCATAGACGATGATTTAGATTCTTTGTTGCTTAAAATGATCGCGTATTTGACACAAATACAAGAAGAAGCTAAAAAACACTCAGAAAAAGAATGGGGTAAAGTTATGAATTCTTTAAAAATAGAAATAGAGAAATGGAGACCTCCAGAAGCCACTGTAGATTTGACTCTTGAGTCAGACGGAGAAGAAGAAGAGATGGAAGTAGAAGTAGAGGAGAGGGAGGAGGAAGAGGAGGAGGAGGAGGAGGAGGAGGAGGAGGAGGGGGAAGAAGTGAGGGATTATGATTTCATAAAAGACAATAGCGACGCTGTAGAGAATCAAAATCTCAAAAAAGCTAAAACTATCATGTTTAACAAATTGAAAATGATATATACAAAATTTAAAAATTACATCAATCAATTACCAATTCTTGGATTCAATTCATCTAATTATGACATTAACTTGATCAAGTCTAAGCTGTTCAATCATTTAGATTTTGGAAAAAACAACAAGAACGGCTATGTTATCAAAAGAAATAACTCTTACACAAATATCAGCACTGAACGTTTTAAAATGTTAGACATTATCCACTTTTTAGCTCCTGGATCAAATTATACGAGATTTCTTGAAGCTTATGGTATAAAAGAAAAGAAAGGGATGTTTCCTTATGAATACTTTGATTCAGTAGACAAATTAGAAGAAACAAATCTACCCCCTCGTGAAGTTTTTTACTCGACTTTGAAAGAGACTAATATCAGCGAAGTAGATTATGAATATCTTAAGACTGTCTGGGAGGAAAACAACATGAGAACATTTAGAGATTTCCTCATTTGGTACAACAATAAAGATGTAGAACCTTTTGTAGCAGCAGTGATTAAATTACAAGAGTTCTATTTTGACAGAAATATAGACATATTCAAGATAGCTATGTCTGTACCCGGTATTGCTAGAAAGATGCTGTTTGATACAGCTAAAAGAAATAACACTCATTTTCAGTTATTTAGTCCTTTAGACGAAGATTTATATAGAACTTTTAAAACTAATATCGTAGGAGGACCTTCTATTATATTTCACAGACATCACAAAGCTAATGAAACTCGTATCAGAGGCAATAAATTGTGTAAGAGAGTAGTGGGGTTTGACTCAAATGCTTTATACCTCTATTCATTGGGAATGCCCCTACCCACAAATGTCTATGTCAGAAGACATCGTGATGACGATTTCAAACCAACAAGACAAGTCCATTACGTCAGTATGTATGAATGGTTAGATTGGAGAACAGCGGTAGAGGGGGTGGACATCATACACAAGCTCAACTCTGGTCATGAGAAGAGAGTAGGACCTTTCTTGGCTGACGGATATTGCGCTCAAACAAAAACTATCTATGAAGTGAGTAAAGAATGATTATCAATATCAGGTACCCGGTAGTGAGTATATACATATCTATAAACTATTTAAGGAATTATCCATCAATCAAGCAATTATGATACTGCTCAAAAAGTATTTTATTTTTTGAACTTGCTACTGCATACTAGTAGTAGTAGTAGATTTATAAGATCCTTTTTTATTTTGTTTTTCAGTTTTATGGTTGCTACATACATGGATGTGAATGTCAAAAAAATAAGCTAGAAGAGAAAGAGAGACTGAAAAGAAAAAAGAACACTCAGCTGAGAGAAGACTATTTAGTATCAATGGGATATTCTATTAAGACAGTTTGGGAATGCGAGTTTCGTCGTCTTAAATCTACTGAACCTGGTCTGCGAGAAATGAATGTGTTACCTGAGTTTTCTAAAAAACATCCTGGAAAGATGACAGAAACTGAAATTCTACACTATGTCAAGAAAGGAGATTTGTTTGGAGTTGTAGAAGTCGACATAACTGTAAGGATGTGTGAATACTAGTATTGAAATACAATCATCTTTTTTATTTAGTTTAAGAGCTGAGGGAATGACGTTAGTTTATCAATGTTACAGGTAGTTGTCTCTTTTGCTTATAAAACTTAATTATCAAACTGTGGGTTTATTTGATCTAGGTACCGAATGAATGGGGAGAAGAAGACCGGTCTTTATCTCACTTGACTCCTTCTCAATATTTCTCTGAAATGTCTCCGATATTTTGTACTACTGAGATCCCTTTTGAAGAGATTGGTTCACATATGCAAGATCATGTCAAGAAAAAGAACTTGTCACAAGTAAGTGTTTGCATTATCAATGGAATCTTGCTACAGCTAAAACTAACTAACTATACAGTATTAATGTGTCAATTTGTTCTATGTTTCAGGACCCTAGAAGACTGTTAGTCGGAGGAATGTCTGCACAAAAGATATTGTTGGCTACTCCATTACTGAAATGGTATCTAGATCATGGGATGAAAGTGACTAAAATCTATCAAGTAGTAGAGTTTACGCCAAAGCGCTGCTTCAAAGATTTTCAAGACGAAGTGTCTGAAGCCCGACGTGAAGGAGACAAGGACAAATCTAAATCTATTATAGCTGATACAATGAAGTTAATCGGTAATTCTGGCTATGGTAGCCTGATCATGGACAAAGAGAAGCATACAAACGTAAGATACTGCACTGGTAAAAGAAAAGCATGCCTCGCTGCAAATAAACCTGAGTACAGGAAGATGACTGAATTAGACGATGAATTATTTGAGGTCGAATCAGTGAAGAAAGTGATCAATATGAATTTGCCTATATATCTAGGATATTTCATTTTACAATACGCTAAGCTAAGAATGCTGCAATGGTACTATGATTTTCTGGACAAGTTTGTGAAAAGAGAGGATTTTGAATATCTGGAAATGGACACAGGTGAGTTTTGCAGTTATTAAGTTAACAAGACTTATCTAGAGATAGTTGCTGGATGATTTCTTTTCTAATATTTTATTTTATTTTATTTATTTTCTAGATTCTGCTTATTTTGCAATAAGTGGAGATACTTTAGAATCAGTCATCAAGCCTGAAATGATGGCTGAATATAATGAGAGAGTTTATGGAAGTTGTCATTCTTCTAAACATGAAGCCGATTTGTTTAATTGGTTACCTCGTCAATGTTGTGCTGAACATATGAATTACGACAAGAGGACTCCTGGGTTGTTTAAAGTGAGTGAGTTTTCTTGTTTGTTATTGTGTCAAAATTATCATTGTTTTAGTTTTGTGTGATAAACAATATTGCATAGTTTTGTTGTAAGAGCTGAATCTTTGATACCCGTTAGTGATATTGCATTAAAGCTAACATTATTTAGTCTGCGTTATAAACAATTTGCAAGTTTGTATGTAGAGCTGAATCTTCGATATCTATTATTACTATTTCTTTTCAGTTAGAGGCTAGCGGTACTGAAATGATCGCATTGTGCAGCAAGACTTACATTCTGAAAGACGATGACTACTTTAAGATTGTCTGCAAAGGGATAAACCAAAACGCTTTGTCACAGCCTATGGAGGACTATGAAAATGTGTTAAATAACCAACAAAACGCTAGCGGATTGAACAAAGGATTTCGTGTAAAAGACAACACTATATTTACCTATGCTCAAGAAAGATCAGGATTGTCCTATTACTATTGTAAAAGGATAGTATCTGATGACGGTGTTACAACGTCACCATTATCTATGACTTTATCGCCTTGGAAAATACTTCCATATGAAGCGTTTTCAGCTACAACTTCACACTCTTTAGCTAATGAGTATCCTTGTAAATTAAAGTTATACAATCAAGAATTCAATTCAGCAGCTGAAGCTTATGATTTCCAGCTAAGGACTCAGAACAGTATACTTTTCAATGAAGAAGTACATGAACAGAAAATGAATTTAAACTCTGTGTGGTTACAGCACAGGAGACAAGTTATGATAGAAATTCTTACTGAAAAAATGAGAGTCTGTGAAGCCGTCAGAAAAACATTGAGAAATACAGCGCATTTAAAGTTATTGTACTGTACGTCAGATGTGTATTGGGGGATTGGTATGGGGTCTAGACTCGCTGCTGTGACTTCTGATTATAGAGGTTCAAATACACTAGGAACGTTGTGGGAAGAATTAAGAGAGAAATATTGGCAAGACATTTTGTAATTTTGTATTCTAAGTCAGCGATAAGTAAATATTATATAAGCTAACTCATTTTGTTTTGTTCTCATTATTTCTCAACATGTATGAAGTACCACACTATGTGTTTTCTTGTCCTACTACAATACTTATCAGTGGAACAACTGGATCAGGTAAAACTACTTGGCTAAAAAAGCTTTTAGACAACTTAAGTCTGTTTAGCACACTACCTACTCGTGTGATATACTGCTATGGAACGTGGCAAAAAGCTTTCAATGACATGAGAGGAGTAGAGTTCAGAGAAGGATTAGATATTCCAAATGGTTCTTTAAATGGTGACGAGCATGCTATAATCATATTAGATGATCTCATGAATGACGTCATGAAATGTTCATCAGCAGAAAATCTTTTTACTAGAGGTTCTCATCACCGAAACATAACAGTCATTTATTTAGTTCAAAATCTTTACCAGCAAGGAAAGTGTGCAAAAACTATCATGTTAAATACTCATTATTTAATCTTAATGAAAAATGAACGAGATATCAATCAGATCAAACTACTAGGAAGACAAACTGGATTAGGAAAAACCCTAGAAGAAGCGTATAAAGATTGCATGTCGAAGCCTTTTGGTTATTTAGTGTTGGACCTTTCACCTAATAACATCAGAGACTTGAGGTTAAAAACAAACATATTTCCTACTGAAACTACAGTTGTCTATCTGCCAAAAAATGAAGTATCCTAGATTTGCTGATCGTGGAACAAGAGAAAGAACCTTTGTGTCATGGAATAGATTTACTAATCCAAAAGAATTAGTAGAGTCTGGATTATTTTATCTTGGAGGTGCAGATTCAGTACAGTGTCATTATTGTGGTATAGTTCTTCATTCTTGGAGACCGACTGATACTGTAGACTTAGAACATTTAAGACATTCGCCTTACTGTTCATTTATAAAAAACAGAATGTCAAATGGACTTGTTAATGCTAGAGACGTCTTGTTGTTATTGCTGGAAAATCTTCACGACTATAGTATGAAATTGAATCGTATACAAGATACTGTGAATAATATGCGCTTTGTCAGAGATAATGCAGATGAAGTAGACTTGTCTAAAACTCGATCATACATGCCTGTAATACCCACCCAGCCTGATGTGCTAGAAGATGTATCAGCATTTGCGTGTTCAGCTTCTGATGTAAACACCCCAACTTGAGTAATAAATATTGTATGCTTGACCTTTTAGTTGTCATTTGAATTATGCCTTCTGCTCGGTTAAGAGCTGTGGCGGATTACATCAAACTATTATTGAACACTAGTGTAGAACAAGCGCGGTGTTTGTTATCAACAGCTACAGTTAAGCAAGTAGAAGCTTTGTGCGAAATTTCATACAATTTACTAAACTGTGTCAAGAAACTACCATCTAAAATCCGCAGAGTGACAACAAAGTATAAAATTTTGCTACAGAAGTTAGTTAAAAAACGTCTAGCATTCAATTCTAAATTAAAATTGATCAAAAAACATTATCGGGAAATGATAAGCGTCTTGAGAGCTGCTAAAGACTCTCTATTAAAATTGCTATGAAGAAAATGGTATTAGTACCGTATGATCAGTATATTCACACTTCAGAACCAGTCACAGCAAACAAAATAGTAGACGCTAAATTAGACAAAGAATTAGTGCTTCAACCATTTTCTAAAAATCAAAAGAGAAATGCAGAAGCTCTTTTATCATATGTAGAAAAAAGCATACCTTGGAATGAGAGAGGTGAGATAATAATAGATAGCCACCCAGTTAAAGGTTCTCATATAACAGACTTGATAAAAGACGCTTTGTTCAATTACAAAAACTATGAACCAATAGGACTTGAACTTTTTTACAATAATTTAACTAATATTCCAAACACTTTAGTCAGAAACCCTAACAGAAAAAAGCTAATAGGGTCTGGATTGGCATCATTATCACTTCCTCCTCCACCGGGAGTACCGGTAGGTAGAAAACCCATAAGCATAACAGTTGAGTCTAAACTAACACCAGTAGAAGACAAGCTAAAAGTACCGGTATATAAGCCATCATCATCATCATCATCATCATCAAACTCTTCAACAAACAGCAAAGCGTTAAGTACAATTAAAGAAGAAGAAGAAGAAGAAGAAGAAGAAGAAGAAGAAGAAAAAGAAAAAGATTGGACAGACTTTTGGAAACCGTTATGAATGCAGATTTAGCAGCAGTTTATTTTGATCCCGCTCACCCAGCTTCGTATGGAGATGTCTATGATTTGTACAACGCTGTAAAGAATTTAGGTTACAAATTTAAAGACGTAAAATCTTGGTTAGAAGGAGAAGAGACATTTACATTACACACAAGACCTAATCGACAAATAAAAAGACCTAAAATAATTGTCTCAGCTAAGAATCAACAATGGGGAGCAGACACAATGAATATGGTTGCATATAGCAGAAATAAGAAAAGTAAAGTACAAAACAAGGGTTTCATACATGTTTTAGTAATGATTGATGTGTTTACCCGGTATGCTTGGACAGTGCCTCTGACATCTTTGACTAGCAAAGAAATGGTCACTGCTTTAGATACAGTATTTACAACAGAAAAACCTCTTAAATTGAGAACAGACAAAGGAAAAGAATTTACCGGTAGATCAACACAAACTTATTTAAGGCGTTTAGGTATTCAGCATTTTACAACTACTAACGAAGTTAAAGAAGCAATGTCTGAAAGGTTAATTCAATCTTTGAAACGTCGATTAGTTAAGTACCTGAATCAGAACCACACACAGAATTGGATTGACATATTAGATGATGTCACAAAAGCTTACAACACGTCTAAACATAGAACGATCAAAATGACCCCAACTCAAGCTCGAGAAACAGATGATACTGTCACGCTATGGAAAAACCAATATGATTTTAAAAACCCTAGAGTTAGAAAGAAACCTCCTAAACTTAGATCCCCTTATAAATTCAATATTGGAGACAGAGTGCGATTAGTTCGATATAGATCTCCATTTGAACGCGCATATGACGAAAAGTGGACATATGAGATCTTTACAGTAATAGAAAGAGAAACTCAACAGGAGATTGCATTATATTCTATCAAGTCTTGGGATAATGATCCTGTAGAAGGTAAATTTTATCAAGAAGAACTAGAAAAAATAATAGTCAGAGATGATGCAACTTATACTGTAGATGAAGTTTTGACAAGAGAGACTCGGAAAAAAGTCCCTGGACGTATAGTAAGTTGGATAGGTTGGCCTAAAAAGTATAATTCTTGGGTCTCTGAACGAGACTTGAAAAATCTACAAAAACAAACTTAAACTGATACACATCTTCATTTGATGTTGTGACATGTTTCTGTACGTTAGTCCTAAAGATTCTCAAGACATTTATTTGAATAACACAATTTCAGAATTTATAGTGGAACTTCCTAAACCATTAGAACTTGATGGTCATTGGGAATGTGCGCTTGTAGAATGTAGTTTTAAAACAAAATTGTCTAAACCTTTATATGTCAATTGTGACTTAGTAGAAAACAGCATTGTTCATGGTAAGCTAGCACCTACGCTAAAAATTCTTGATAAAAGCGCTCAGTATACAAATGCTTATTACATACGAGTATCTAGGACATACATTTCAAGGATCAATTTTTCACTAAAGTTGTCAGATGGAAGCTTACTTTCTTCTAAGTTCAACGACCTATATTTAGTGTTGCATTTGAAGAAACGATAAATTTAGTGTTTAGTCTGCACGGGCTTCAGTTGAAGACACACCTTTGAACAGTTAAGATGAGTTTTGTTCCGTATATCCCAGACATGGAAGTCTGGAAACAGCTTTCAAACAAAAAATCGACTAAAAAGTTTTACCCTCTAAGAAAAGGATCAGGATTCAATTTAGTTTCTCCAGAACAAGGAGTGATAGAGAGAGCTAAAGAAACTTTAAAAAGACAAGTAAATACAGCTTCCAGACCTAGCACTCGTCATTCTGTTGTTAGGAAGCCAAAGAGACAGTCCACAAAAAAGAAACCCGTTAAAAAAGTCACTAAAACCAGCAATACTACTAAGACTAAGCCTAAATCAAGAAAATGACATTTGTGTTAAATAACGCAGAAGAAGGTTTCGACCACAGAGTAGCTCTATTTAATGTACCACCAGTCGAGACCGCTATTCAAGATATTTATGTCAAAGACTATCGTCCAATCGGGCAAATTTCTAAAGGGTCTACATTAGAATTTGACGTGCATAACAATTCCTCTGATTACATTGTGTTAAAAGACATTTCACTGCTGCTAGATGTTATCATTAATGACGATAAAAACAAACCAGTCACAGCTAAAAATATAGTCTCTTTAATTAATTTACCTAGCTCATCTCTGTTTAGACAGTTTGATTTTTCAATTCAGCAGCAGAATATTACGTCTACTGTTGGAAGTAATAATGCATATAAAGCTATATTTGATGTTCTTTTGAAAAAAGGAGAAAAAGAATGTAAAACTGTTATGAGTGTAGCTGGATTTTACCCAGATTCAGCAGAATCAATGGATGATTTTATATTAGGAGACGGTAACACTGGTCTATCTAACAGACACCAAATGACTAAATCTGGAAAAACTCTGAGATTGAAATCTAACATGTTTGTAGATATTTGTCAACAAGACAGGCTGTTAATTAACGGACTCCCTATCAATTTAAAATTTTATCCAACACCTGACAATTTTGCATTAATGTTTAAAACTCCTGATCCAAAAGATCCGTCATATGCAACTACGTCAAAATCATATTCTGTAATCATTCAAGACGCAACTTTACTTGTACCGTATGCTAGAATGCATCCAGGTGTGTTAACTGCTCATGGTGAAATGTTAAAGAAAGAAATGGCACTATATCCTTTCACTAGAAGCGAAATCAAGGCATATAACATTCCAAAAGACAGCTATACTTGGACTATGGATAATCTATTTCAAGATTCAATTCCTAAATGTCTCGTGGTCGGATTTGTACTGTCTTCAGCATACAGCGCTGACAACCAACATAACCCGTTTAATTTCCAAAATTTTGACTTGAATTATCTAGATTTTCAAATAGACGGTCAAAGTTGTGGAGGCCGACCAATGCAACCAAATTTTACTGATAAGAACTACGCATCTACTTATTGTAGGTTATTCGACTGTGTACCACCTGAACAGAAAGAACTACCAAACATCAGTTACTTTGATTTCTTACACGGATATGCTATTTATGTTTTTGACTTAGAAAAAAGCAAGAACGCCTTGTATTCCAACCCTCTAAGAAGAGGTCAAACTAGACTCACTGCTAAATTTGCAAAAGCTTTAGAAAATGCGACTACAGTGATTGTGTACGGTAGTTTTGAAGCTTTGATGAAAATTGATCAAGCCAGAAACGTTGTTGTTGAAACATGAATGAATTAGAAATCGCCCACTATCTTAGAAATGATCCATACACTTCTAAATATTTCAAAGGGGTAATAGCTTATGACGAACTATGGATGAAAGGTCAAAAACCTGGATTATATGTAGTAAACACAGACAGTTCTTTTGGACCTGGTAAGCATTGGGTGTGTTTGTTTTTATCTGACACGATTGAATATTTTGATTCTTTAGGGAACCCGCCCCACGAAGTTAAACCTTTCTTAATAAATGCGAATAAATCATATGTGTATTCTACTCGCCGTCTTCAAAGCCAAACTAGTGACGTGTGTGGAGATTATTGTATTCTGTATGCTTATTTTCGCTGTCGCGGTCATGACTTGAAATACTTTGTAAACCATTTTACTTTTGACACTGAATATAATGATAGACTAGTTGCTTTCTTGTAATCAATGTAAATGAAATAAATAAATAAAATGTGATCACAATTTGCCTGATTTATTGTATTTATTATGTTATTTAAAAGAACTCTTTTGTTTCATCTATCGCTGAAGAGTTTACTAAAAGTTGTCATGTTAATACATAAATGATTTAGCGTCTGATTACCGTAAAATACTAAGCAGCATGTTTTAAGATATAGATTAGCATACTTAGGCAACGTCTCTGAGCCTTTTCTCACAAAATATCTAATAGAATGTATAGCATATAGATTAGCACCTGATATTCATGTAATACTTGATTTCAATAAAAAGATACCTGATAGCGTGTTTAGCATATAGATTAGCACCTGATATTCATGTAATACCTGATAACATGATTGTTCTATGAACTTGAGTAAACAAAATATAGTTATATGCTTATACTAAGAATACTGATTCGTTGCTTATACTAAATAACATACACTTATCAGCTTGATATGCAGTGAGTGCTAACAGTACCGGTACTAAATACTCAGTGAATGATTCCTTGCTCATACTAACACACACACTAATCGACTTGATATACAGTGAAATACATAGCAGTTAAATGATTTACTACTTTAAATCACACACACTAACCTTTTATGTGTCTAATATATATAGTAATAAGATTATATGTTTTCATTAGCTTTAACAAACCTAACAATTCACACACACACACACACACACAAAATGACAATGACAATGGCGATCGAACACGATTCAAAATCACAGATTTGGTACAACAACAACAACAACACAAAAGCAGAATAATCACAGATATTTCAGTCAGTCAGTCAGTCAGTCAGTCAGTCAGTCAGTCAGTCAGTCAGTCAGTCAGTCTAGTAAGAACCCTCCATCTAGATCGGGCAACAATCTAACAACAAAAACAAGACAAAAAACTATATGATAGAGAGTAGTTGACGCAGTTTAGACGTCAAGAAGCGCAGTCTTGCATGTAAGTCTCTATCTGAGAGAAGGCACATCCTTGTGTTGAAAGGAGAGTAGTTGACGTGGTCTAGACGTCTAGAAGTGTAGTCTTGCATGTAAGTCTGTATGTGAGAGAAGGGAGTACTTGACGCAGTCTAGTCGACTAGGAGTGTAGTCTGCAGAGCTAGGGGAAAGCTCCGATTTCCTCGACTTGCTGCTGCCTCCCTCTATATCGACCAGGAAACAGCTGCTCTGCGTCAAACAGCTCACTGCGGATAAATTATTTCAAAATCTCCTTTAGCGTGGGCTTATCTCAATCAATCAATCAATCAATCAATCAATCAATCAATCAGTCAAGCTTAGACCTATTTAAACAACATGCTATATTATGAGTTACATTATATTAGTTATTCAAGCGTCATGCTTATATATATATATATACATGTATTAATAGACGTGCTCATGAATATTTATATACACAACTATTTACATTTGAGGTTTGATTAGCAAGCTTAAAAGTAAAGAATAGTTACCAACGTTTGTGAAGAAGAAGACGGACTGCTAGGAGGTGGTGAAGATCTTCTTTTTTGCCGGCCTCTAGACATCATGTCTAGAGGGATATCCGGTATAGGGGGGTGAGCTCTATTTCTGATGTATATAAGCACCCCAATAAGAGCAATAAGCAACATCACGACAACAGTGATCAATACATAGACCCACCAAGCAAGGGTCGCAGTATATTGTTGAAGGGCCGGATTGAAAGGAGGGTCAGTAGTGGCTGACTCTGTTGTTGTTGTTGTTGTCGTCCTTACAACAATAGCTCGGCGTGTAGTGGGTAGAAAAATTGGAATTCGAACCTTAGTAGTGGTCTTTGTAGCGACAGTGCTAGTTTTGTCACTCAATGTCACTGAAGTTGTAGTCGTCGTAGTTAGAAGCGTGTCTAAATCACAACTGTATTTAGTCGTAAAAGACTTGCCGCTAAAATTCAAGTAGCGTTGATCACAAATTAGTTCCGAATCTCTTATATCTAAGACTTTGACGTGAGGGAAGACAGACAAAATGAGTTCTTCAGTCAGGGCCCCAATCCAACAGAAGCGCAAGTCTAGTTTGTGAACTCTTCCATGCACTAAGCCTCTAGCCCTCTCCATTTTAAACAGTCCAACAATATGTTCGTGGCGACAAGTGACTGTTGCTCGACGGCAAGTACACTCATCACATAGTAGCGATGTCGAGCTTCCGAAGAATACAACTGTTGCAATGAAAAGACTCACTAATCCAAACACTCGCATTTCTGTAAGCATTTCGTACGCGATTATCCTCTGAGTTCTGAATTCGCATTTCGCGGCGACTACACTGAAGCAGTCGTCGAGACCGGTCTTTAAATTTTGTTTTAAAAGATAAGTTTCAAGACAGTTTACTTAATGTTTAAATATTGCCGTATTATTTGTTTAATAAATACGCAAATGTAAACGTAGATGATGCATAATCTTATTAAATCAAATAAACACATCATTTGTTCTTGCGAGGTTGATTCACTCTCCTACCCGTTGTTTAACGCTACCGCTATACTGCACTGACACTAAACATCGGGTAGGAGAGTGAATCAGCCTCGCAGAACAAATGACCCGCATATTCACTCTCCCACCCGTTGTTCAGTGTCAGTGTACTACACGAAGAAGGTTAGACATCAGCATGGAGACAGCGCAGACGCTGAATATATTCTCCAAGCAGAAGTTTTAGCGGTAATAACCCGAACTGTCTAACTAAGTATATGCTTGAAGAACTAGGTTAAGCGATTTCCCGCCTCTCATACGGGTAAAGTTACTATCAATTCCGTCTGTGTTAAATAGAACTAGGTTAACGGGATACAGCCGAAGAGAACAGAGGAAACCCAAAATGGAGAGTTCTATTTTACTCGGGTTTGTGCTTCTTTTTGGATTAACAAATTGCCAAATCGATATATGTGAAAAGTGTGACTGCAAAGAGGGAGTCATCACTTGTCGTCAAGTCGATCCTGAGTCTTTTCACATTTGGAATAACCATCACTATTATCACTTAGACTGGAGACTATGCAAAATGATTAAATTCAACACAGCTGTGTTTCAGAAATTTCAAAGTCTTAAAATCGTAGACATAAGAGATCAATGGGATAGTTTTGACTGCGATTCTATTCCTCAAGACGTAAACTATACTATCAGATGGAACTGCCTCGTACATCCTACTTACATTTCTACACCTCCGGATTTTACGATAGCTAAACAGGAAAAGGAGGTGACTCACACTTCCACAGACGCCGGATTTGTCACTACTACCCACATCACGACCTCTAAAGGTCCTGGAACAAATAGCCCATTGTCTACTCAAACCCTAGATACTGCTACTAAATCGACCAGCGTCAGTTATGATCCTGAATTAACTCTATGGACTGTAAAACCTAGTTCTACCGGTACTGAAGGAAGTATAGAAACAAACTTTACAACTCTGAAACAAATCACTACTTCACCTGTTATTGATACACAAACTGATTCTGATACTTTCAAAGTTTATCAAACTACTGCTCCTCCTCCTCCTCCTCCTCCTCCTCCTGCTTCTGCTGCTGATACTGTTGAACTAAACCAATCTCCCCAATTGTTACCTGTTTGGATAAGTGTTAGTCTTATAATGGGAGTGATAGCTGTGATTGGGATTGTCTACTTAGTCAAGAAAAAACCATGCAACAGATCAACGTCGACAGAATTTGAATATTACAAGTTTTACAATATTGTGTACGACAACATTGTTGAAACTGAAGTATGAATAGGAAAAAGAACTCGTTCGTGTATTTAAGCAGATTTATTCTTAATACTCAAACTATAAGCTGAATTGTTTGTATACAATATATATATATCCAAGAATTAAGCGAATTACTTGTATATCATATAAACTAAGTATTTTGTTTGTGCTTCATGCTCAGCGACATTGTGAAAATAATATCTATATAGAGCTATCATATAACACCGTATTAATCAGATACCGTATATCGTATAAAAGTACAATTAAACACTAAGTAGCGATTACAAACTTTGATACCATTGAGTAACAATTACAAACTGTGTCACTATTGATTAAGCCTGTGATTAGTTTGTGCTTTATGTTTAGCTGTTTTCTTAAAAATGTATATAGTGCTATCATGTAAGACTATATTACTGAGATACCGTATATCATATAAAATATCACTAATTAAAACCTATGTAAGCATTTTCCCTGACGTATACAACGCTGTATATTACTGAGACATCGTATATCATTTACAAGAACACTAATTAAGGTCAATGTAAGCATTTTCCCTGACGTTTACAATGCTGCTGCTGATAACTAACGTGACAAGTAACACTTATAACTATAACGCCCTTGTATACCGTATAAAGTTAACAGAAATTAAGTTTGTATTCTAGACAAGAGAACACCTTCGCAAATGATTGTCTGCATACATATATTTGCATTGCTTCATGTTAACTAATCAACAAAACAATATAGAAATAAAGTCTTATACTTTTAATTTTGTAGCATTCTTTCAGTCATGATTATAAATAAATCTAGCATTCTTTCAAAGCTGAAAGAATGCTAGATTTATTTATAATCTAGAATTAACAAGGGCATTCCTCCCAGCCAAAAAAGGGCTCTAGGTACGTAGCGCTCTCAGAGAGCCACTCACCATACTCCATTAGCTCTTGCCACTCAGTCTTAAAGAGTCCTTTCATTTTTATTCTGTGCATCATGTAACTGATGACAGGGTTCTTGTCTAGCTGTTTTTTAAGGAATTTAAATTCCGAAGTGTCCGTCACCTTTAACCCTGTGACTAATTCGCAGTTGTGGAATATGATCTGAATTGCAGCAAGATTCTCAGTGGCATACTTCGAGTTTTCATCAGTGTAAGTAGCCGCTATATGTTCTGTAGTGTGCCATAGATCTGAAGAGAACTGGTCTATGAAACTCTCAATTCCGTGCACTAATTGCTGTGTTTCTTCGCTGTCATACATCCTTTCTTCTAAAGGAAGAGAAAACAGTTCTTTTAATTTTGCTAGGTCTTCTTTAGGCAAGATAATCACAAAGTTATATGTTGGATCGAAACACATTGTATTATATCAGCTCAAGCTCGCAGAACTCGTTTTCAAATTCGGATTTTCCTTTCCTGAGAACGACTTGAGGATCTACCTCATCCAGCACTTCGACTGCGTCGACGTATTTGACGTATCCTGCTCGCTCGAAGAAAGGAGAAAGAGTGCTACAACCCTCTAGCAAGCGAGTAATGGAGATCTTGAGGTGGCACGTCCTTGAAAACTTCTTGATATGATTTTCTAAGACGCAATCACCATCATCATCATCATCAAACTCTTCAGGAGTGCAGTAACCTGCTCCAGAATAAGCTGCTTTCACTTTCTGAGCAAACTCCAGACGAAGAAGATACTCATACACTTTAGTAGCTAACTCTACTGGAGAGGGGAGGGGCTTCTGCACTTCTTTTAAAGTGAGTTCATAATCTTGACTGTCCTCTTGATTTTTTAAGTTCTCTCTTTTAAGCTCTAAAGAGAATTCGCAGTTGGCCTTGCCGAAATAGCAATTACTAGATTCCTGAATAGAAAGGTCTGTTCCCCTGTCTAGAACCCACTTCCACACAGAGATGACTTTCCTCTTTTTCAGAGGAGTTTTAAACGGGGAAGACCTCTTTTCACCCCCTCTAGCGGTTGATGCCTGAACTTGCACTACTCTCGCACCACTTTGACCAGCGTCGTCGTCGTCGTCGTCGTCGTCGCCGTCGTTGCCGTCGTCATTGATGACGACGACTGCTGGTGAGGCTTCTGGAGGATCAGCTGATGTTATAGCGCACAGCTTGCGGTAGTCGTCTATGCTCACATTTACACATTCAAAGCTGAAATAAAAATAAAATAAACCTATGAGTCATGATTCAGCTAAGTAGTTGTAGTTTATAATCTAAAAAAAAAAAATGTAAACTTGATCTATAAGAAGTTCTTTAATCATCTAGACTTGACGTATTCTTATTTATTTCGACAGATTTAATTAAATTAATATATAAACTCTCACGATTGTTGATTCAAACCAGAGACAAATCTATGTGAAAACTTAATTCAGTTGACCGACGTCAATGACAAGAAACGACGTCAGTATGGATCATGCTAAATCTAAATAATGAACTTACCCGATTCTCAACTGGCCGACGTACTTCACAAAGCCGACATACTCCACTCCTCTAAAAGTAGACTTAGTCAACTTCCACTGAGGATGAAGAGTCCCGATTGTTTGTTCTGTAGTAGAGCAGTCCAAATTATCGATCACAGTTTTCATCTGAGTAGCCCACTCGACGACGGTAGTAGGAACATATATATGTCTCACTCCCCTAAATGTAGTTCTAGTGAACTTGACTTCAGCTCCGCTGAATAGTACAGTAGTTTTAGCGCTCAAAACATGTGTGAACTCCATGGTAAATGTGTTTAAACCAACAAACTCACAAAGACGTCGCGCTCTTTTAAACCCTTTTCCTCAGCAAAAAAAGAAAAATCTAAAAACAAACTCCGAGACAAAAGAATCATTGGTCTGAGACCTCATGTATATTCATAGAATTTCCCGCGTCACTGACTCCACCCGTGAAAAGCCCACGCTCTTATGAGTCCATTGACAAACATCTCTGAATCCTTCAGCATTGATACTAATAAAGATCTGAATCGGCTTTTAGTGTCAATAGTTTCAATCTGAAACAGTTCCTGATTATAATTCCTTGCTGCAACTAGTAAACGTTGATATTGTTTTAATTGATCTATTCTAATCAATCCGTCATCAGAGTGTATTATTTGATCGCAATAGACTACAATGTGAATAGCGTCATGAGCCTCGTACAAATTATTTCGAAATACCGCAATGTGGTCTGTTTCCCCGTCTATTTCTTTTAAAAATCTTTTTAAAGAATCAACGATTTCTAACAGCTCTTCTGATAAACTTCCTACTGAATGCCCATTTAAAGCCTTATACACATCATCAACACACTGTCGCTGTATAGGAATAATAATGCTTTTCGTAGAAGTGTAGTCTAAAATGTCATCTTCTGGACATGTATGATAATCGTCTCTATCTACTTCATCCCACAAAATAATTTCTAGTTCAAAATCTGTGTCTGATTCAGACATTTTGTCTAGCAGTAAAAAGAACAGTCTTCTCTACCATGCAGCGCGAACTAAAATAGTGCCCTCATAGACTTGTTGTGTTAACCACGGCTAAATTGCTCAAAGTAAAAGTTATGACCACCTGCATGGCCATAACTTTTACTCTGTATACACCTCCAAACGACAGATGGTGACCAACATAGAAGCAAAATGTAATCACCTGGTGCGAGGATTGAACTCGCGACCTTCAGATTAAAAGTCTGACGCTCTCCCTTCTGAGCTAACCAGGCTTCTAATAAAATGACTTTAGATTATATGGGAGGTATTTGAGGTGTCAAATAAACACCTCAATACCTAATGAGATTAGCCACACTAATTAAAGTGTCTTGCAATCTCTATGCTTTGGTTGTAGTTCTCCAGTAACATCTTATGCAGATTCTAGACGCTAATTAATGGGGTATGTCATTACATCAACACATTCCACATAGATCAAAATACTTATACAAAATCACGAGTACCGCAAACAATTAGTAACACCGTAGACATCATTATCTCATCTGTCTTATAATGTCTACGACATTGCTTTATTCATAAAACAAAGAAAACACTCGAGTCTGTAACTAAATTCTATCCTTACTATTATAGTGGCGTCCTCTGTTGAGTAACGCTGGCATTTATTCACTTCGCGAGAGGGCGCCACTTACCTGATACGACACAACGTCATGAATGGGATACTCTGTTTGTGTCTTTCTTGAAACTATGCCGACCTGTTTTTAAAATATAAACTAAACAAAACTGTTCTAAGACTATTGCTTTTAGATTTCAATATCTTGTTTTAATGTATTTTGATTAACATTTAGCAGACTTATGATGTTTCAATATTAAACCCCTTTTGTCTTAATCTATTGAAAACTACATGAAGTCTAAAACATTATCAGACACTCAAAACTGAGGTATCTGATGAGATTAGCCTCACTAGCTAAAGCTTTTATAAAGCTTTAGTAAGTTGAGTCCAAAAGACTCACAAACAGTCTCCTCTTTAGGAGACCAACTAACTAACTAAATTTAATATTCTCCGTCGCAACACAAAATGCGTAACTACCAGATGACTTAATTCCTTCTTTTATTGTAAGAGGGCGCCACTAGCGTCATTTTTATTAAATTTCACATAAGCACGCGCATAAAGCATTCTAAATCTACGTGTTACAACTGATACAAATGTTTTTAAAATAGAAACAAATGAGTTTTTCATAGAACATCAGTATAAGCATCTATATAGCATATTTACACTTGATAAACATAGATTTTCAAAGACGTACAGTACTAAACCCCCTTTAAGCGGTTATAACATAATTATATAGACTGTCATGTCGTCTCTATTATAACAAAACACCGGCAATATCTCACGAGATTAGCCACAGACCTCGACCTCTGGTCGGGGTCTGGATGTTGTAGGTCTTCTTAAGCTGTTGCTGGAAGGAGATTTCTAACCCGTACTGCTCGGGATAGAGCATCTTTCTTACCTGTCAACTAGTCCCCTGAGAGACCCATACATCACACTATGCATAGGCCTCCTCTTCATTAATGGAGAAAGAGACCGACATCAAAATAAAAAATAATTGTCATTTAGACCAACCATAAAAAGGTCGAGAATGACTTTGACCATGCTGACATAACATAGAGTCATAAATTAAACTCAATAACAGTTCTTTAAACTGAGATCTAGTGTCAATCTGAATACATGAGAACAAATCAGAATTATAAGCATAACCAGCTTTCAACAAGGCAATAAACTCCTTTGTTTCTATCAATGGAGTCAGCCTTGTTTTCTTGGCGTTCCTCACGACAGCATGTCCATAAAATACTAAATTCATGAATCCGTATCTCACATTAGCTCTCTCTAAAGTAACCAAACGTTGCACAAGAAAATAGTCAGTCTCTTCCTTGATAATGTCTAAGAAGGCTCTCAAAGCTTCAAACAAAGGAGTCAAAACAAGACAAGAATCACTAACTGAACTGTCTCTTTCAGAAAGATCCCAAGCCTTTTCCAAATACTTAAAATCCATAGGGATAGTTATATTTTGTGTAGCTGGGAATTTGCTAAATGAATCGTCCTCTGTTATCAGACAATCCAAGTCGTCCATGTGTGTTTTATCATGATAAATATAAGAAACTTCCATATCATGATGACGATATAGACGCTCCATTATAGTAAATCAATCCTAGATTTCAGTGATTCTAGTAAACGTCTTGCTCGCATTAACCCAATCCAAAGTACTACGATCCAAAAGAGTGATACAATGAAATCTCACTTCAACCATTAAGTCATAAAATACAAAATAGCTTCCGTTCTCTATTACCTCTTTTGACCCTGTTCTATTGTTTTATCATATACTACTCCTTTGTCTATCTTAAGTGAGAAAAGTGGGTGTCAAGTAAGTGTAAAGCAGTCAAGTAATTGCCTAAATTACCCCAAACACCCTCCAGTAATAGCCAGGTAATTGTAATATAATTACACCCCTACGTAGAGCCTGCCATATACTACTGACGGGGGTACAGGCCACGTACAGCCAACTCTCTGCCTCATCTAGGGTGTCTGGAGGAGAGGGGCCCCCGCTCACATGTCGATTGTCGATCTTAAAAATGGCCATGTCGCATGTCAATGTCACTTAATAATGCCCATGTCCTATGTCGATTATAAGAATTGCTCATGTCGCCTGTCACTTTGATTTTTGAGCCCCATGTCGCATGTCACTAAGCCCCATGTCGATTGTCAATTTTAAGAAATAGCCGTGTCGCCATGTCGAATTTGATGGTCTACACCCATCATCTAGCAACACCCTGCCCCCACACCCACAATCCTACCACGCATTCAATGTGTCACCGAGTATACCACAGTTAGCTGGGAGAACAAAAGAAACTACCGGTACCTGCCTGTATATCATGTACAACCAATCAGAAACGTTTCACTGGGTATAAGTCAGATATGGATTGCATGACTAACTATGTGTTATAAGCCTTGGACCATGGTAATCATCCTCGGCTGACGCCTTGGACAATTGCCCTGCCCTTGGCTTATAACACTTATACAGCGACTCACTTGTACTATATATACTACATGAATAGACTTGAGTATAAGTTACACACTCGAAATGGATACATCATTTTTATACTTCGGCTTCGCATTGTTACTAATTGTACATGTAATTTCAAAGTCACCATGTAAAATTGAAACAAAGAATTTTGAGTGCAATGATTACTATTCCTGTACAATCCACAAACACCAAAGCAACTGTTCCCCGTATTATATACTACATGTACCAGAATAAGATGTTGAGGATTATCTGACACACTTTGATATCAATACATGGACAACATACCAACAACAATAATGAACTTGTAAGTCTGGTCACAAGACATGACATGCCACCATTACAGATCCTCTTATCAGCATACATGTTGTTTCCTACTACCTGACTTACAAGCCCCGCCCAAGATAACATATCTCCCTCTAGAGTAACCAACGTGATAGTACAGATAAAATACAGGTACCATTGATCAGCGTATATAGGGCCCCATCAGCGTTTTATATAGGCCTGGTGGTTAGATCAATATTTGAGTGTAGACGCATAGTAGAAGGTAATATATAACATGGAGCCCACAGTACACATGTCCGTCTACATGTTAACCATATTTATAGACAGGTAAGTCTATTGGGGCAGTAACTCCCAACCTCTCCGTCAACAACGCATAACACACACACCATGCATGTTCTCCCTTGGACATCTAGAAATATGATTTACTCAGTGCGTGAGTGGCCAGATGCCTTTTCGTACTGATAGTAAGGCCAATGTTGTGACCCTTCTGAATGTCTTTATTTCTCATAACAAGTCCTGGGTCCGGTTTCTCCATAAATTTGCGGAAGTCCGCAAATTTGCGGACGTCCATATATTTATGGAGCTCCGCAAATATAGGCAGCTACCTTGTTTTTGATACTTAAGCATACAAATACGAACGTCCGTATATACTTGCGGACCTCCGCAAATTTATGGAAGCAAATTTACAGACATCCGCAAATTTGTGGAGAAACAGCTGGGTGCTGTTTCTCCATAAATTTGCGGACCTCCGCAAATTTGCGGAGGCCCGCAATACACATTTCATATATTTGTGGAGATAATAAATGTGATCAATGAAATCGTTTTTTTTTTGTACTTAAGCATACAAGTACGGGCCTCCATCCACAAATTTATGAAATTTGTGGATGTCCATATATTTATGGAGGTCCACAAATTTGTGGAGAAACAGCACCTTGGTGGAATGTATGTACAACAATGTACCTGACAAACCTAAAATCAATCAATATTTTGAAAAGGGTGAAGGGGAGTATCCGCTACTACACATCACCCAAAACAACTTTAATTTCTGCACAAGCTCAATGAAGGCCCTTGATAATTAATTGAACCATACAGCGCCTGAAGTGCTCGAGCGTTTTGGCGACACATGCCTCACATTTGCCAGGCGACAATGACATTTTGACATTTTTCTCAGTGTATACTATAATATTTCCTTTCTCAAAGTTTGTTCACATGAAGTGATGCCAGGAATTATAACCACAGTTATATATAGACTTCATACCCACTTCATATAGACGACTACATTGGTGTTGTCAGTGCCTTACTTGACAGCCCCATCTATACCCTCTCCCTATATATGTACACGTATAAAGCAGCATGTCTACCCACCTGTTCGTCCCTGTGTGTAGACCTTGAAACACTGACCTGTTGTCCCCTTCACCTCCTCAATCTAACTCTTAATTCGGGGCTCAGGTCCCAGGGTTTTAATACCAAAGTTGCGCATGCGCATATGCCCCTACACATGTGCCCTGCCAACTTGTATATACTAGAAGTGTGACACCTTCAACCCTTCTTTGTCATGATCATTTTTTTCAAACATGGTTTTATTTCAAATCCACCAATTGACAGTACCATTCATATACATGTGCGGTTGCTAGATCTATTTATGATATAAACTATGTAAATGGTCCTTTATTGACTGAACCAATGTTGGCAGGCGGGACAGTTTTTATGCTGTGTCAGGGGCTGTGATGATAGGGGTTAAGAATGTGGTTAACCCATGTCTTAGTATGGTGGTGAAAGAAAAGTGACGACGAAGCATTTCTTCTGTGTGTTCTTTTTTAATGATTTTTTTGGTGTATTTCAGCTATGACCAAGCTGCTAATACTAGTTTGATCTGTTAACCCTTTAAGGATGGTATACGGGACTAGCGCATTAGGCTATGGGGGCCGCCATCTTGGCTCAGAGCAATGCATTGTGGTTAGGCCCCCGACTCCAGAGCAGTGCATGATGGGAGAATTTCTTATCAGCACCTTTGTTGTAGGTGTGAGGAGAGCGGATTAGCCTGATACGGAGGTGGAGTTTAGCCCCCGACTACCTGAGGTACCAGGATGTGCTAGTCCCGTATAGTGCTTTAATGCATCATGTCCTTGGTCGTCATGGTGCATGGATACAGTATACTGTATTCAAGCATCATGCCGACACTCTTGAATGGTCGGAATAAAGCACCAATGTAGCACTGGCGAGTTACTCACTGCGGCGTCATTGGTGCATCATAACGATAAATGTCATCTTTTAGCGACAGCATGACACATGTGAACAGACGTAGGAAAGCATCAAACTTTGGTAGTTTTAGTCAGTTTTCAATAGGAGATAATATGATTTAATATGGGAATACCACGGAGTAATTACCAAAGTATAGGGAAAAGTGGCATTTCTGAGGTTAAAATGTGTGAATGCGTTGATAGCCAGAGCCCACAGTGGATCACGTGAGCTACATATTGTGTTTTGCCCCTACACGTGTACACCCGCGGTGCACACTCACAGTGAATACTGGAGGATATCCCTCCGCGTGTGTCTATGTATGGACAGGCACTGAATGGTGACATGACAATTAAACGACCGAGTGCCCGCCTTTAATGAGCTCCCGTCCCGTGAATAGGTGGCTGGATAATTGATCGAGACGATCACGGCGATCAGACGGTCCCATGTTCGAGCCCCACCCTGGGTTGACTCAGCCTCCAAATGAGTAGCACTAGAGAATCGTCTCAATGTTAAACCCGCAGATCTTACTGCACGTCCAGTAACAGTCAGAGTGCAGTCAGGACAGGTACTCAGCTCTATATATATATAGGGGCGCTGGGCCTTTAAGCAGGAGGCAGTGACAAAAAGGTGTATAACCTCAGCAACCCATCAAGGGACTCCCATGGGCACTGTGCATGTATCCTGAGATCAGATAGTAGTAGTCTCATATTCTGTGAGGTGCACCTCCTGAAAGCTAGGGGTCAAAGGGAAATTAGCACCCAGCGCCATGTGGCAGAGCCGCAACCCCAGAAAAAGACTTATCAAACTGACTGATGTCTAACATAATAAAGGGCAGGCGCAACGCTTAACCCTATGACTAAGGAGCGTACTTTACACAATCTTTTAAAAGGACATTGTTAGCATCCGATAAATGTGTACAAGTAACTCGGCCTACCATATTAGTGTGTCCCTACCCCCAATTTTATTATTTTTGCCTTTTGAAAAGATATTTAAAGTTTGTCCAGGGCCAAGAATGACAGCTTAGCTGTATTAAAAATCTACAAAATGTAATCGTCAAATCATCATTTTAAAAAATCGAATAGAAATCAACCTATCTACCATATTCCTTTGGCCACGTAACATAAACACAACTTTTTTTCTGGAATACGCAATCTTAAAGTTTATATTCCTCTTGTTATCTGTAGCTTCATCTACCAGTTGTGCAATTCGTCATGTGACGGTATGTCAGATAACGTCATGAGGTAGGACGCTGTGTTAGTAACATTGTTCTATTTGTGTTTGGTACCTTACACCTTCATCATCCATGTGACAGCCCTGTAGGCTTTAGTCAACATGCTTTAAGTATAGCCGCTGCTTGTTCTGTTATCTGTGGCTATTAGACGTATTTACGCATCTATACATCACACTGCCCCCTATTACTGTCAATATAGATTTGTCATTGAAACAGTTAATCCTTTAAAGCCGCATTGTGCCTTAAGAAAACCTCCAGGTCGGAGTTTAATCAACTTTCAGCAACTAGAAAAATTGTTTAAAGTTCAGGTTTTTGCTACTTTTATGCTTGCTGACAAGTTCGCTGGAAATTGCAGAAAGTTGATGAACGTTGCTTAATTTCGCAGTTTCGGACATTAAGCAACATTAAGCGTAATGCTGACATAATTAGAAGGTTTATGTAGTGTTAATTTAAAAAATAAGGACACCCCAACACTCAAGTGACAAAAAATATCTTAAGTGAATAATGATAAATATCGACTGTGGTTAACTAGATTAACGTTTGTTAAACCAACTATGTTGACACTCCATTCAAGTAATGCATCTGAGATAATTAATAAAGCCTTTAATTATATTGTTGGTGTGGAAAGTGTCTAGGTTCTTCTGCGTAAGAATGTAATTGATATTGGGAATCCCAGGTCCCTGTATGTGATAGTGGTTATACTAAGTATAAGGGTGGGTTGAGGCAGGAATCGTGACTTGGGGTGATGGGTAGGGGTGTGTTTGGTAGAAGTAAGACCAGGATGTACAGATTGTATACCTGATGTAATGCTGCATCCTGCACAACTGCTGCATGTGGCTTACACACCCTTTACAAATCATGTATAGCAATGCTTTATATTTATATCAAAAGCGGATGTTGACGCTTTAATGATAATGCAAAATCTGTTTCTCTCTAGAAACCTTAATAATGGTCTGATTTACAATCCGTAAAAACTGACGTGCAGCCCAAGATCCAGCCAGTCCTTTAATGGTCCAGCAGCCGTTCAGCCAGCTATAGGCATGTAGCTGGATGAATTATCAACCAATGAGAAAATTCCCTGGCCTCCACTGCAGAATTATTAGGGGGCATTATGTAACAGCCTGTACCCATTGTGATTGCTGCATCAGTGCTTATCTCGCCCGTTACCAGATCAAGCAATGGTGCCCCCTACTAAGGAACCTGCAACCTCGGTATAGCCAGTGTCCGGCATGTTTTCGGCAAGACTGGTACAGTACATTAATGCATTCAGCGCTGGTGTCAAGAGTTACTCGCCAGGGATGCACTCATGCATCATGCGGGTAATGCTAAATGGTATGATGCATTATTAAAGGCGACATTGTTTTTTTTAAACACTAAGCGGCTTTTTAAAGGGCTAATGTTCTTGACTCGTTTATTTACAGATACCATGTGCTACCATGATTGGGCCGTATCTAATTCAGCAATTGTCATACAGGCTCCGTGCTATCATATTTATGTGACTATCTGTTCTAAGAGGCTAGATATTGGGCCTTTGATCGGGGCTATAGTGTGCTCTCAGATGTTCATAGATGGTGGGTGCAAGGGGGAGTTGTAAAATCAATTGAAAAGTATATCTCATTATGCAGAAAGAAATGTCTAGGTCAGAAAGGTGTTCACCAAGGGTGCTCACATAATTATAATCACTCTAGTGAACACTGGGTACTCCCTCAGGACACCGCCACCATGACCATTCAAGAGTATTCAGTAGTGACCACTTTAAACCCCCATTGGTTTGAGAGCGAGAGAGATGGAGAGACAGTCTGATTCTTTCCACCGTGCATACTGTGAAAGTACTTATTTTCACGGTGTAAATTTTCGCGGAAGATTGAAAATTGGCAAATTCGCGGGTATTCATTCCATTCTTAAGCAAATAAAAACTTTGCGGATTTTTCATTTCCGCGAAAATCGAGAAAATATATACCCAGCGAAATAAAGTACTTTCACAGTATAATTACTTACAGCGCAGAGCTGCGTAGAATTACTGCCAAGATGACGTTATTGGTAGATAACAGTTTTCTGACATAATACAGTGTATTCGGCGCATATTAGACACCTTTGATGTGACCATTAAAACAATCAGCCAGATTGGGAAGGTGTTATCACGCTAAGGCTAAAAATAAAAAAAGGTTTGTTTCAGGTAACATGGCAAGAAAATGTAGGGTCGGTAGGTCGGATTTTTTTTTTTAGCATGAAAGTACTACCCAGCCTCTCTGAAGACCCTAAAATTGACCAAAAAAGGGTAAGAATACGAAAATTTCAAAATTGCATAAAAAAACGTAGGGTCGGCCCTGTTTTGATAGGGTCGGTCGGGTGACCTGAAACAAACCTTTTTTTTATTAGGCCTAATGAGTGTTATCAGCCATGATTATCAGAGGCAAATGAGATATATATGAAGTTATTCTCCATTGTGCGGCGGGGGGGGGGGGGGGGCACTCAACCCAGATTTAGGTGTGCTGTGCCTCTACATGGGTAAAATTCGACACGGGCGACACGGCCGTTTTGGGCCGTTTTAAAAATCGAAGGACACAGAAAAATAGAAGATTAAAATCGACCTGCAGTTAACTCTCTATAAGTCCATATATACATCAGAATTGACACACCGACACCGCCCTTCTGCTAAAAATCGACACGGCGATATGGTGAAAAGTTTGGGGACCCATGTAGAGGCCTATGGCTGATGGCGCATATATTATAATGCACCCTTGGTGTGTGGTTGGGGGTGGGGGGGGGGGGGGGCTTTGCTTATGAGCTAGGACTGTTTAAAGCGGTATCATATCATATCATTATCAATGACGTACATAATTATGTACGTCATTGCATGTATTAACTGCTATAAACCAGTATCAAGTTATTCACTTTTTCAGTTAAAAAGTTATCTTCTGAAATGACTGAATCGGCATGGCTACACTGTAAATGGTCCGTTGCCTTTTCTTGTAGGTATACAGTAAAATCTACTGTAGGTGTACAGTTTACTGTAGGTGCACAGTAGAATCTGGCTGTAAAGCTACAGTAGACTTGAGTAGATGTTGTAAAGCTAGAACTTTAAGCTAGAAATGTAAAGTAGATTTTACAAGTCTGTCGTTGATTTTCGAATAGTTACCCAGCTAGACAGATATTAAAGGAAGGGGGTATACCACATTAAAGCACATGGGGCTCTTGATAAGAAATCAAGGGAAAATGTTTTGATGGTTTCTGCGTGATGCCCACGGCAGCTGATGCAATAGGCGGATATCCAGTGGCCTATTACCCAAGATGGAAAAGTTGACCTAGGATATGTAAGGTTATAACAATACATTTGTGTAACAGTATCCTTTAGTCAAACTGCACTGTCATGGTAGTTTGGTAGCTTTTTATTGACATGAATTCCGCTACATTCGTTATGTCTCTCAAATAGAGCCAATGTGATGTTGGACCATGACACAGCACTAAACTGTACACCCTCCCACACTGGTATTCTTTGGCACCCTATACAGCCAATCTCTCAGACAATAGTACCTAACCAAGTTAGTTATTCTTTGGTATACAACCAACCTATAGGTTAGTTATTATTGTCAGGTTGGTCAGCACTGGCCAACTCGCCTTAGTCTTTCCATATTAGACTAAGACATTTTCAATAAAGCATTAGTCACATGTTTTTTTGAATCAGTCATTTTTGAATAGCCCTTGGTCATGCCTGACCAATGTCCCTATGACTAATCTGGAATAGCCACTACAGACTAAGGGCCGGAGCTTTGAGATTATCTGTGTACCCGAGCCACGCAAATTTGTTTGGTGCAATCAAAAAGGACCACAATGTCACCTGTACTTCTGTCAGTAGAGAGAAGAGGGGTAGACTGGTATCAAACCATCAAATAATGGACTTCAAATCGTTCTAGGAGTATTTATGGGTAGAATTGGGGAAATAGAAATCATTTCTCCACGCTGAAAAATTAAGCAAAAATAAAAATGGCTACAATTTTCTTTTCGCCAATTTTTAAATTCTCTCTGGATTTATCACTTCTCAACATACATATGGTCATGTAATAGCTCAAATTAAATGTCGAAAACAGATACATCATGTTATCATAGTTTCACAGTTGCCATGGGAACTTAAGTAACAACCTTTCTTATACTAGTCTTGACGATAGTAGTAATCCCTCGGACGCGGAGTCAAGGGACTAGACAAGTCCTCAACTTTGGGGAGGAAATAGGCGGGCGAGATCCATTGATCATTTTCTTTAAAAAAAAAAAAAACTATTTCCGAAAATAAGGTGCCCGATATCCATTGACAAACTTTCTTTTTTTTGGTCTAGCTGAAGCGGAAGATTTCCCACCTTCTGTACGCAAGTGAGTGGTATATCTGACTGATTTATAGATTACCAACCTTTAACCTTATACAGCTTTTCCACGCCATATCAAACCTTTATAGTGCCCCATTCTCTGGGAATACTCCTTACGTTTCTTCAGAAAAAAACCTTCATCCATTCAGCTTCCATTATTCACCAATTTGGCAATGTTCCAATCTTACATCAGGTCCTCAACATTTTCACACCACACATTTCCATTGGTTGTAAAATCTATGAGTCCCTATTATAGTGGCCACGAGCAGAATACATTTTAGACCATCCTTAGAAATGGTACCCATTCTGAAAGCCGTGATCCCTGCTTAACCCGCCAGCATCACTACCAGATCGGTAATGGCGGCGCACACGAGACAACCTGCTTGACCCCTTATATGTGTTGTCATTCCATACAAAGACACCTTTCTGTAACTTATACTATTTTTGTGACAATACGTGTTAAACCTATAAAAGGCTTACTTCATTTGTTGAGTAAATAGGAAAAGACAAATAAGTAAAGAACATGATCGATGGCTGACTGTTGCTAAATCTTCATGCTAGCGCTGCATTCATGCATCATGACCACCACTGGGTCGATGCACTCCCGAGGAGTCAGCTTGCATGATACACTAATGCAGTACTGGTGAGTTACACATTTAAGTGCGATTTGAAAATTGAAAAAGAAAACTAAGAACACAATCTATAAGGTTATGTATCTCCTCAGGGTAAAAAATAAACGAAATATCAATCAATCAATCAGGCAGAGATAATTCCATGTTAAGATTAATTGCCTCAATATTTCCCCTTTTTTTGACCAGGAGGGTGTTGCATCATGTTTGTCAGGTGATGGGGTGATACCTGTGTGAGGTGGGCCCTACCCAGGTGAGCTGCGGGTTATACTTAGACCTGGATGGATGAGGCAGCAGATAGTCGTGACAATCACATGGAGCTGCTGGGGAGGGGGGTATAATAAAGCATTGCGCACAATGACTGTATGCCTCATGTATAGCTTTTATATTTCTAACATTTTGGAGGCCATGTTGAATAATCAAAATTGCTCTTGGATGACACCTCCATATAGGCGTCTAGCTGGATGCATTATCAACCAATGAGATAATTCCCTGGCCTTCACTGCGGAATTTTTAGGGTGCATTATGTAGCAGCCTGGACCCATTGTGATTGCTGTATCAGTGCTTATCTCGCCGGTTACCAGATCAAGCAATGGATGCGCCCACAGGGCGACCAGACTGGCCCCTATTGCACCAGGGGTGTTTATGGACATCCCATAGATGAATATACAAGAGAGAAAAAGAGCGAGAGAGAAAAAGAGCAAAGAATTCTGAGTGATGATAATATTCTGCCGGCCTTGCAATATTAATACATCATGCCCTTCATCTCCATGATGCATGAATGCATCATGGAGATGATGCATGAATGCATCAAGGCGAGTAACCCAGCAGGGCTGCACTCAAGCATCTTGCACTCAAGCATCTTGCACTCAAGCATCTTGCACTCAAGCATCCAGGGGCGGATCCAGGGGGGGGGGGGGAGTCCTGGGGGGTCCAGACCCTCCCCGCCCCCTTTTGGGAAAAAATTTAGATTCTTTTAATGATAAATTGATCCGCCACGTGTTGCGGCGCGTCACTTTTTGGTACGTTGGTACTTTGGTGTTTGGTGGACCCCCCCCCCTTTTCAAATTCCTGGGTCCGCCCCTGCTATCGTTGCTACATTGGTGCATCATCAGGATCATGGCGACCCTTCAGGAATATCTCAACCCTGTAGGGTCGTCATGAATCATGAATAAAGCCCTGGCGAGTTACTCGCCATGGCTGCAGAAACGTACTGATTAAACCCCTGGGATGCAGCAAACGTTAACAACAGAGTGACCATTCATTACAAGTGACCATAGGTAACTTTTAATTGAAATGGAATTTTAATGTCAGTGAGTAAAGTACGATACTGATCTGATGAAGATGTATTGAGGGGAATGGGCACTTTGTCCATCGTTTCCTGTACGTTGTAGCCCCTACCTTACCCGTTTAAGGGCAGGGATACTAGTAGTGCTTTAATATTAATGTATTTTGCCCTCTGTCGTAATAATGTTTGAATGTAGCATAATTATAGAAGGTAACCACAAGGGTCATTATGATGCTTGCATGCAGCCCTAGCGAGTTACTCGCCAGGGCTGCATTCAGGCATCACTAAATGGCAACAAAGGACATAATAAAGCAATATCCGTCCCTTAAAGGGTTAGCAGTGGTTAGCTAGCCCTTTCAGACTTTATTTACTACCGGGTTTCGACTTTTTCTGTACCAGAATGTTGCTTCTGACGCCGATGATTCATACTGGGAATCCCTGCATCTGCTGAACATTTTCCCAGGGGCCCACAGACGATTTCCCATGCAGGCCCTACCAATAAAACGATGCACAGCCACCCAACACACATTGGGGGAGGGTCAATCCCAAAGGTAGGATTAATATGTGTTTATAGGTGACATCTAGGCCTTTAGTTTACACATGTATATATACCTAGCGGAAAACATTTTAGACAAATATGATTTATTCCCTCAATCCGCTGCGGGATTCTTAGGGAGGGTAACTTACTTTGGGACTGACATTTTAGTGGTGGGATGGGATAGCCGCAGTAGATGTTTTTTTAAATATTAAAACAAAGGGGGAAATGGTTTGGACTTTCCAAAAACGGTGGCAGACTCGTCTAAGTGACTGTCACTAGAGGGATGGCCGTTAATTACAGAACCCATTGTGATAGCTGTTACCAATGCTTAGCTTGCCAGTACGAGCGGGAGTAATGGCCGTTCACACTAGGGAACAAGCTTTAAGAGCCCTAATATAGATTCGCATGTATGCGTGCATGTGAGAGAGGGGTGGTGCCCCCCTTCGTTAGAAATTCGGGTCATTCGCCTCATTGCCTCAGCAATATAAATAACTGAAAGGGGTGGGGCCGTCAAACGCCAACATACACCCCACCCTCTACACACACATTGATCCAACCCTGTATACTGTAGATTGATTGGAAGAAGAGACAGGGGGGGGGGGGGTGTGAGGGTATCTTGACATATTCGTCGAGATGGCACTCCCTTAAAAGGAGAGCTCACTTTTAAACAACAGGAGACAAATTTCGTGCAAACGCACGAAAAAGAGTGTCAGCCCCCTAGGTTGATGATGGGTCCGAAATTGTTGGCGCGGGCCCTTTTAATCCCCAACCCCCCACAGAAAACAGGTAAATTCCTCTACCTCCAAAGGTGTTGAGAAGTTATTGATTCCCCCCCCCCCCCCGCTCTGCCCATCAAATCCACCACCCCCCCCCCTGCTGTTAACAAATATATCATTCTCACCAGAGTGAAGGTGAGGTGCCGCCCCTGGAAGCACACCAAGTGCTTGGTTCCTGTACTCTCAGACAAACGTGCTCCCTTAACTGGTTCCCTCTTCTCAAAAACATTCACTTCCTAAATATTTCCAGGTAAAATTTACTCTTTTTTTTGTGGGAAACGCTGACTTTTCCTAAGAAAAAAACACACTTCTTGACTAAACGCTGGCATTTTCTAACATTGTCTCCTTCTATGATTGAGAAGAGTAATTTTAAAACGATCTGTCACTTTCAAACAGCAATTGTAGCTTTCTCAAACACCCTGTTCTATCATTTCAAAGCTTATAAAATACCCACTTTTTCTAAATACCTGAGGAGCTTTTCTCGATTTAAGGCACCTATGGGATGAGATTGAGATAACACCCTTTCATCTCGTTTTTGGGAACGAGCATGGTGTCACTGTGGTCTGAGAGTGCGGGGACCGGGACATGTGTCCAACCTGCATGGTATTTGTTAACCCTTTAAGGACAACAAGTCTTTTATCGACATGTTATATGAATACATCACTGTTGTTGGCGAGTAACTCACAATGGCTGCATTCAAGCATCATGCCACCCCTATGGGGTTGGTACACTCCCGACGTTTTCAAGCACGCTGCTTTCATGGACCATATGCTACACAGTGGAAAGAAATAAGCGTCTAAGGGAGCGTTCATTATTTATGCCAGGGGGGGGGGGTGTGCAAATCAGGGGGGGGGGGTCATTTTTTTTAGGGGTATTCGGAGGGGGGGGGGGTCTTTTTTTTTCAACCTATTCTTAGGGGGGGGGTCTTTTTTTTCAACCTATTCTGAGGGGGGGGGGTCATTTTTTTTAGGGGTATTTATTTGGGAGGGGTAATTTTTTGACACAACGTGACGCGAATTTCACGACACATGGCGCGACAACACATGAATGATTCACTACTTTTCTTTTCCTAAAGCAACAATAATTAACTGGAGAAAGAGCATTAATTCAACACGAGAAGAGTACAGAATGTAGGGAGTCTAAACAGAAAAGCTATCAGTGTGCAGTTAGATGAATGCTATTGTGGCACCGAAATATGACAGTACTGTATCCGAAATAGTTTGGGTTAATTGGACTTTAGCCTTGCCCATCACGTTTTGGCATCCATATGCAAGGGTGAACTTGCCTACATTTTTAGACCCTGCCTTTCTTCCCAATAGAGGAGCAGATGCATAGTATGCAAGATGCAGATCTACCTCATATAATGTTGATACATTGTAGCTTAGGTCCACTCCACCAGTCAAAGGCGTGATTACACTACCGTAAAACCTCGCGTATAAGCCTAACTCCCGTATAAGCCGCACCCTGACTTTGGGCTGATCATATATGCCGCACCAGCGATCTGATTATGGTGACTTTTATATTGTACCATAGGAGCAAAAACTCGCGTATAAGCCGCACCCTGACTCTGTGCCGATCCTATAAGCCGCACTGGCGATCTGATTCGCGTACAAGCCGCGGCTTATACGCGAGGTTTTACGGTAGTCATGATACACACTTTTCCTTGGTATCTTGTACCAGACCCTGCTAAATGAGCCACAGCGTTCTGATTGCAGAGCTCTCAATATTTTTAGAATACCTTCACCATCTCCCTGATAGCTGCCTGCTTCTCACAGATTCTAGGACTTATAAAATCAGCAGACTCATAGAGTAGACATGATCATCCCACTATAAATCGGTGTACCGAATGCCTTGAAATGTAGCAAATAGCCACCAGATCCACAGAGTTTTCTGCTGCGGATGCCACTCCTTCTGTCGCCAATTTCTAAATCTCCCTCTAAGTTCATCTTTGGCTTCAACAGAAATCAGGCACTGAATAATCATTGCTACTCATCGCTACTTGGCCTCATCAGAATTTTTAGAGCTCTATATTTGGTTCTGGTCAAGTTGCTTCCGATGCTCTGCAGGGTTATCAGTGAGTTATTCATCACTATTTTAAAGCTTTTATTTTTTTGGAGTCAATGCATTCCCATGGCTTGGTTATACTGACCACACACTAGAATATTGAAGGCAGGTACCTTATGGCATTTCCTCAAATAAAGGTTATCAACTATGGTGCACGTAACATCCATGCATACCATTGATGGCTTAACCCTTTCACCACTGGGTTTCTTGTAACTCAATGCAATTTTGTGCAATATATTGGCTTACCGTGTGGAAGGGGTTAAGCGATTGTAATTGATCCGTGCCGTTATATAACAAAGACACATTCCCCTGTGACTCTTTGTTCAACTTCAAATTCTCACCCTCAGCTCCCTATTTCTTACTGATCCTAGCCTTTGGAAAACCAAACTAGGTTTAAATAGTGATCTTGTTCCTTTAACTGCAAATTATGATACCAGGATACATTAAAATGGGCCGATTGACCTCTAGATTTTCAAAATTTTCTTCAGGTTTGCCACTATTATAATGTCCAGAGCATCCCTTCATCAAACATCTTTGTTTTAAGCTGCAGTAGCGCGGAACAGGGGGGGGGGGGCTGGGGGCCTAGTAAAGTGGGGGAGCCAATCTTTTTGGGAAACATGAACATTCTAGACTCAGACTACCCAAGAATACACCAATCTCGAGGTAAAATTCCTAAAACTTTCTTGAAAGACAAGCTCAAAGTCCCTCAGAACACATCAATTTCAATGTAAAATTACAAAATTTCCCAGGATCATATGGTAGACTTCAGACCACTCTGAATACACTAATATAAAGGTCAAATTCCCAAATTTTCCTGGGGCTTGTGGCCCCAAAACAACCATTTGTTTCTCCCTCTAACCAACCCTCATCAGCTGGCTTTGGGAGCTGGGCCCCCCAACTTTATCCACCTTCCGCGGCCCCTGAGCTGGGCCATTTCATGGTACTTCTACCAAACAGTATTAGCAGGACTTGTAGGTGGGGACCAAAATAATCACACCAATTTTTAGCAAAAATATCAAACGTGCCACGGAAACAGAAAAATGCGCGCTCTCCACATAAATATATTCACCATATTGTTATGCCCTATAACCACTCCCTCAAATAATGGTTAAGCACATGCTATAATAGGTTATAGTATAGGACTATGTGGACTTTGTATGTCGTTGATGCCATTATTAAGTATTTATAAACGTCTATGGTGAGGGGGGGGTCATTTTTTTTCAACCTATTCGGAGGGGGGGGGGTCTTTTTTTTTTGACCCATTCGGAGGGGGGGGGGGTCTTTTTTTTTTGACCCATTCAGAGGGGGGGGGTCTTTTTTTTTTTACGTATTCGTTTTGCCAAAAGCCCGCCCCCCCCCCTGCCATAAATAATGAACGCTCCCTAAAGGGAGTCCAACTCGCCTCCAGAATGACTAGGGGAGCCCAGTATGTCTAAGGGAGCCTAGGTGACTCCCTGACTGACCTAAAGGAGTCACCTGGGGGAGTCACATAGCTCACTGACTCAGCTAAGGGAATCACATAAGGATCTTGGCTCCCCTAGAGACGGGAGTCATTCTGGAGGCAAGCTGGACTCCCTTTTGACGCTGTTTCTTTTCTCTGTGTAGAAGTATAGCATGCGACCCTAAAGGGTTAGCCCTCCGGCCGAACACACATCCCGAGCCCTTCCTGACTGGTACCTGCTACTTTATGTACAAAACATTTGAACTCCCATCTTTCACAATGTTCCCATCTCTGAAAGTGTAACTTGAGATGAACAATGACACAAAGACGTGGGAATTCCAGAATCAGAAACAAGGCCAATGAAGAAACTTTTTATGGATGGCGGCATGGGCTACACTCCTATAATTCATTTTGCTGATCGAACCCCACCCAAGAACACTAAAAAAGACACACACAAATAGAATATGGAGCTGGCAAATGTCAGGTTTTGAGCTGGCACATGCCAAGTGGGTTTTATATCTGACAACTCCAGCTAGAAGACCCGCTTCCTTATCACTTAGACGATCGAGTCAGGAGATTGGTTTATGGGATGGTAGTCTGATTGGTTAGACAACCTTTAACTCGTTTATTTTATGACAGTCACTTTGAAGAGTCTGGAGACAATTTTACTTTTTCAGTGAAGAGGGGCTGTGATATTTTAGCCATCCTGCCCCCGGTCAAGGGGTCGCGGTTTGTCCAGATTTGTAGGCTTCCTTCAGGGACCTTTCCTATAGGAAAAGGCTAGATTTCAAATCCTTCCTCATGCAAGGGACATTCTTCCAAATTTTTTTCTCATCAATTTCCCTTGTTTCTGTTGGATCAAACAGATACAGATGGAAGTGTATAGTGTCCCCAGTCAACAAAGTGTGCTCACATTGTGCCCGTATTTTAGACAAAGGGTGATATATAGACAAAGGTGCACGAGTTGAGTGTCTGTACGGCTGGTTATTGCATGAGGTGTGTGTGGCCCGTATTGCACGACCCCGAAGGGGGAGTGCAATACGGGCCACACACACCGAATGCAATAACCAGACGTTCAGACACTCAACGAGTGTTCCTTTGTATTTATTTTAGGCCATTTTAGTACTTTTATCGACTGAAACAACACCATTTTATTGAAAATCGCCTTACTTTAGCCTGTTGACCCACAACAAACGTCCTCCCGTCTGGGCGCCGCCATCTTGTCTTGTTTACATTCGAGAGCGAGGCTCATATCACTGCTCTGCCAGTTAGCGGTATTTTCAATGGAAAAGCACCCACCCGCACCAATTAATTCTGTCGATTCAAAATGGCGATTTGTTATTTTAACCCTTACAACCCGTATTTAACTATTCTAATATTCGAATTAGACTATAATATGAGCGTTTCAGTACTTTTCATTGCAGTTCTAAGTTTAAAATTGAAAAAATAGAAATAACGTCGCCCGGGGACTATGTTTTTGTTCTCCGACGTCAGTTAGATGTTATCATTTAGTTTTGAATTAACGGACATTTCGACATTTTTTATTTATTTCTCTCTACATATATGGTTTTTACCCTTTACGTTATTTATAATATTAATAGCAACCTATTGGTATTTGAATGAAGAAGCAGGGAGACATTTTAACAGTGAAACGACAACTTTTATTTTTCGAATTTACATACGGGTCTTTGTTAGACGCCGCGCGGGACGTCAACTTTTTCAAAAGGGCGCGAGCCACGCTGGATTTTACTGTCTACTTTTAACACCGTTTATTCAATGGATTTCTTCGATGGAGAGCCATTATATTGGGACGATGTGTTGCTTTGGACGTTGTAGTGGAAGTGCATTGTGATTGGGGCGCTGACATTGGCTCCTTGGAACATAGTGGAAGCCGAAGCTTGCATTTGTTGAAATGCCGGAGAAGAGGCCGCCCCTGGCATCTGGCTTACCGGCATGTAGTAGGGGTGCGGCCGGGGGAGAGAGACTGCCACCGGGGCTGGAGGAAGCACACCCGGGGGTAGTTGAGCATAGCCAAAGTCGGCTGGCATGGCTTCACTTCTGCAGGAGGATATACGTTTGGCTCGAGGACTGGACCATGAGGTAGGTTTTGATCTTTTCCCTGTGAGGATGTTGCTCATAGCGCGCTGCTGAGGCTTTGTAGCGACCGTGTAATTGTTCAGCGAGTTGAGATTCTTATGCCCGCTGAGTTGTGCCACCAGCACTGGGGGGACGTCATTGGCCATCAGTGTTTGACAACACGTTTTTCTTAGTGAATGGTTGGTATGTCTCCCTGGGATACCTGCCTTTTGGCACATTAGCTTCACCACTTTGCGGATCTTATTTATTCCCATTGGTGTGTGCACATACCAAACCGAATCGTTGAACCCGCATACCTGCCTGACCGTCAGGTAAAAGGGGGCCTCTTCCACCATAGCCTTCTCGGGACGCTTAGAAGCGAATAACTTATATGCTGCCACAGGGCATCTATCATCTTTTCTAGCGTAGATTTTGGGGGCAAACGCACGGGTATGGCCCTGGTCACCTCCCTGTCTAGTTTTAGACGCCCTTTCGTTCCACTGGAGATATTCTTCTTCATCTTTATCCTCCACTAATATTACATCACCCCACGTCATGTTCTTGCTCTCATCACAGCCTCTCAGCCCAAATCCAATAGTGAGGAACCAAAATACCGTATGTTGTAGTGTAACTGGGTCAGTGAAACCCAGAGCCCCGGTATCCCACATTTTATTTATTTCTTCGTCGTCAAACGACTCGGCCTTATTAGGCCTGTTACCAAAACCAGCTTTTTTCAGTGTCGCCCTCTTGCTGGTCAAAACATCTCTGCTCATCTCAAACGCATCATCGAACATGGGGTCTACAGAGTACTCTCTCAGCTTCAGATGCCTGAAAATTTGAAAATAAAATTATATTACAATTTAATCTGACGCGGGGGGGGGGGGGCGCTCTAAAAATCATCAAATACACATACTGAAATTGCTTCGGCAAAATAAAATATTTAAAAAAAAATTCTGATCAAAATTGAAATTCTCCCTACTGTCAGAAATGCCCTCGGGAGAAACTTCTTTATTCTATACATTTCTTACCTGACAATGCCCCGGTGGATTGAGGTCAGAGTGTCAGCTTGGTGAGGCGTCCCATCCTTCTTCTTTTTAGAGACCAGATAATTACACATGAAACCGTCAAGTTCTTCAGGATCAATTGTCTCAATGGGTCTCTCCTCCATGCAGAAGTCTCTAAGCCACCTCTGGAACGCTCTTACGACCTGAAAAATGAAATAAATTGTCAGAAATTAATTTTCATACACCGTACTACATGTATCAAATAATGTAAACACTAGACACAGTTACTTTTATGAACTCAATTTGGATCAAAATGCTAAATTCTCCCAACTACATGGGAGACGCCCACCGTCGTCAAGTGCCCATTCTTTGTTGACATTTTCTGACGACTGCCCCTCGAGGCCCTTTAAATAGCAAAATTTATTATTACCTGCTCTGTCTTGCGAGTAGTATTGACATTTCTTGTCGAGTCAACAAATTCCTTCATTTCATCACGTGACAAAAGCCTAAATTCCTCGTCTTTCAACTCATTTTGCCATTTCTCTTTGCTATCAGATGATCCCGAGGGCGACGAGGCAGGGGCGTCATTGCCGACGTCGGGCTCGGGGGCCTCTTCAAAACTTTCTCCCAGCAAATCTTGGACGTCAAACTCGCCCAAAAATTCAGTGTCACCTCCCTCGGACATAGACTCAAATATTACACGGCCCTCGGCCCCCCCCTCGGGGACATTTCCGTCCAAATACAGCATGACAACTTCTCTGGATCACAAGTAAGTGCTGCTTTCTTCAAATCCGACGACAAACGCTATGACGGACTACTTTTGCGTGACGTCACACGTCGTGACGTCACACGCCCTCGGGACTGACGTCACACGTCGTGTAATATTGCCGCCCTGTATTGCACGGGGGGTGTGCAATACGGCCTTCCCTGCTTAACTGAATGGACAGTCAGTATTCACCCTAAAATAAATGCATCGTAATTTGAGGACACAAAGGGGTACAACCCGGGGGGGGGGGGGGCACTGGATTTATTTTGTATACTCATGTTTGCGGCTGGGAAGGGTACTTTTTGAGCAAAATCCCCTTAACCAAGGGTCTGCTTTTCACCAAAGTCCCCCTCACCAAGGGTCAATTTTCACCAAAATCCCCCTCACCAAGGGTCACTTTTAGGAGATTTCAACAAAATCCACCCAAAAGGGGTCACACAAAATTCTTAGCAACAAAGGTCACTTTTGACAAAAAATCTTACACCAAGGCCAACTCCTCGGGGGGAAAATTGCTAAAACCTAGGCACTTTTGTCCCAAATCCCCCTCAGCAACGGTCACTTTTGCCCAAAATCCCCCTCACCAAGGGTCCTTTCTGACCAAAATCCCCCTCACCAAGGGTAAGGGTTGTCAAAGCGCCAGCCGCACACCCATGTCAAAAAGAAATTGAGTAACCCCCCCCCCCCGGGGGGTACAACACCCAGAGATGACATTTTTGCTAGTTTTTAAGCTGGAATTTCTGCATTGGATAATGTCAACTTCCTATGAACCATTGCTCTTTGTCCTGACAACAGGGGGTGACATCTCTGATACACCCCCTGCCCCTTTTGCCCCTGAAGGAGGGCGGCTCCTCCCTCTTCTCATACACAGCCCCTTCCGCTACCAAGAAACGCCTTTCTCTGTCCGTGCTGGGTTATTCCCCTTCTGGTTTACCGTCACTTCTCAACCCTTTAAGGATGGCATGATGCCTTGATGCGTGATGCCCTTGATCGTCATGTTGCATGAATGCAGCCCTGGCGAATAACTCTCAGGTGCTGCTTTTGAGCATCATGAGACACTCCCGAGGGGTCGGCATGATGCACCAATATTGGCAGCACCAGTTGTAGTTGGCGAGTTACTCGCCAGGGCGGTATTGGTGCATCATGACTACAAATGCCATCTTTTACTAACATGCCGTCCTCAAAGTGAAAGATCTTTTAGGCCATCAAATGAAGATATAATTATTGTGAAATGATATCCCCTATTCGAAGGGCATGATGCTGATTATTTGCTAGTCAGCATGAACTTAATTCTAACCAGCTTCCAGTCGCTCTCTATATGCTTGTTTAGCGCCCCTGGTCCCACCCCATCCAGGGACCCCACCTCACCTGTCCTGCCCTAGCTTAATTTCCATGCACCGTGTAGGCCATCGCATTTTGATAACCTGGATTGCAGGTTTTTAAAGCAAATATTCTGGGGTCGGGAGGCAAAGAAATGTGAATTGTCTATAGTGGGCAGCAGGCAGGGGCAAAAGAAAAGCAAAAAGTAAGCATGGAGAATCCCTCTTTTTGGCTATCAAATGATATAAATTGCGATAGATCCCCCAATTTGAAAGGCATAATGCTGATCGAATGAACCTCTTTATTGTGGGGGGGGGGGGGGGCATTTAAATTTTATTTAATAATCCCATTGGCGGATCCGTAATCTTCACGAAGTTGAGCCTGAACTCAACTAAACACACTGAACTTGAAAGCAGGCACACTGGGGAATATAAAATTGTGTTCAAATTGGTCCTTCTTCAAAATTGACTGAAGAGGACACTTTTTACTGGAATTGATAGGTGAATGACTATGTTGTATTGATAGATAGCCATATTTTCCTTCAAACCTGTAAGATAGCTGAGAAAATCGAGTTTGAAATAGACTTCACAAAGAGAGAGGGAACCCCGTAATGGGCTAAAGCAGACCATGAAACGGCAACCATAATAGGGCGTATAATAGGGCGTATATCTATGCTATAGTACATAGCTACAGTTTAACACTGCTTTCCTCTAAAATGCTGATATCACATTGCATCAGTTATTATTGGTTGATGTACTGAATATATACCCTGTTACGGTGAAGACCAGTCTGTGTGGAAGTAACTACGCACTTTCTTGTCTCAAACATAAGACATATATGCATTCCGTCTGCATGGTGCAGACCTGGGTGTCTGTAGGCATGCTGTAGGGTGGGATGTATTTAGCACCTGTGGAAACCCCACCTGTGACAGCAGTACTACGCAGTCCGCCACCGTGTGTGCCCGCCCAGGGTTATATAGGGCCTAGTCGGGACTGAAGCTGGTTGCGGCAGCCAGCACTGATAAGAGCTGATAAGACTGTTACTAGCCTGTCCCCTGTTTGTCCCCTATTTGTACCCATAGTGGGATGTCTTATCAGTTGGTTTAACCGCAACCAGCGAAATATAAAATGGCGGACCCACAGGGTATAGCTCCAGATTCCTATACGGGACTAGCACATCCTGGTACCTCAGGTAGTCGGGGACTAAACCCCCATCTCTTATCAGGCTAATAATCCCCTCTCCTCACACCTAGAACAAGGGTGCTGATAAGAAATTCTCCCAAGATGCACTGCTCTGGAGTCAGGGGCCTAACCACAATGCATTGCTCTGGGTCAAGATGGCGGCCTCCATAGCCTAATATGCTAGTCACCCTATATATTGTGTGTGGGGTGGGGGGTGGGGGTGGGGGGTGGGGGGTGATCTAGATATCCACCCGTCATATTGCGTCAAAATATGAACTCCATGTACAATGTACTACGTCTGTGGGCGGACATGGTCTACCAACTCACAGACAAACATGTATACATACAGTCTGTGGACGTCTGGGGGAGTGGACTTTCCTCACTGGGATTAACGTGGTGTCTGTTTTCAGGGATGTAACCAGGTGTACATTCTGCGTTTTACTCAAAATGCGAGAATGCAATGCGCAGTACATTTAATATCTTGTAACTTCCCCTATAGGAGTGAGCCCTAACTGATAATACAAGACGGCTAACCTTAAATGATAATAAAGAGGAGGCCACCTACTTATATTTTCTCTAAAACATGAAACAAATAAGGGACAGGAATTAGATGATGAATATGACTAAAACGATTATTCAATTCAATGCCAGCAATCTTATCCCTGAAGGGATAAGATATCATACAAACGGGTAAACTATCATTTAAGACCTAACATCATTAAGAAAGTGTCTGTGAAGGAGGGTTGGTGTGGTGACCAAAGGTTTTGTCTCAAACTTGTTTTAGGGTAGTCTGAAGGTGCTGATTCCGAATCTGCAATGTGTAAAGTGATATCCGTGTCGCAACAAGGTCAAATTACACATTACAGTATGGAGTATATTAGTAACCATTTAAGCAGGGTAATAACATTTAAATCAAATAGTTGATTCTATTTTATTTGCAATCACGTGTACTGGTTCAATATCAACAGTATGACTTTGACAGATGCAAGTCACATACATGTCATGAATAAGATATACCTCTAATATCTTTGTAATTGTTTCAAAATGTGTGTACTGATTTCAGTCTCATTTTTACATCAACTCGTGACATTTGACCTTGGATTTGACCTTGAGGCAGATCCGGAATCAGCACCTTCCTTCAAAATACCCCAGTACAACACTCAGAGAAAGTTTTTGGTCTCCACACCAACCCAAAGTTAAATATCAACATTTTGGTCGTCATGGCCCCCCAAGTACCTGTAACTGGGTATAAATGTAGGGTTATAATACACAGAACTTTACAAGATAAATAGATAGTAGACTTCTGCAGGCTTTAGTTATGAATATCCTGCATATTCATTTATAATCTGAGTCAGTGTGAGTTAATAGTGCTTCCTCCAGGATATGACTCTGCCTGAATCATGGTACCTACTTCAGCACTATTACACCCCCTGCTACCCCAGCTAACTCTAAACACCATCACCTTAAAACTAACTACTGGTAAGCACAGAGAGAAAAAAACAGCGTCAAAAGGGAGTCCAGGTTGCCTCCAGAATGACTCCCCTCTTTAGGGGAGTCCAGGTCGCCTAAGGGAGCCTAGGTGACTCTCTAGCTGACTTAAGGGAGTCACGTGGGGGAGTCATATCCAGAGAGTGACATGAAAAGAAAAAGAAGGTATGGACAACTATAAGAAACTATCCTATACATCAACTCATTATTAGTTCAGGAAAGGCACCAATCTAGAGAGGTGGGGTGGTGAAATGATAACTATACCCTTGATGCCCAACACAATCCATATCTTTGTTGATCAGAAAGTGGATCAGCCAATTTACATTTTAATGGCACATACATCCATGTTCTAGCAGCTTTTGAATTGTTTGTGGAGGGTATTGCTGTTTTTAATCGAATAAAGACGACGACCTGACCATGAAGGATACAGTGTGTGTTAGGTATAACTACAGGTAGGAAACAACGATATAGAAAGTAGTGTTGTCTCTGATGGATGAGTTCTGGCCTCACTGGAGGAGTACAACCTAGTTGAACTATCGGGGTGCGGCCTTCCTATTCATGAGGAAATGAGTTTTTTTAACAACAGGGGAGGGGTTGGATGGGATGGGGGGGGGGTGCGAAAAACAAAAGGGGGGGGGGGGCTATACAGGACAACCAGACACATTAGTTATCTAACCGGAAGAGGCGACAAGTACACATGCACTCTGTTCTGTATACAGGTACACGTGTACTGAGGTGCCCCGTTATTATAATGTAAACAGTGCCCAGACAGGTGAGACATAATTACCCTTAAAGGTATACACCAGGGTCTACACATACGGCACCTGGTGGCAAAAAATATAACTACCTAAAACCATGCTTAAAGCATATCTCCCTTTTGCATATCATCTAACTCACCTTTACTAACCCTTTAAATGCCCCACTATGGCATTCTACACGTCTTATCACTGTTTTTCTCTGCTTTAAAAAGCTGTGCCCTAAGCTATGATAGGTGTCTAGGCTGACTAGAAAATATTTGAATAAATCCCAAACTGCTTCAATTTTTCAATGAATCACTTGTTTTTTTGTTGTAAAATGTATCTTTTGACCCTAGGTACAGATGGCAAAGGTTTTGATTGTGAAATGGTGGCCAATTTTTTGTCTGTGTCGCAAAATGTAGAGAAAATATAATTATCTTAATTTTGTGTTTTTTCCCTAAATCAGTCATGGCTCTTTGGTTTCACCTATGACCACTCATTTTCATGGATTGATAATGTTGCATATAATCTCCTCTAAACATTTAAGCAGTTTGGTTGAGATATTATGGGTCAATCTTTCAAAAATTTGAAAAACGTTGAGAAAATAGGGGTTTACCCATACATGGTCATGGTTAAAGGTGCCCTATTTTCAAATGTCTCTATATAAAAATCTAGCACTTTGAGGTATCGATTTCTTTGCTTCTATTACACCACCATATATCAAAGTAATATAATCCCAAGTGATTAAGAGATTTTATGGGTAGATCAGAATTGACCGAACCCTGGTGTATTCCACAATACAGTACTGACTATCATTTTATTTGTCGGTATATGATGCATGAATATGGGCATAGACCCCTTGAAATCGACATGGCGACCTGGACATTTTTAGGCTTAGTTTACGGTGGCCCAAGAGGGTCAAGATGTGATTTGAGAAATAAAATTGATTTAAAAAAAAGGTTAGAATTCAGCCGATATCAAGTGGAAAATAAAAAGTCAAAAGTGATTACAATTAAGAAATGGGTGTTGTCAGTCTGTCAACTCATGCAACATACAGGTATCCTTTAGCTTTGGGTATGTAGTTATGGTCAGAGCTATATGGATGTATTGGGTCATCAGTTTGCAACTGTGTTAGATGTATATTGAGCTGGTGGTTTGGGCTTATGTCTATTGATTAGCCTTTGGTTCACTGGTGACATCAACCCTGCATATTAACACTCTAAACTATGTTTGGTAAATGTTTACAGACAATCCCTGAATCGGCCTCAGAGGAGAATGTCTTTGTGTATTACAATCTCATTTTACTCATTTAGACGGTACAAAGGGAAGACGTGAAGAGAGGTGGTGTTGTGGAACAGGAAGCAGAGAAAGGGGCGCCTTGTCGTGTATATAGGTTGGGTCATGGTATAGTTATATTTCAGACAGAACCCGTGTACATACATGTACACCAAATAAGGCTAATACAGGCACATACGTGTACACTCATGAAGCCCCACACCATACCACGAGTGCTGCCTGCGTGTTCTGGTATTGCCTTTTCTACATGTGTAGTATGATCTATGTATTATTCCCAGATACCTGGATCGGATCCAGCTACTTTTGGGTAGGAAGACACAGTTAAGAGTTAAAGACATGATCTATGTTTCTTTTACTACGTCATATTAATGCATGCATAAGTTCTCATCGATTTCTCCAACCAAAAGGAGATAAGCTGCCGCTCTTGGGTTCGGTCTAGAGTAAAATCTGAGAAAGGACATAGATAAACCATGGGTGTCTTCAGTCTAGATATCCTAGAGTGTTTGTGTACTCTGGTTGTGTTGAAGGGAAGTCCTAGCATGGTTGGCCGTGCATTTCCCATTGAAAACAGTTGACCAACGTTTACGGTGTTGCTCAGAGGACCAAAACGCAGTAGTGGCGTCATATAAAGCAATGTGACATCTCAAAGCATGATACTTGACTTGTAGAGCTCCAACTGGGGTGGGGGTCTAATTTCAGAGCTCTACTTCATGTCTATCATATAGGTCGAGTTACATATACTTGATTTTTCTATTTACATGGGAGGTGCGGTGGGCAAACAAACCACTTGACTGTGGAATCTAGGTAGGGTGACTCTGAATCAGCCAGTAATATATAGATATAAATAGATATATGTGCATCATGAGGTACACATGCTCACATACAGTTATTACAATACATTGTATAATGTAACCTGTAGATCACTATACCCCAAGTAAAAATAGAGTTTAATGTAATAACCCTGGTGTGTGGGTATCATGGTGAAGTTACCTGACCACGTGTAGCCTGTGTTTGCCCACAATGTGACGTAGCAGAGCTGTATATGTAACTCGACCTGTTACGAATGAGAGACGGTGATAGATCCAGGGGCGGATCCAGGGGGGCGCAAGGGGCGCGCGCGCCCCCTTTTTTCTGTACATTTTAATTTAGATGGTCCAACAGCCCCAATGCTTTGGTATTGCAGCGCCCCCCCCCCTTCCAAAATTCCTGGATCCGCCACTGAGATCCATGTTGGCATTGATGGCTTCACCATCTTGGCCTCATGGGTTGGTCAGGGGACCAACACTCGAAACCCATGTGTAGTCTCACAATAGCAAGTTCCACCCCTGTAATGGCGCAAACTGGCAATATGACTATACATCATATCGATATGGAGGCAGGCTACCTCTAGCATGACCCTAGACCCCCTAAATTTGACACGGTGACATGGGCCTTTTTGGATCTTTAATAGTGACAGGGCCGTGACATGCAGGTGCAGGATGAATAAATAGATAGTGACATGGGACCCCGGGCATGGCACATGGGCATTACCTTGAAGCAGGATAATCACCAAGCGTGTCCCATTCACATTTCTAATACTGCTCTAGTCTACTATGTGGTTAGGTGTGAGTGGTGATATTGCCCCTTTAAAATTGATATGACGAAATGGGTATTTCTTAAAATCGACATGGGGACATGGGGACAAGGGCCTCTGTAAAGATTGCAAATTACTGGGCAATGTACCATCTTCTATAACTATATAGCCATGGCCAAGCCAGGATATGTGCATTTGGTCTTACTGGGGTGTAACCAACACAACAGATTCCATATCTAAATGTCTCCTTAGACTCCAGATTCATTGTACCACGACCTTAATTGACCTTGACCTCAGTGACATGGGAGTCTGTGGGGGTGTGTGGGCACGGAGGGATCCTATTGGCTGAGGCAGACACACCCCTGTCTGAGACGGGTTGCTACTTTTAGATCTCTCCTGGCGTTTCCTGTGTGGATATCAGTATGATATCTTCGTTTTCGCAATAAAAAGAAGAAAACATATGGATATACGCAGTATAGTTCACAAAGGCTGCCCTGTATATGGGGTGGGAGGGTATAGGTGTGGGGTTGGTTTAGGAGACAGGTACTATAACCCTTTAAGGAAGCATTACAGCAAAATCGATCGATGTCATGATGCAACAATGCAGTGCTGACGAGCTGCTCGCCTGCAACCCATTGGTGGATCATGGCGCCTGTGCGGGAGCATATGATCAACCCAATATAGCGTCTTCGTAATGCATGAATATACGGGACTAGCGCATTAGGCTATGGGGGCCGCCATCTTGGCTCAGAGCAATGCATTGTGGTTAGGCCCCCGACTCCAGAGCAGTGCATCATGGGGGAATTTCTTATCAGCACCTTTGTTCAGGGTGTGAGGAGAGGAGATTAGCCTGATACGGAGATGGAGTTTAGCCCCCGACTACCTCAGGTACCAGGATGTGCTAGTCCCGTTATAAAGCCTCAAGTGGCGGGTAACATACATGCAGCCCAGGCGAGTGACCCGCTAGGGCTACATTCATGCACCATGATGACAAAGGGCATATCACATTAAAGCACTATGCGGCCGTTAAAGGGTATATGGATGAGCATGTGACCATCATACATGTTTGTACACACAGAGGAGGAGCCCCACCCGGCTCAGGCTGGTGCAGGTATGTACCCCAGTGTATGTACATACACGGACATACACCCATGTAATAGTCTGTGTACACTCGTGGACAACCCTACACCACACCACGAGTGATCCAGCGTTTGTCTTCTATACATGTATCTGGCCTTGTTGTTACGTGGAAGCGCCCAGCATGATCTCCATACCACCCCCCTGCCAACTCCCACCTCACCAGGACCACCTTACTGGATCGCATCCAGGTGTTCCTGGGAGGGTGCGGTACATATACACAGTTTAGAGCCAACATTTCTTTTTTTTTTTTTTAAACGCTTTACAATGCGAACTCCTGATATATGTGGCTTTATTTTTTCAACAGGATGTTTTGAACATGATGAGAGGAGGGATGTGGGTATCATTATTAGAAAGGAAACGCTGAATGTTAAATACAAATTATATGGGGTTGCATCATCTAGACATAGCCAACCCCCTCCCAGCCTGCTGGATCGGATCCAGCTACCCTGGGGTGGGGCATACTTGGACACAACCATACACAACCGCCAACATTATTATGCCTTTATTAAAACTGACTCAAACAGACTTGGCTGTGGCCTTGACCTTTGCGTCAGACGTGACCTCAGTGACCTGGGAGGCTGTGGGTGTGTGTGGGCACGGAGGGATCCTATTGGCTGAGGCAGACACACCCCTGTCTGATACGGGGCTATTCTTAGATCTCTCCTAGCGTCTCCTGAATGGATGAGTCCAAGTTCATGAAGGTGTAAGTTATGCAGGTGGATCCCTGAGGAACCTACGCAGTACAAAGTCTCCGGAAGAGACACCTCAAACATTGGGCTATATGGGTAGGAAATAGCTTTGCTCAAGTCAAGGGATTTATAGTTGCCTCCAGGACCATTCCTATAATTCATCTAAATCAAATTAATTGAGAAGGAAATGTTATTCATTAGAAGGTGGGGGAGGGGAGGGGGGCTCTGACTGACACCCTTATTCTAAAGATCTGACCCTTCACAATATCGATGAAATTCTAAATATGCAATGTATGGTCCCCGTGGGACAATATTAATGTACATACACTTTATTGTGACTGTTCTTGAATGAGAGGGATTAAAGCCATACAACGCTTTTCAGAGAAGATGGTTTTGCAGCCTTGCATTTAAAGAAGGAAATGGCGAAAGGAAATGCATCATGAAAGGGGGCGTGCCTACAAACTCTCTCCTTTTGTCATTATGATACTTGAATAGTTTCTCATTCAACCTAATAAAAGTTCATAGTGAGTGAATCTCACGAAGCAAGGCTTTCTTTGTTTTAATGTATTTATAACTGTCAATGTGTAAGTGAATTGTGAAATTAATTCATACCGTGATACACTTAGTCACTCGGCCTGACTGACAGCGGTGGGTGGAGTACATGAGTTGCTGCCAGGCATGTAATTTGAGTTTAATGGAGAATAAACATAATTACAACTGTATTTGGCTAAATGACAAATTCAACCGCGCCTAATATTCCCACTAGCCATGTAGCCTACAACATACAATATTAGGGGCGGATGCAGCGTGATCTACATTTGGAGAGATTTTTTTCTAATTTTAAACGTATCATATGTCCTTAAAGGGTAAGTTAAATGAAGGAATGTAAACACTGCCTTGTGAGTTTAATTGTCACATAATTGTTCCACGCATGGCTTAATCAGTGATGAGACACAGGTAGTGTAAGGGGCTATTTACATGTTAACAGGTAGATCTCTGTATAAATCCTATATATGTAAGTCCCAGTGGGATGTGCTGGGGTTTCCCGCCACTATAAGTGCATATGGACATGTCCCATGTGAGGAGGAGCCCACACCCTGAGGGCCAGTGAGGCTGCATCTCACACAGGGAGTAACTTTTCCATGACGCCGCAGCCTGAGGTGGGGCAGATTCCACCACTGTACATCCCTCCTGTAGTCTATAGTGTCTATAGGGGTACACATACTAACCAACCCCTGATTAATGACAACAACACACGACACAAGGGAAATTTCCACAGCCCAGACTGCCCAGGCTGTTTTCTTGTCCGCCAGCCAAACCTCCTAACTACATAAGCATTGTACATAAGAAAAAATAGGACACACAGGTACCCATCACTAGTGGCTGGCACTTCCTCAACATCCCTACTGTCAGAGGCCAGACGATACCCTTGTGGGCAGGGGGCGGGTGTGTGGATGTGTGTGTGGTGAGGGAGTGGAGAGGAGGGGGGGGGTGTAGTCTCCCGGCGTGGGGATGAACAAGGAAATGAAACTGAAAGTAGACAGGGTAGGTCACTGAGACTGCAGAGTTAGCAGGGTGAATGGCATAAATGGGTGAATGAGCGGCTGGATGGGTGAGTGAGGTGGTGAATGAGTAGGTGAGTCATTCAGCAGCATTAAGTGGGTGAGCAGGGGTAGACACTAACATTTTAGACCATGGGCCACCCGGGCCCGCAGCTTCCGAAAGTTGTGGGCCCGGGATTAGTGCTGTGGGCCCGGATATTTCTAAGGGCCTACAGTAAAATGTTTTACTCTCTAGAAACTTTGATAATGGTCCGATTCACAAGCCTTAAAAACTGGCATGTAGAGCAAAATTTAGGCCTTGCTACGGGCCACCCGGACCCGTAGCAAGACTAGCAAGGTAAAATAGTCTGAAAACTACGGGCCTGGACCCAAAACTACGGACCATTGGCTCCCGGGCCAGCGTTAGTGTCTACCCCTGGGTGAGTGAGCAGGTGAATAATTGGTAGGTTAGGTGGGTGACTCACTGAAATAATGAGTGAGTGATTGGGTAAGTGAGTGCCAGTGAGTGAGTTAGTGAATGCATAGGTGAGTGAGTGAATGGTAGTGAATGAATGGGTCATTTAAATAGTGAGTGTGAATGAGTGGATAGGTTAGGTAAGTGACTCACTGTCATTGAATGAGTGAGTGAGTGAATGAGTGAATGCGTGAGTGGTTATGTGAGTGAATGTGTGAGTGAGTGTGAACGAGTGGGTAGGTTAGGTAAGTAACTTATGACTGGATGAGTGAGTGAATGGTTGAGTGAGTGAATGGGTGAGAGTGAATGGGTGAGTGAGTGAATGGTTGAGTGTGTGAATGGGTGAGAGTGAATGGGTGTAAATGAGTGAGGTTAGGTAAAGTAACTCACTGGAAACGTGATTAGGTGTGTAAGCAAGCGATTGAGTGAGTGGATGGGTGAGTGAGTGCATGAGTGAGTGGGCAAGTGAGTGTGAATGAGTGGTTATGTTAGGTAATTGACTCACTGAGTGAATGGGTGAGTGTGTGAATGGGTGAGTGAGTGAATAGGTGAGTGAATGGATGAATAGGTGAGTGAGTGAATAGGTGAGTGAATGGATGAATAGGTGAGTGAGTGAATGTGTGAATGAATGAGTAAGTAAATGGGTTAGTGAATGAATGGATGAGTGGGTGAATGGGAGAGTGAGTGAATGGGTGAGTGAGTGGGTGAGTAAGTGAATGGGTGAGTGAGTCGGTGAGTAAGTGAATGGGTGAGTAAGTGAATGGGTAGGTGAGTGAATGGGTGAGTGGGTGAGTAAGTGAATGGGTGAGTGAATGAATGGGTGAGTGAGTGAATGGATGAGTGAGTGAATAGATGAAGGCCTGGTCATACTGGTCTTGAAATCACCAACAAATGTAAAGGGTAAAGCCAAGGCAATTGTTGTATAACACATGTTTTTAACTCAGGTGTGACTGGCATTCCAAGACAAAAGTGTGCCATGACAAAAAGAAATTGCAGCAAAACATTTGTCTTGACTCCCCACAACAATTGTTTTGACTTTACAAAACATTTGTTTTTGGATTTCACAACCAGTGTGATCCGGCCTGGAGTGGGTGAATGGGTGGGTGAGTGAATGGATGAATGGGTGAGTGAGTAAATGGTAGAGTGAATGAATGGGTGAGTGAGTAAATGGGTGAGTAAGTGAATGGGTGAGTGAGTGAGTGGGTGAATGGGTGAGTGAGTGAATGGGTGAGTGAGTGAATGGGTGGGTAAGTGAATGGGTGGGTGAGTGAATGGGTGAGTGAGTGGGTGAGTGAGTGAATGGGTGAGTGAGTGAATGGGTGGGTGAGTTAATGGGTGAGTGAGTGGGTGAGTGAATGAATGGGTGAGTGAGTGAATGGGAGAGTGAGTGAATGGGTGAGTGAGTGGGTGAATAAGTGAATGGGTGAGTGGGTGAATTGGTGGGTGAGTGCATGGGTGAGTGAATGAATGGGTGAGTAAAGTGAATGGGTGGGTGAGTGAATGGGTGAGTGAGTGGGTGAGTGGGTGAATGGGTGAGTGAGTAAATGGGTGAGTGAGTGAATGGGTGAGTGAGTGAATGGTTGAGTGAGGGAATGGGTGGGTTAGTGAATGGATGAGTGAGTGAATGGGTGAGTGAGTAAATGGGTGATTGAGTAAATGGTAGAGTGAGTGAATGGGTGCGTGAGTAAATGGGTGGGTGAGTGAATGGGTGAGTGAGTGAATGGGTGAGTGAGTGAATGGGTGAGTGAGTAAATGGTAGAGTTGAATGGGAATGGGTGAGTTAAATGGGTGAGTAAGTGAATGGATGAGTGGGTGAATGCACGAGTATGTGAATGGTAGAGTTGAATGGGAATGGGTGAGTGGTTAGCTGAGTGGGTGGCCGGATGAATGGCTGGATGAGTGGCTTAGTGGATGGATTATTGCCTGAGTGGCTCATTGAGTGATTGGGTGGGTGAGTGGGTGAGTGGGTGAGTGCTGTGGGTCAATGCCTGCGTGAATGATCTGATAATAAAAGTGTGGTAACTGCGTGGCACCCAATACTCTATGGTGCCTTATGGATAATGATGATAAGATTTTCTTGTGACGTCAAGCCACAGACCCAGGTGTGTATGTGTATGTGTGTAGGGGGGGGGGTCCAGGTCAGACATAGGGAGGATCCAACCCACCCTGCAGGCACGGGAAGCATCATGTGAGCCGACAAGGCTGTACCTACACCACGTACCACCACGGTGCACCGACCTATAGGGCCAAAAAAGTTTCCGGTCACTCGACCGGGTCTAATAAAACAGTGGCTTTTCCAATTTCCCGTTTTTTTTGCCAGTTTTTGAGGTTCGTAAATCGGACACGTTTTAAGGATTTTAGAGGATAACTGCGGAAACTACCCCACAACATGGGGAAATGCAAAACAAAATCGGCTGGGTCTGATTTGTCAGACCATGTTACCGGAAACCAAGCTTCTTTATGTTTGGCCTAACGTTATAACCCTAGTGCGTTACTGAGCGTGTTCTGATGACGGGGGGTAAAGCCCACAGTTTCACTCAGAACATCCCCTCCAGGTACTCCCAACACCATATATATATATAGCCTGTGATTGTGAAGGTATTGCACAAACACTAGTCATGTTACGTATATAGTGCCACACAGCATGGCCGGATGTCCACTGAGCCCGGGGGGGGGGGGGCACTTAGTATATTTTGTATACACAGGTGTGCGGCTGGCAAGGGTAATTTTTCACCAAAATCTCCCTAGCAAGGGTCACTTTTCCAACAAAATGACCCGATTTCCACCAAAATGTACCATTTTTGCCCATTTTTTTCCCGAAATTTTGCGGGCACGGGTAAAATTTCTCGGTGAAATTACTGATCCATGAGACACTTAGTGTTTTTCCTCCTCAAAACAAGGACTTTTCAGCCGAAAATGCTCTAGCAAGGGTAGGTTTTTGAAAGAAAATCTCCCTAGAAAGGGTAAGGGTTGTCATTGGTCCAGCCGCACACCCCTATCAGAAAAAATTCAAGTACCCCCCCCCCCCCCCCGGGCCACTGAGCCACCACGGAATGGGAGGAGATAGGGGAAGAGGGTAGACTGGATCGGGGGTGGGGGGCGCCCCTCATCACACAGGAATGTGATGTACTACAGACACTTTCGGCCGACCTTTAATAGAGCGGGAACGTCATTGTTAGGACTACAGTGGCACCCCCTGGTACACACCATGAGAATTACCATAGGGTACATTGTATATTATTCCGCATTAGCTAGATGATCACTGTACAGCGCCATTTTGTCTGGTACCAGTGCTCTTTCTTCTACTAACTATAGCAGCCAGCTGGTTAGCTGAAGCTGGTTACTGTCATGTCCAAAATTTGGAGTTTTAGGGGCCATAAACCTTTCAGTCATATGCCTCTATTGTGGGTCTTTATGTCATGTGTTCAGATTGGGGGAGTGGTTAGGACACTGGCAGTTCAATACAAAGGTCCTGACTTCGAATCAATACCTAGGTTATTTGATTCACACACAATTTTAAAATGTTTTTTGGGTTAGTCAAAAATCATGATAGTATACAATTCAGTTGTAAATTTCCTTAAACTAAAATGATTTTGTATGCACCTTTAGTTGTTCTATGTGAATAATATTATTATTCCTCACCAACTAGGACAAAAACTAATCATGCAACCTTGGCATGGATTTGAAATCAGGACCTTTGTATTGAATTGCCAGTATCCTAACCACTCCCCCAATCTGAACAGCTGACACAAGAACTACTCAACTATTACCCATTCAAAAAAAGTGCTGACCCCTAAAACTGCCTATTTTGGACATGCAAGGAACTAGCTTCAGTTGTAGGTCTCACAAGGTAGAATCACTGCAATTCGCTAGTGCGGAATACAATATAATATTACATATATCATGTGGTACAGTTCGTCAGTATTTTATAGGTATATGTTTAATATACGCTATCACAAAGGCTGATTTTTGTTGGTGGTAGATATATGATATATCTATATAATGGCTCTAGACCCCTAAATTCGATATGGCGACATGGGCATTTCTTAAAACCGACATGCGATATGAGGCCTTGTGACATGCGACATCGGACATGAGGCTTAGTGACAGGGGACATAGACATTTCTTAAATTGACATGGGACATGAGCATTTTAAGCGACATAGACATGCGACATGGTCATTTCTTAAATCCGACATGCGACACGGGGACCCCCCCCCCCCCCATCAAGGGCCCCTATATATTATATACATGTATACATTTATTCATGTCCTGTACAGTAGGGACCAGTAGCCTAGGCTTGGACCCCTAAATTCGACATGGCCTCTTTGGGGCTTAGTGGCATGGGACAGGATCAACAATAGTGACATAGGACATTTCTTTAAATCGATATGGCGACATGGGAATTTCTTAAAATCGACAGGGGACATGGGAACTCCCCGGGCCCCATCAATTATGGCCCCATATACATGTACATGCACCTTGTCATGTATAGCACTGACATCCCCCTCCCCCTAGTAATGCAACCTGTATTTTGTCCATTTGTGTCCATGATAAGGACATCACTGTACATTGGTACACAATAACAATAATAACACCATGTGACCCCTAATACCTGGGTCAGGGTCTACCAGTGGTACCACTACCACCTACATCTACATATAGGGGTTATCCAGTATTGCACCTACCTTCTATAACTTTGTCCATATTGTCTGTTTATGTAGATATCAGTCAGGAGGTTCTTGTAGGGTTTGTAGTTACCGTGACCTACTTAATCTACATGAGGTGATTTCCAGTTGCCGCCAACACCGTATCACTTCCCGGTTGTAGAGTATTAAAAAAAGTTGGCCTATTTCCCCAAAGTGTCTGGTGGTTATAGGGCTATAAGAACACGCCAGATGGCGCCACCACGCCGGGCACTAGTGCCGCCACCTGGTGATGGCAACTCACACCAAGGCCAAAATATTAATTTGATATTTTAAATAAACCTTTTCAATTTTTAAAATTGAAATCTTTTTATTTATTTTTATTTTCTTAATTTTTTTATTTTTTACAAAAATACATATCAATTTCGGCTCTGCTTTTGTGAGGTCAGTCAGAGGGTGACTCCCCTCCCCCTCTCCAACCTAACCCAGTCATCCCCAAATATGTCTACCTTAATATCTGTGTACAACCCGCGGGTTATACTTAAACCAGACCCAAGGTACAGGCGATAAGATTATCTTAAAGTCCAAGTGCAGCTTATATGCAAAATGTTTCGTCTAGAGGACTTTTTTATATTTTTTATAAACAACACATGTATATTTATGCCCCGTTGAAATGTTTTATTGAAATAACCTTTTTCACTATTATACAGTGCAGTAATTATTCAGAAATGCTTTTCCCGTGATTACAAAAAAAAGTGTTTTAATCACCACATACATCAGAAACTTTAAAGATTAAAAAGGTCACGATTTTCAAGAGGTGCCATGAATGTAATTGGATCAAATTAGCACTTATAATGTCATCAAAACAGTTATTTATACATATATTACCAACTTCTTCACCACTTCTGCAGGCTATTAACTGCTATAACGGGTCTAAAGGAACCAAATAAATCATGGCTCGATGGCGAGACTATTTTTCTTCTTGGAATAACTTTAAATTAACAAGAACACAATGCGGTTTTACCTACATACAAATAACTTAATCTCAGAATCATCACATTACAACATTTGTTTGAAGCACGCATCGACGTATTGCACTATACATTCCGACAGACTCTCTTCCTCAATGTACAATGTGTTTTTTAATTCTTTTCTTTAGCTTCAACCACTTTTTACGATTCTTCATGTTGTATCACTGTATACCGGCCTGTAGACCGAGCACAACGCCAAGAGATCAATCTGCGTGTAGTAACCTATACTACCATCTCAATAAATAATCACTCTGTCATATCCTACTGTATATAACCAGTGCCCACCAGCCAAACTGCCTCAGGGCATGGATCTAGTCCGTCTAACTGTATTTAAAGTCTCTTAAAATATATCAGCCTATATTAAAGCTTGACCGTCATGGTTGAAGTGAGGCCAAAAGCACTTTTGGATATAGTTCAATTTTGATTCACAAGAGGGCTCTTAAGGGCTGGGAGCTCAGCTCTTACAAGTACAAGATAGGGTGAATATGTTGTAGCTGGACACTGCTCATGGTCCCCTGTCCCAACACTGCTGCCCTCTGGTGGAACTTATATTCTAGTCCATGTACAGAAAATGCTGAACTTATACCCTGACGGCCCAGCTTTAAACCAGCGACCGTCATTCTAGTTACTTTCATGATCATGCTTATATGTGCCTCTACATGGGTGCCTACGATTTTGACCGTGTCGCCATGTCGAGTTTTAGCAAGAGAGCCGTGTCGCCGTGTCGATTTTTATGCATATAGAATATACTAGGGCCTAATAAAAATGTCTGAGTCTGTCAATTTTTAAAACCCCCGTGTCGCACGTGTCGGATTTTAAAACCCCCGTGTCGCCGTGTCGCACGTGTCGGATTTTACCCATGTAGAGCCACTTATATACCCCAACGGTATCAGTCAAGTGGAAGTCCCTTAGGGCACACCAATAAAATAAGTTGGTCTATGGATTTCTCTCTTCCAATTCTGTCTAATGGATTTCTTGCTTAAATATGATGAGCTAACATTTAAATTCTTTTCCTTAATATTGCTTAACTATCAAAAAATGAGGCGAGCTAGAATTCCATTGATAAAATATTTTTTCCCGAATATGGCGAGCAAAATCCATAGACCAACTTTTCGGGGATGGTGCGGGTGGGGGGGGGGGGGTGTCCGGCCTTAGATGTGAATAATCAAGTACATATATATATATTCCCGGTACTACCGTATTAAATGGCCCGTTTAAGTGCCCCTGCGCTTGTAAATTTCAAGTACCTGATACCCCATGCGTGTATACAGTAACCTGCACTTATACGAGACCATTTAAAGAGAGATGTTGGGTTTTCAGGAGTGTCCTAGATCTGGGCTTTAACGCGACCTGCGCTCATTTGCGACACCTAGGCTCAAACGGGCCATTACGTTAGGCGGGCTGTGGATGGCACTACATCACTGTGCCATCTAAGGCCACACGTAAAAAAAAGTCTGTTTCCGGTGGACCGGCCGGGTAAGATTGATTAACCAGGCCACCCGGCCGATGTAAAAAAAAAAAAATTATTCAAAAAAAAATATTCCACTGGGGACTATATGAACTGATATGAGTCTAGCAGAGAGGGGATGAGAAATATACCGATATCAGGTTAATACTATGCGTTACATTGAGCCTGACATCCCAGCTATCAAAAGGGGGGAAAGATCCTTAAAAAAAAAAATTTGGGAAAAAAAAAGAAGATTTTGCGGCCGCCCGGGTGAGTTATTTTCAGCTCACCCGCTCCACCGGAAACATACTTTTTTAAAAAGTGTGGCCTGAGGTGAGGTGCTACTTGACATGCTGACAGAGGTACTCTCGTTGACACTGTGAGATATGTATGTCATCTTGTGAACTAAGCACTGAGCCATTACTGTGGAATTCAATAGTCATCCCACAAGGATATAAACTCCTATCTTCCTAGAAAGGCCAAATGTTAAAAGTAAGATGTCTTTCAGGTTACCAGACTTTATAATCAATTTCACTCATGCATGTTTACGTTGTCGGAGGCAGCAGGAGTCCCATAGTTAGTATGTAATGAGGGATCCCATATGTTACTTTACACAAAGGAGAGGGGTAGGGGTCTGAAAAATTTAGACCGCAGGGGGCAAAATAATTTCTACACGTCTGCGTTACTTTGACCACCCCATCGTTAAAAAGTGCCTGGTCCCTACTCACATCATACACATGTAACATGTAAACACTGACATAACGACACATTACACAACGACAAGTACCTACAGTCTCTGAGAAGCAGAACCCTTGTGTAAGCCGCACCCCTAGCTTGAAAAACCCTATGAGCTGAATATGGGGGTTGATAATAAATTTTATACTTTAGCACATTTTGTACTGTTACATACTTCAGAAAACCCTTTATAAGCCGCACCCTATATAGGCATATTTGGTATCAAAATATAGCTGGTTATGATTCATGGACAAGCCGGGCTTCTACGCGAGACTTTACGGTAATGCCTTAGTTATACCTGTTCATGTTAATACAGCTATAAGTCACAATCCTCCCTTTAAGCAGGTTTATCCCTGCCTATAACCTGCAGGAATCAGACACCCGGTGCGTGTCATAGGAGAATTTGGCTGGGTGTGGTGTAAAACCGAACCCTGAAGTTGACGGTGTGGGTTGCACGCTGGATGCCGGTTACAGGCAGGAATTTACGGTTTCTCTAGTATTAAAACCCATGTTCCACACTATGTGGCCATCTACAGATACAAAAATAAGCACTTTCAGCATTTACATGTGTCCAATGTCCCCATCCAGACCTGTGACAATACCCACTGTTAAGGCACTACCCCTCCCTAAGACACTCTGGTTTCGTCCTGCGGTGAGGCCGCTGCTGCATCTGTCTCTGTGTCCACGTCGGAGTCGCTGCTGAACTCGGTTGCCGTGGTTCCCTGATAGGACGAGACGTCCGACTGGGACGTGTCGCGCTGCGAGGAGTAGGAGCATTCTGATTGGCTGGTCTCGGGGTGGGAGGAGAAGGAGCGTTCTGATTGGCTGGTGTAGTACGAGACGGATGACGATTCCCGCTCCGTACTCCCGCCGCGGGACGACTCGGTGAGGACGGACGAGGCAGGTGACGGGGGGTCCGTGATGCTCGTGGAGCTACTCACTCCACCATTTTGTATTTCACTGCTGCCGTCCTTGGTTTTGTCAGCAGCTTTCTCCTGTATTATCGCCTCCTTGTCCTTACTACTGCTCTTCTTTTTGGAGGCAGGAGATTTCCTGACCGCTTTAGATCCCTCGTCTCCCTCCCCATTAGTAATCTCTGTCGCAGCGTCTCCACTCGGAGCTGTATAATTAGGTTCACCTACCGCGGCCTTAGATACCTCTGCAGTCTCCTTAGTAACTGCGCCTTTCTTTGATTGTTGTTTCACGGTTTGCTTAGTAGCTCCATTTTCTTGTAACTTGACTGTTTCCTCCGTTACCTTAGCGTCTACTACGGGTCCCTTTACAGCCCCGTCTCCTGTCCCGCTGTCCCCTCCTGCCTCGGCTGTCGGCTCCCCGTTCCTCGTCTCGTTAGTCTCGGTCTCGGCCTCCTCCGGGACTGCCTCCATCACGTCATCTTCCTCCTCGCCGTATCCGTCGTTGAGCGCCTCAGGGACGTAGAACTCGTCCTGCTTAGCGAGGGGCGCCATGTAGTGGATCGTCTTACCGTCATATACCTCCATCCAGGGGTGCGCACACAACTTGTTGATCTGTGAAATGTGATATAGAAATTCATCAATTATTTTACACTTACTTTAATAGCTTGATACTTTACAATACATTGTCTGATAGCTGAGATTAGTATGGTAAGGATAGATTTTTCAAATATTTTAATCTAATCCGCCGGGAGTCTAGGTGGCTATGAAAACAAAGATATCAAGGCCTGCAACTAAAACACAGTATAGGTACCGGTATTAGGATTGATATTTCTTTTAATCATGCATTTGATATCTGATAAAAGTAAAACCTACCCTGACATACTCCCCAAGGACGGGGTACACCTTGAATATCCCGATGAGCACGGAGAGGGAGGTCCTCTCGGGGAAGGAGGTGCGGACCACATTGCTGACTTGTGGCAAGCGGAACACCTTAAAGCCGTGCTCCTGGAAGAGCGCGGTGACGGCGGGGTCAGCCGGCTCCGCCCCCTCACTCAGGATGGACCCCACCGCATACCGCAACTTGTGGGCCGGAACCTGCAATAGGAAACACCACAATACGGTTATTTATCTCAGTGTTGCTGAAATGACATCGACAAATCGGCTTTTGTCGATGTAGAATCGTAATGGCCAATGTGAGGCCATCAGACATCAGCGACAATGGCCGGCCATCTCAGCTCAAATATTCATCATTATTAGAAGCTCAGGTACATCTAACTTTAATATAAGCATGTTTTCAGTGAATTTAATCATTTTCAAATAGATTTTGTAAGCTGTTTAATATCAAATAATTATTAAGATCTGTATTCATTTATATGAAAAGAGGGTCAATGTGGCCTGTGTAGAAGGCAAATGGCCTGTGCAAGATCTCGTGACACAGGCCTCATTGGCCTTTTTTTTTGCCCCGCCCCCCCTCTCAAAGCCAAGCCCAAGGGGTTTAGATTTATCACTCCCCCTCCCATTACGATTTACAATTCTTTTTAGGTATTAATAAAAATCCTAATAATTGACCCACCACTATAATTGAATAACTTTCAGATGGATAAATCTACCATGTACTACCCTCGTAATCCTGTTATTCAAGAGTGAGACAAGTTACAAGTGGCGAGAGACACATCATCATCGATTCAATGACATCCCATCACGGGATCATGTGATCTCATGATTTCTGTCCTAAAATGTGGGACACTCCGCTCTCTGATCTTCAATGTTACTGATGAAGCCAACACAAAGATATATCGTTTACACCATACATTCAATAGAGTCTAGATTCTATTCCTCATTCTTAGACTGATTGTATAATAGATAGAGATAGCACCGGTACAGTTGAGCTGTACTTGCCTGGTTGGGATCGTCATAGTAGATGCCGACACAGCGTTGTTTGGGCGCTATGGATGTCACTTCTGTGAACACATACCCACTGTCTCGGTAGGGTCCCCGGCAGAACTTGTAAGCCACCAGGAGGTTCTGAATGACCGGCTTGCCCGCCCCGACCTGTACTCTGTAAAACAAGCCGGAGTAGATGACATACGCCACCACAGTCCCGATCAAAAAGATTGTTAAGAGCAGAACGAGCAGAAAGATCGTCCCGACCTCCATCTTGAAAATCTGTGTATTCGGCTTCACTCTCCATGCAGATGTTTAGCAGCGGTGAAGACTCTGCAGATGTCAAAACTTCTGCTTGAAGGTTTGAAATGAGCCGCATATATCATTGACAATAAATGAGAATGTGCGTTATAGATCGGGAATTAAGTAGTTATTATGTTTATTTCCATGATAATCCCTCGTTTATCAAAACTTATGGTTAGATCGAGTCAGGATACACAATGTCCGTGAACGACCTTTCTTTTCTTTGTTTGAGCGGCCATGGCTGGTTCTGACTGCTGAACATAGGGGGCGCGTTTGTTTCCTTCAGTCAGTTTTCCCGCCTCAGCATATCCTTCGTGTCCCATCCCGGGTCCCATCGTGTCCCCTGGTATTACATGATAGACCACGGGGACAAGCTTGATGTTATTATTTTTTGACCATGTAGGCCTGTCCTATAGTGTAGGGTGTGGGTAGTACGGGGGCTACACTGTAGGACGGCGTGATTGAAGAATACACGCGGCGCAGGGTGGCTCAGGATATACGGGGGCCTACATTGTAGATGGGGGAGGGGGTTGCCATTTCCCTATGCTGTAGACCCCGCCCGGGTGTAGACTAGCTCAGGTACCTGAACTCAGAGACATGTCCATGAGTCAGGTTACCATTTCCCCTACAATTTAAGAAATGTCCAGGTCCCATATCACTATCACTGTACATGTGTATTCCATAAATGCCCATCTTGCCATGTTTAATGTACATATGACTTAAGGAATTGAGATCACCTCTTCCTATTCCCTTTGTCGTCATGTGTGAATGCTACCCTGGCGATTACTTTGAGTGCTGCATGCATGTCAACCATATGCGGTTAGTACTCTCATGGAGCCACAGACAGACTACTACACTCCATGGTACTCTCTAAGGGAGTGCTCATTTTTTAACAACAGGAGGGGGGGCGGTGAGATTTCGCGCGGAGAGTGCAAAATTTTTTCACCCCCCCCCCGGCAGGCCGCAAATCGCGCGTGTTCGCGCCCCTTTGTAGCATGGTAACGTGCAGGCTTTTTCCCTCAAAACAGGTTGAATTTTTTTGACCCCCTCCCAAGAGGGCTCTAAATTTTTCACCCCCCGGTCAAGGGGTCCACATTTTTTACCCCCCCCCCCCAAATCCACCACCCCCCTGTTGTTAAAAAATGAGCACTCCCTAATCGGCATAATATACCAATTAATTCAACGCAGCATTTGTGTTGCGTTGGTGCATTATAACACCAAATGTTCAATATAATTTGAATTTGATCCAACTCGGCAATAATATTCTTGGGTACAAAAACAACAAGGTATAATTTCCCATAGGGACATTTGTTTATTAGTATTTTTCTACTACAGAAGCACACAGTGGAGGCCCTACTGCAGTACTACCTGACACTCGGCCACAGCATATAACATGGTCAATAACAGCTTGTAAATCGGCCTCTAGAGAGTAAACCATGAAAGCATAATCCATTTTGTTATATGGCCCATTATGATTATAGTTTTGTGTACAAATTGAGTCGATATTTGCATATTGTTTAATGAAAATCCAGCAAGTTCCACCATCAAATCAATGTAGCTCCCCCTTATCGAAAAACGAACTGCCCCACGAAGAGGGCTAGTTACGGGCCTGCGTAACTCATGTAAATGCAAACTCATAGAGTTACACAATCAGCTACATTTAATAAGAAGCACACAGTGCACTTATCATATATTGTTAATTTTATCATATATTGTTAATTTTATTTAAAAAAAAGGGGAGATTTGGGGTTATTTCTGGTATAAAATTGGGCCAAAAAAATTATAACAGGACCACAGTGATGACATTACCATGCGTTTCGTAATTCCCAAAACAGAAATGGAGCAGCACAAGGGTGGAGATGCTAACATTAAAACACAGTGTCACAGTACTAATTAATAAAGCAAAACTAAAATGAAAACTTGCACATGAGTAAATGAAAACGTCCACACATGACGAGAATATGCCTTTACAATATTTTACAACATCAATGTGTATGCAGACCGTGTATAACCATCTTAGTTTATATTTGTTTTAATGTCGCGTTCAACATGAACATCGAATACCTTATACGGACCAACGCCCAATGTGGGAGTCGTCACCATGATAACCTCCCACGCGCTGTCAGTTTAGCGCGCGTCATATCCAATAATTAATTGTGGACAGGAGGCTTATGTTTCCAGATTTTGTAGGCCTCGTATGTTAATATAATTAATGATGCTCTCTGATATTCAATGCATAGAATTATAATCAGAGATGCCACCATGAAGAACCAGATCCCTGTAGTTGGCATTTTTAATAGTTTTTAACAGGGACAACTGTATTAGAACTAGATCTCATCTTGGCAAATATTGCCTTGTATGTTAAGTGGTAGAGTTAATTCCCCTTATAAAGGTCACCTGTTGTCAGTGTATGGTCAGTATACAACACTACCACATATATAATACAGCTCTCACTAAGCCGTCAATATATAACCCTTTAAGGGCAGCATAGTGCTTTAATGAATTATACCGTACATTTTATGTAGTCTACAGCTAAGACCATTTCAGTTTATGACATCTGAACGCCAGAAGAATATGCTTGGGTCTCCACCTAGTGGATAAATAAACCTTCTGGCTTGTAACAATGACAGGATGGCATACACGTCCCTCTGACCGAAGTAACTCTTAACGTGAGACACACACTACCTCACCATCCAAAGAATTGTTTGTAGAGGTAAATATGCGACATAAAGATGGGAATTTCACATTCTTGGTCAGCTTTTTAAAAAGAAAATCAACATGATCTAATACAAATATTTGAGCAAAAGAGAAACAGGAATTCCTGTGGAAGTATAAAAAGTGACACATGATTATAATTCACATTATTCCAGACACCATCCTTATAGTTATATTATAACAATGCCCTGGTGCTGCTGATAAAAATGGTGATGAATACGCTAATGATATTAATGCAGTAATAACTGTTAGATTACAGTAGCAGGTTCAAAAGTCCTGTTTTATAGTTAACCCTTTTAGGACAGCATCGTGCCTCAAGGCTTCATGTTCATGTTATACTAGTGCAATAAAGCGCTATGCTGCCCTTAAAGGGTTAAACCCGATTGTGTCACAATTTGGACAAGCCCTATACTAAACTCCACCCCGTGATACAAGTGGGGGAGTGTATTAACGCCATATACTTAGTACATGTAACTGTCAGCACTGTAGTAGTGTGACAATAGCACAGCAACCACACCGACCCGTCTCCGAGTTAAACATGTGTCGACCCCACAAAGTGATAGACCCACTGCTGAATTCTAGGATAATCATTAATCGAGCCGCCATTGGGGCTTAAATGTAATCAAGCAAACACAACTTGAAATCTTCAAATGGAGGCCTCTGAGTGGACCTTCTTGTATAGGGGAATTTTAGATCTTTGGAGATTTAAAAAACCTGGAAAATATCTTCATTCATGATTATCATTATTTCTTTTCCCACATAATTGTTATTGTCAGTTATTATCATTGTGGCTTTGACTGTTATCAGTCACAAGTATTGTGACTTTTCCCCAGTCTGACTGTCATGGGTAGCTTCAAACACAGCAGTGGATCTACCCCGTTTAGGGTCTGTCTACTCTGCAAACTCTCTACAATGAGAAATGGCAAAATCTTCCCGCTCTCCGTATAGGACCACTACCGTATCATAACCTTTAAGCGCCAGATCTCCATCTGAAATCTGGGCTGGTTTTTGCCTCCAAATCGTTAACGATTGGGCTACATAAATAGGATGTTACGCTGCACCCTGGGCATACCGTAAAATTGTGTGTAGAAGCCGCGGCTAGTACGCAGTGATACACCTTATAAGTGAGTTTTTATACGTGTCCTACACTACTAGATCAGCAATTTTCGTATCCTCTGTTAGACTTGTAGGATATGTCAAAGTTGGGGGTGCGATATGCGAGTTAGGTTCATACGCGAGGTTTTACGGTAGTGGTCAAATACACGAGTGCTATCTACATTAGTGCACACAGTAGGAGAAATACCATAGTTAGAACACAGAACAAAGAGGAGTATATATGGGGTACAGAGGAAGGTACACTAGGATTAAGAAGCAATAGCTGTGCCTCTACATGGGTACCCACAGTTTCGACCGTGTCGCCGTGTCGAATTTTAGCAAAAAGGCCGTGTCATTGTGTCGAATTTTAAGTATACAGAACATACTGGCGCCTTATAAGAATCTCTGTGTCCGTCGGTTTTTAAAAAGGCCATGTCGCACGTGTCAATTTTTAAAGGGGCTGTGTCGCACGTGTCGATTTTTACCCATGTAGAGGCATATAGCTCTACAGTAGGTAGAGTATGGGTGGGTTGCATTGCCCCCCACCTTTAATAAGTGGTATATGATACCAAGTTATCTAGAAATGTCAAGGTTTTAGTATGCAGCTGAGAAATAACTACACAAAACCTGCCTACGACTATGACAATGTTACAACTGGCATATAATATATAGCCATGGTAATAATACATATATAATTATAATATATTCACACGTAAATACCTCAGAGTAACTGCTATCTTGAACTCGCCTCATTCCATATGCAGCCTTCTCATTGGTCGGTTTAATATCAGTTACAATCTAAGTCTCACTATAAGGAGACCTCCTATTGGGTCATTCGGCGTCGTTTAGCATCGAAATTGACGTAAATGTTACGTCAGTTACAGTCCCATACCGCATGCACTGTTCCCACGTCAGAGGTTGAGGACGTTTCTTGCTGTTTTTCACCGAGAATTATTGGTGAATTATTTGTTGCAGGATTATAGACATTTTTACAAGTGCCAAATTTGGGGAATAATTCCCGTAAACATTATCAAAGCAATAATTATTATTGTTTGTTTTTAATTTCTTGAATATCCAACTAATAACTGCAACTGTATTACTGACGGGTATTCATAGAACCCCGCGACGCCGTCTTACAACCCCCTGACAGTAAGTGCATCCTCATTTGAATAATGACCTCTGACCTCTACAACCAACCAATGAGAAGCCAGCTTACATCCAAACTCTAGGAGAACTCATCTGTTCATAGACACCAGGTTGGTAGACACTGTTTCTTCCCCTCAGAACCTAATGGTACCCGGTGGCATTTAATTATCTTCATGTGTGACGCCACAAGTAAATGGCAAAGGTCTCACATGCTATTGTTGTATCCTTCTAACACTACCTAATATAAGTATATCAGTCCAGTACAACTCATCAGTAATACCAACCCGCCAACAGTGTCTCACCGTGAACCACCACCAGACCGGGTAATCCCCGTGTACCGTGACTCATTACTCGTATATAGTGGGTGACTAATGTCTGAGGTATAGTAATACAGCTACAAGCAGAAAAATATAAACAGGTCACAAATAATCCTCCATAATATAGGAGACCTTTTTTTTTTTTTTTTTTTTTTTTTGCAATCGTGGTGAAGACGAACGCTTTTAGCAGAGCTAGCTTCCTTGGAGACGTACTCAATATGAGGAATCTGATGTAAAGCTACAAAGGACGAGGCAGCTCCTCGCTCTGTCTACTCTCTCCGTCTCGGTAATTCTCTGAAATCTACACGCGTTTCCCACACATCTCGCGGGCCTCCTCCAGGACGAGTTTCTCGGCTAGTTTCCGGTCCTGCTCCTCCTGTTCCCGCTTCTCCTCCACGGCGCGGACGGCCTCCGCCTGCGCTGCCTGCGCCACCTTGGACGCGTCACTTGACACCTCCGCACCGTCATCCTGAAACACACCAGTCACTGGTTAAAGCTGCTATACTACCTTAGATCTATAGATGATGCACTTTCTGTATATATTCATTAAGAGTCTCATTAGAGGAATGTACTGATAGGATTTCAGTCTATTTTGTGACTTTAACTGTGTTAAATTTGAAGAATAAATGAGGAAAAATAAAATACTTCCAGCATTCTATTCAGCATGTAAATTTATGAACAAGGTAGCGCCATTTGAGGAGATACACCTGGTAATAGTAGACTCTGTTGGTAAAATCAGCAATGGAAGACTTTCAGGTAGAAGGCTACTCAGTGCTGCTACTATATTCCCAAGTCTCCTGTATGTGTCTTGCATAATGTATAACATAATATCTATTCCTGAAAGTGCATGACCTTGAGTTGTCTGTAGGGTAGGTAAACAAGAATTGCGGTTGTTGCCACGTAAAAAAATGCCTCAGGCATTTTTATACGCGGCAACAACCGCAATTCTTGCATTTGAAGTAACATAATGTCTACATAGTTGGTATATTTGAAGGGGACCAATTCAAGACACCAAATAAACAGGATGGGAGGATAATATAACTTCAAATATGGTAATTACAATTAATTCCTTGGGTCCATGTAGGGGGGCTAGGTAGGATTATAATCAACCTCAGGACCATGGATATGTGTGTTGCTAGGCAGATAAACAATTAGAATAGCTGTTGCTAGGCAACCAGCTGTCTTAGCAACAAAGAAATAGAACCATTGAATTCCTTGGGTCCATTTTAGGGGGTAGGTAGGATTATAATCAACCTCAGGACCATGGAAATGTGTGTTGCTAGGCAGATAAACAATTAGAATAGCTGTTGCTAGGCAACCAGCTGCCTTTGCAACAAACCAATAGAACCATTGAATTCCTTGGGTCCATTTTAGGGGGGATAGGTAGGATTATAATCAACCTCAGGACCATGGATATGTGTGTTGCTAGGCAGATAAACAATTAGAATAGCGGTTGCTAGGCAACCAGCTGTATTAGCAACAAACAAATAGAACCATTGAATTCCTTGGGTCCATTTTAGGGGGGATAGGTAGGATTATAATCAACCTCAGGACCATGGATATGTGTGTTGCTAGGCAGATAAACAATTAGAATAGCGGTTGCTAGGCAACCAGCTGTATTAGCAACAAACAAATAGAACCATTGAATTCCTTGGGTCCATTTTAGGGGGGTAGGTAGGATTATAATCAACCTCAGGACCATGGAAATGTGTGTTGCTAGGCAGATAAACAATTAGAATAGCGGTTGCTAGGCAACCAGCTTAATAAGCATCAAACCAATAGAACCATTGAATTCCTTGGGTCCATTTTAGGGGGGTAGGTAGGATTATAATCAACCTCAGGACCATGGAAATGTGTGTTGCTAGGCAGATAAACAATTAGAATAGCTGTTGCTAGGCAACCAGCTGCCTTAGCAACAAACCAATAGAACCATTGAATTCCTTGGGTCCATATTAGGGGGGATAGGTAGGATTATAATCAACCTCAGGACCTCAAAGGTTGATTAATAATATTGTTATCATTATATGCATAAATTTGTGGTGTGACACCTTAAAACAAAATGGCGGCACCCCTTAGAACTAAATGGCGGCACCCGTACTGACTTCCTGTCAAATGAAAACAATATAATGCCTCAAACTGGCAGTTCGCAGGCTTACCACCAGGGCCCCTCCGGGGCCTTTCGGCATTAAAAAAAAAAAAAAATTACCAATTTTTTTTTAAGGATTTGGAGACAAAATTCCTCCCATTTTTGTATAATTTCAGTTATTTTTTTCAGTTTTCAGTCTTTTTTTTTTTTGGGTAGGGCCAAAAAAATAGGCTCGCTAGGGATACCTGAACACAACTATTTATTTTTTTGGCCTTATAATATTTACAACCAGTACTCACAATCTTGAGCTGCCGCTGTGTTTCCTGTATGTTGAGTTCCACGGCCTGCAGTTCGCGCACCAGCCGCTCGTCTTCTGACAGCTTCAGGTTCTCAATCTTGTCATTGAGTTTAACCAGCTCCGAACGGAGGTTCTCCTGTCCCTCCACCGGTTTGCCAGCCGGCAGATTCAGAACTCTATAAAAATTCACAGCAAAGAGATCACTTAAAATATGTTAAGAATCAAAAGAAGGAAGACAACTTTTTACTGCTCCAAATGCATTGGCTGGCTTGTTCAATTATCACTGTAATCTTTGAACATGAAAAAAAATTGAGATCAGACCCATGTATCAAGAAAGGTTAAAAAAAAGGTTTAAAAAATCTTGATAATTTTTTTTAACATTTCTGAAGTGTGACCGACAAATAAATAGATATAATCTCAGCACCCTGCGTTTAATATCCATTAGGCCACTTAAAATTGATTATCAGCTTTGCAGACACCGCGCGCATCCTCTAAAAAAGGCCGCAATTGCCCTTTTTTTCACATTTTGAGAAAAAAAAGGCCAAAAAAGGCCGCATCTAAAAAAATTCAGATGACAAGTTGCAAAAATTTCATTATCTCAGCCGGTAAAAGGGATAGAAACGAAGTTTAAAGGACATTTTACTCCTTTTCTATATGCGCAGACCATCAATTTATGCAAAAAAAAAGAGAAAAAAGGCCCTCCCGCACCTCCATGAAAAAGCATATAAAAAAAACCCAAAAAGCCTCCCTCCCTCACCGATTTTTTCCAAAAAGTGCCCGCAAAGCTGATAATCAATTTTAAGTGGCCTTAATTGAAAGAAATTTGTCCTGCAAATTTCTTGATATGAGTTGTTTACAAACGTAGGCATTATAGATAATGTTAGGAGGATTGTGCTAAAGTCAATGTTAAGCCAACTTTATTATGAAAATATCACCATTTTCGCTTCATTGGTCTATAGGAAAGACTTTCATGTGTGAGCTTACTGTATTGCCTATCTTACCTCTTCTTGAGTTTGTAGAGGGTGTTGGGCTTGACGGCCTGGGCGGTGACCACACTGGACTGCATGAGGGCGGTGGGCAGGCTGGTGGCCATGTAGAGCCCCTTAGGGTCTATAGCATGCTCTGGGGGCTTCACCTTGCTGCTGTCTGGGGGGCTGGGGCTGTAGGGGTCGAAGCGACTCGGGACCTGGTACGAGACGGGCAGCGGGCGCCGCAGGGGCGTGATGGCCGTAACAGGCGTCGTCTCATGCGGCTACAATGTTCAAGCGACAAATGGTTATCAATTCTAGTCCTTTACAAGGAACGCATCCCTCATGAAGTATCAGCCATTTCCAATTATGTGGGCTGCTCAGGAAAATGTTAAGCTATCTAAAAAGAAAACCATTCTGGGATCTTGAAAATGTACTCGATCATACAAGTGTATATCTCTTAATCTCGGTGTGACTGTAAATTTCCTGGCAGTAAATAAAGATTTTCTTTAGATTTAAAAAAAAATATTGTCCTTGCGTTGGTCACAAAGGGTCATGTGAGACGGCTGGAAAGAACCTCAGTGAATCTTAAACCATTTTTTTACATCTGCAGATATTTTTTCTCTCAATTTGGGGGTTCGGCTTATGTGACATGTTACTTATTTTCTCAGCGGGTTTACACATATCAAAATAATGATCCTTGGGGACATGAACAAAGCGGAAATTCGGGGGAACCACTCTAACTTCAGGCCAGACAAAAAAAAGAGTTGGTCAATGGATTTCACGCACCTTTTTTTCGGCAATGGAAAAAAAAAAGGTCGATAGATTTCGCTCCCTGGACTTTTTTTTTATTTTGAAAAATTGGGAATTGAAAAATGTTACTTCTTTCTTCTATTGATTCCCCAGATCAACCAATGATTTTCTTTTGTTAAGGGTTCACTGAGAACTTTTGTCAGAGGCTGGGTAAAAAAATAAAATTGTCGCTCGCTCCACTTTTTCATCTACAAAATCCATTGACAAAAGAAGACTTCTTTACTTTTAAAAATTCGCACTATTTTTGATAAGTGAAATCCATTGCCCAACATTTTTTTGTGTAATAAAAATCATGTAGGTAACATACCTGGAATGCCTGAACCTGGACGGGGTGTGAATCCTTCATCTTGGCACGAGCAGTTCGTGATATGGGCCCAAACCTCGACACGACAGTGTGTTCAAAGGGGATGAACTCATCTTCTTCAGCCGACACCCATGGCCTGGGGAAATACACAAGAACATAGCTCTGTCAGTTTCCTTTGCATAAAACAGCAAGTGCTAGAAAGCAGTCACATATGACGAAGAAATGATGTGTGGACAATCGCCGCACATCGACTATATCTTATTTCAAACACATCTGCCTTCATTTCTACCATATTGGCCCGCACTCACCCCCACAGTCTTCTTAAAATGATATACAGATAGAGATCCCTAATGCTAGGCCATCTATTGATGCTGTTTGTGTATTATTTGACCAGAATGTGACCAGGATATTGCATGTATGTACAAAAAGGTCTTGATTTCTGCTTCAACATGGAACTCTACGGCATCTCCAATGCTGGATGGTTAGTATTTAACATCATAGGTCCATGGGGTTCCAAAAGTTGTTTTAAAATATATTTTTCTCAAAGTTTACACCAAATCTTCCAGTTTATTTATGTCCCCCGATCTTGACCATTTTTCTGGGTTTTTATCTTAGGCCACTTAAAATTGATTATCAGCTTTGCGGACACCGCCCGCATCCTTTCAAAAGGGGCACATGGATGCTTTTTGTCACCTATTGAGAAAAAAAAGGCCAAAAAAGGCCGCATCTAAAAAAAGATCTGAAGACAAGTTGCAAATTGATCAACATCTCAGCTGATAATAGGGGTAGAAACATGATTTTAAAGGCATTTTAGACCTTATCAACAATACAGATCATCAATTTTCTAGAAAAAAAGAATAAGGCCCTCCCGCACCCCCAGAAAAAAGTGAACCAAAATAAAATAATAAGCGCCCTCCCGCCCCTATTTTTCTTTAAAAGTGTCCGCAAAGCTGATAATTGATTTTGAGTGGCCTTAGCCCTAATGACCTACTTGTAGCTGTTGTGTCGTGTCAGCTCCTGGTAGATGTAATCGGGCATGTAGTCGCTGCCCTGACTGCCCTCCTGCACCGACACATAGTGAGCTGCAGCTTCATACTGACCCCCCGCCTCCCGAACCGGCACGAATTGTCCCCCAGATTCCCGCACGGGTACGTATGGACTCGCGGCCTCTCGCCCCGGTACGTAGTGACCCACCGCCTCCTGGTAGGACAAGAAGCGACCGGGAGGTTCCTGCCGCTGCTCTGATGTATAGTTGGACGTCACCTGTGTGTGGAACAGACAGTCATGCCAAATGCCAAATCAGAAAAATCAGGATATTCTTGGAATGAAACCCGATCAATTAAATTAAATGATAAGGGGAAAACCTCACCTTATCACTACAATGAAGTGAAAACAAGGTCCAAATTTTGTCAAACACAATATAAATGAAATATTAGAATTTACACTTTTTTTAAAGGCAGCAAGATAACAAATAAGGCATCATGCTGTACTTAGAGGGTTAAGAGGAGGAAGTAGCTACTTACAACAGTGGTGTGGCTGCGAGAGTGGTCGGTGGCTGAGCGATAGATGACCGGGTCTGAAGGGACCAGGGATGAGTAGATGGTACGGTCATTCACATGCTGCTCCTCCTCCTCCACATCATACTCCTCTGTAAACACAAAGTCAAACTGGGGTCAGGTACTAGCCTAAAGGACAAAGTAAGGTCAAACTGACAGAGTACAAGGTGTATAGGAGTTAGGACTCAGCAAGGTCAAACTGGCATACAAGCTGTAAAGGACACAGCAAGGTCAAACTGACATACAAGCTGTATAGGACACAGCAAGGTCAGACTGACATAGAGTACAATATGTATAGGACACAGCAAGGTCAAACTGACATACAAGCTGTTTAGGACTCATCAAGGTCAAACTGACATAGAGTACAAGCTGTATAGGACACAGCAAGGTCAAACTGGCATAGAATATAATATATAGAGGACACAGCAAGGTCAAACTGACAGTACAATATGTAAAGGACACAGCAAGGTCAAACTGACATAGACAGGGTTCCCACACAATTTTCATTTTCAATTTCCATGTGTTTTCCCTGAGCTACGGAAGATTTTCCCTGTGCTGTTTGCTTTGGAACAGTTATTAACATTCAAAATCAAATTGTCTCTCCAGAAGCATTGAGTGACACATGATGAAGAATCAGTTAGACATCATGACACTAAATGGCCCCACCAAAGCAAAGTATCGTCACGTCTTATGTGATAAATCACCAGGACGCTCAAATTTCGAAAATCTAGAAGCCGGGTGTGAAATGGAAAAAATGATTGTGCATTCTGTAACAAGGCTGCGCGCAAGGTGGACTTATCTACTCCAAGCACCTGTAAATGACACACTTTAACAGCAGTAGGGGGGTTTGGGGGGGGTATGCCCCCAAGAAAATTTGGAAAAACTAGAGGCGAGATGGTGCAGTTTCATGTATTTTGGTTGTCTGGTCTGATGATACTTTCAAATCCCCCCTACATAAAGCTAAACAGAGTTCTCATTGTATCTGAACAAATCTCAGGAACTGTCCTGGTGGAGATAAAAACCTCAGCTATCCGAGTTTCCTCAGACATATCACACCTCTGAGAAGCCAACTCATGCATGCAATGCTCGAACAGAAAAATTTGAGGATCAATGAGGGGAGTCCGGAAGCATCCCCCTCCCCCATCGAAAATCTTGCTAGCCCAGACTTGAAACTGCCCATTCTGGTGCATTTTGTCAGAAAATGATTTAAGGCTCATATCTGTATTATACTCTACAATTTAGACAGGAACCTTGCTTTTGAAGGAAAAGGTGGGAGAAACTTGAAATGGTGCAATCTGATGCATTTTGACACAGATATATTATAGCTAAAAGGTAGTGGACCAGGGGAATTCCTTTTTTGAAAACCTAGAATCAAAATGCTGCGTTCTGATCCTGTCTGAGGTTTTGGAGCTACTGGATACCAAGTCTCAAAAGAAAGGGAAAGAGACAATTCTAGGGGGAGGAGGGCTGGAGAGAATTTTTAAATCTAGAAGCCAAAGTAAAATCTAGAAGCATGAATAAACTCAATGCATCTGGGGAAATCACAAGCCTCCTCTCCCCCCCCCCCCCCCCCACCATAAAAAGGGAAAGCAATTCCTCATTGGTCCTTGGATTTGGACAAATAATGTACTCCACCAAAATGAATATAAAAATTTGAAAAGAAAGAAATTGAGGAGTTTCCATATAGCCACCCCACAACATGATAATACCTGCAAACTCCAACGTTTAGTCAGGATACAAGGCCCAGTAATATCAGTAAGAGGGTCTGGGGGCATGCCCCGCAGGAAAATTTAGAAAATTTAGAAGCGAAATGATGCACTTTCATGCTTTTTGAGAATGGATCATACCTACACCATCAACATATTTTTCCCTGTGTGCAAAAATAGTTTTCCATGTGTTTTCCCTGTGTTTTGGCAACATTTTCAAATTCCATGTTTTTCCCTGACAGGGAATCGTTTTTTCCATTTTCCCTGTTATTCCATGTTTTCCCTGTTTGTGGGTACCCTGCATAGAGTACAATATGTAAAGGACACAGCAAGGTCAAACTGACATAGAGTACAATATGTAGAGGACACAGCAAGGTCAAACTGACATGGAGCAAAATATGCATAGGACACAGCAAGGTCAAACTGACACAGCGTACAAGCTGTATAGGACTCATCAAGGTCAAACTAACTGAGTATAAGCTGTATAGGACACAGCAAGGTCAAGCTGATATACAGCACAAGCTGCATAGGACACAACAAGGTCAAATTGTATTATTATTGCATTATTTTTACTGGATGGATTCTATGTCATATCATCTAAAGATAATTTAAAGGACATTGTTAATAGTTGACCTACCGTGTACAGCCATGGTGTTGAGGGTGGTGGCCATGCTGTCTGCCACGTTCTTACTGATCGCCACATTGTGACCACAGTGGCACTCCTCGGTGGGGGGTGGTGTCTTTGTGGGCTGGGCCCCGGGCGTGGTGCTGTGCGTCTCGTTGATTTGGGTTATCAGCTCCGTCTTACGGCGGTGGAGCTCCTCCAACTGCTGCGACGGGGACTTACCCTGAAGGAAGGATAAAACAACTTGAATCTTTCAGACATGGGCCAGTCAAGCTTTACTGGACATGTAGTATCCGTGAGCAATTCCATATTTTGTTATGCTGTGCCCTAGGCCACACCAAAAAAAAAAGTTGGTCAATGGATTTCGCGCACCTTATTTTCGGCAATGGAAATTTCTTTTTTTTTTGAAAAAAAAATTGTCATTGGATTTCGCTCGCCTCATTTTTTTCAAAATTGAGAATTTTTTTTTTTTTTTCAAATATTCTTCCAGTAATTCCCCCAGATCAACCAATACATTTTTATGTTAGGGGTCCACTAAGAACTCTTGTCGGAGGCTGGTTAAAAAAAAATATAAAAATTGTCACTCGCTCCAGTTTTCCACCGACAAAATCCATTGACAAAAAAAAATTCTTTAAAAAGAAATTATTTTTTTTCGCTCGCTCGCACCATTTTTTGAAAAGTGAAATCCATTGACCAACTTTTTTTTTGGTGTGGCCCTAAGCTGGTGATGGTGTTGAGACTGAGGCAGTTTTTTTGACAAATTCTTCTTCGTACAAGGCTTAATTACCTACCTCCCCAACTGTTTTTTGTATAGCTGGAAGCAAGCGTTTGGCGTATAAGCAGGGTTTTCCAGTAGTAGTGGGGTACTTACCCGTGTCTTGGAGGTGATGTTGACACTGAGGTAGTAGTGTGAGTCGGTAGTTGGTAGGTTGGCCCGGTTGTTGATGGTGTAGGGGTTGGGGGGCAGACACAACACCTGGGCGCGGGTCGGCACCTGGGGGGACCGGGGCGCCCCCTGGTAGGTGGGCGTGAACTTGGGACGCACGGACGCACTGGAGACCGATGGTGGCTGCTTCACTGAAAGCAGAAAATATAGCATGATAAGAGACTTTGCAAATGCATAGGATTGTTACGACATGAATAATGCCCAATCCATTTATAGTTTCAGATCTTAGAGGCAAACCCCAGGCTCGTAACTAAGGGAGCGTTCATTATTTATGCCAGGGGGGGGGGTGTGCAAATCAGGGGGGGGGGCATTTTTTTTAGGGGTATTCGGAGGGGGGGGGGTCTTTTTTTTTCAACCTATTCTTAGGGGGGGGTCTTTTTTTTTCAACCTATTCTGAGGGGGGGGTCATTTTTTTTAGGGGTATTTATTTGGGAGGGGGTATTTTTTGACCCAACGTGACGCAAATTTCACGACACATGTCGCGAATTGGGGTCATAAAAACAGTAGAACTTTGCTAAATTTCTTGCCTACCAATCGGCACTTTGAATGATTCACTACTTTTCTTTTCCTAAATCAACAATAACTGGAGAAAGCAAAGCTATCATTGTGCAGCTAGATGAATGCTATTGTGGCGCCGAAATATGACAGTACGGTATCCGAAATAGTTTGGGTTAATTGGACTTTAGCCTTGCCAATCACGTTTTGGCATCCATATGCAAGGGTGAACTTGCCTACATGTCTAGACCCTGCCTTTCTTCCCAATAGAGAAGTACATGCATGGTATGCAAGATGTAGATCTACCTCGCATATTGATACATTGTCGCTTAGGTCCACTCCACCAGTCAAAGGCGGGATTACACCAATCATGATACACACTTTTCCTTGGTGTCTTGTACCAGACCCTGCTAAATGAGCCACAGCGTTCTGATTGCAGAGCGTTCTGATTTTTTAAGAATACCTTCACCATTTCCCTGATAGCTGCCTGCTTCTCAGAGATTCTAGGACTTAAAAAATCAGTAGACTCAAAGAGTGAACATGATCATCCCACTATAAATTGGGTGTGCCGAACGCCTTGAAATGTAGCAAATAGCCACCAGATCCAGAGTTTTCTGCTGCGGATGCCACTCCTTCTGTCGCCAATTTCTAAATCTCCCTCTTTGGCTTCAACAGAAATCAGGCACTGAATAATCATTGCTACTCATCGCTACTTGGCCTCATCAGAATTTTTAGAGCTCTATATTTGGTTCTGGTCAAGTTGCTTCCGACGCTCTGCAGGGTTATCAGTGAGTTATTCATCACTATTTTAAAGCTTTACTTTTTTGCAGTCAATACATTCCCATGGCTTGGTCATACTGACCACACCCTAGAACTTTGAAGGCAGGTACCTTATGGCATTTCCTCAAATAAAGGTTATCAACTATGGTGCATGTAACATCCATGCATACCATTGATGGGTTAGGTGATTGTAATTGATCCGTGCCGTTATATACCAAAGACACATTCCCCTGTGACTCTTTGTTCAACTTCAAATTCTCACCCTCAGCTCCCTATTTCTTACTGATCCTAGCCTTTGGAAAACCAAACTAGGTTTAAATAATGATCTTGTTCATTTAACTGCAAGTTATAATACCAGGATACATAAAAATGGGCGATTGACCTCTATATTTTCAAAATTTTCCTCAGGTTTGCCACTATTATAATTTCCAGAGCGTCCCTTCATCAAACATCTTTGTTTTTAAAGCTGCAGTAGCGGCGGAACAGGGGGGGGGGGCCTGGGGGCCTAGTAAAGTTGGGGAGCCAATCTTTTTGGGAAACATGAACATTCTAGACAAAAATACACCAATCTTGAGGTAAAATTCCTAAAATATTCTTGAATGACCAGGTCAAAGTCTGTCAGAACACATCAATTTCAATGTTAAATTACAAAATTTTCCATGGATTATATTGTAGACTTCAGACCACTCTAAATACACTAATATAAAGGTCAAATTCCAAAATTTTCCTGGGGCCTGCGGCCCCGAAACAACCATTTGTTTCTCCCTCCAACCAACCCTCATCAGCTGGCTTTGGGAGCTGGGCTCCCCAACTTTATCCACCTTCCGTGGCCCCTGAGCTGGGCCATTTCATGGTACTTCTACCAAACAGTTTTTGCAGGACTTGTAGGTGGGGACCATAATAATTACACCAATTTTTAGCAAAAATATCAAACGTGCCACGGAAACAGAAAAATGTGCGCTCTCCACATGTGGGAGATGGAAAAATGTTCACCATATTGTTATGCTCTATAACCACTCCCTCAAATAATGGTTAAGCACATGCTATAACAGGTTATAGTATAGGACTATGTAGACTTTGTATGTCGTTGATGCCATTATTAAGTATTCATAAACGTCTATGGTGAGGGGGGGGGTCTTTTTTTTTCAACCTATTCAGAGGGGGGGGGGGGGTCTTTTTTTTTGGACCCATTCGGAGGGGGGGGGTCTTTTTTTTTGGACCCATTCGGAGGGGGGGGGGTCTTTTTTTTTTGACGTATTCGTTTTGCCAAACGCCCGCCCCCCCCCCTGCCATAAATAATGAACGCTCCCTAAGGTTGTTTGTTGGTTCAACGGCCCACCCTACTAGTTCAACGGCCCACCCTACTAAGAAAGTTCTACTCTTGCTGGCCTGAGAACGGATATATATATTTAGCGCCAAAATTATAATTTTGTGTACAAATCAAAGTCACAATTTGCATCAAAAATCATTAAGTTCCATCATTTGATTTATCTAGTTCCCATCTTATTGAAAAACTAACTGCCCTGCAAAGAGGGCTATATACCAATGCATTAAGAAAGGGTGACTTTTTCATAACAAAGTTGTGTTTAAGTTGCTTCTGGAAGAATCCTCATAGCATTGTTTGTAATGACTATATTTGCATACATTTGATATCAGGAGATTCACAAGAGAATTGTCTAATATCATAATGCAGGATATTGACATATTTACATATTTGTCAGTCACACTTAAGCATTGTTTAAAAAACTTTATAAACAACTTTTCTGAAAAGGCACCTTTTCTTGTGACATTGCTCTATTGTTACAGGCATGAACCCTGGGGAGTGACTAAAATAGTGTACGTACTGCCGGGCCTGTAGATGATGTGTGGTGGAGGGGCGCGCTGTGCGACGGCGAGGGGGCGGGGTGAGAGGGGCTCCTCGCGGGCGTGGATCGGGGAGGTGTAGATGGTCTGCTGACAGATGGCCTTCTTGGCCTGCACGGGCATGATGGACGGCTTACCCACCGGCACGTGCACGCTGTGCTTGGACGTAGACACCACCACCGACGACCTGCCACACACACAAGCGGAAAAAGTTTAGGCCAGACCAAAAAGATCTAGTTATTGGATTTCGCGCACCTAATTTTTGGAAATGGAATCGATTTTGCTTGTCTCATCTTTAAAAAATTGTGATTTTTTTTGTTTTTGCCCCCCTTTTTTCTCTCTCCTGATTCCTGAAGATCGACCAATTGAATATTTTTTACTGTGGGTTCACTTGGAACTTTTGTCAAGACTAAAAAAAAAAAAAAAAGTCACTCGCTTCACTTTTCCATAATCAAAATTCATTAAAAATAAATTCGCATCATTTTTTCAACAGTGAAATCCATTGATCAGCTTTTTATTTTGGTAGATAGCCTTACAGAAAACTATTACTGTAAAACCTTGCCTATAGGACGCCGCTGGTACGCAAGTCAGATCGCCAATGCGGCTTATAGGATCAGCACAAAGTCAAGATCCGGCTTATCTGCGAGTTTTTTTATGTATACTACAGTTCTAAAGTCGCCAAAATAGGATATAGGATATTCCCAAAGTCTAGGTGCGGCTAATACACGCTCGATAGTTCTCCAAATACTGCGTGTTAACGTACCGTGATATCTGCAGCAGGGCGGGGTTGATGTCGTATGGGTCTTCGTCTTGGTCCATGTACTCACTGAAGTCCTCCGACGACATGTCGTCTCCCAACATAGACCGCATCTTCTTGATACCAAACTTCTTATTCTGATTACGGAATCTGGAACCATACAAAATAAGCGGTTAGCAAAGTCTGTTGCCAGTCGGTAAAGCGTGATGTTATTTAACATGCAAAAAACTGATGAGTATTATACTATATAAACTGTCCACATGGATAAATCGTAGTATTCCTACTTGAGTCAAACCTTGAGATACATGTCTTCATTATAGGTAGGGGGCATTCTTTAACAAGTGGAAGTAAAGGAAGATACTTTTGACTCCCTCTATCTTTAACCCTCTGTGCAGAGCATGCTGCTTTAATTAATCTATTAATCAGCAAAAAATACTTATCGGTCAGTAAAAGAAATTTTAGTTACAAAATCCCAAAAATGCCTTCCGAAAAAAGAGAGAAGAAAATGGCCCCCTTTCAATGGTTATGTTTTAGTTACTATGTCTTGCTGATCATGGGATACATGTTCAACTGGATGTGACATAATCATATGCACTAAAGGGTTGGACTTTATTTTTGCAGTTGGCCTAATGTTGCAACATGCTTGTGGCCTCACCGTTCCATCTCGTCCTGTGAGTGTGCGAAGGTACAGGTGGTGCCGCGGGGACAGCGCCCCTTCTGTATCAGGTCCCGGCACATGGACGTCTTAAACTTGGTGTTGTGGTGCGCGATGGGGTCCGTCTTACCCGAGTTACGCGCGTGTACAAAGTCTATCAGGCCCTCCACCACCGTGATCACCGACCGCATCACCCCCTCCAGGTTCTCCCACGATGGCACTGGGCTTTCTGCATGAACATCGACAAGGAAACGAAATTAGGTGTTTGAAATATATTTATATTTGAATTGAACCTGTTGTACAAAGGGTATATTTTAATTGCAAATTAGGTTTTTTAAACATATCAAAATTATCATAAATTCTCACGTATATAAGTTACGGTATATCATAAGCCGCGGCTTGTATGCCAACATACCTATATAGGGGTGTGGCTTATATGAGGATTTTCCCTAGTATAGTAGAATTGTCCCAGAGTCTAGGTGCGGCTAATATGTGAGTTAGGCTTATTGGTGAGACTTAATGGTAAACTTTACTACATGTTGATTGTACCCATGGTACTTGTACAACAATGGGTACATTCTGATTGCAATCTGTAGCACTTGTCTATCTTAGATACTAGTAGCTAAAACAGTACATTAAACACAGAATGTTGTAGCCTTTTACATTCATATGAGCACTTTATGAACAAAATGAGCACTTCGGGCCAGGTTCTACACACACCTGTGGTGGACAGCTGTTTATTAAATGTATTTATATGAGAATTACAAAAATTTGTAAATTAACAATTTATCAACATCTAAATTATGAAGAGCCATGTGTACCTGGAGTGGGGTCTATGTTGGCGAGTAGGTCAAAGTGCGGCTTCATGCGGGACAGGTCGCCGGGGTCGTTGGTCCGCTGTAGGGCTAACATCAACTCACTCACCGACAGGAAGAACGACTGAGGCGTCTGCAACTGGACACACAAGACAGCATGAGGTTACGTCCATTTTGATAGATTTTCATTTGATTTTACTTTCGATATCCCCCCAAAAAAAGGATTTTGGTTGAATATCAATAAATGAAATCTCTGAATAGTACACTGCCTATATAAATGATTATTTATTACGGGGTGTATATGGCATCCTCTAAGTTAATCATATATGGGCGCTCCATACTTCATGCCCCCATGGTGTATACAGTGCAGCCATACTCCATGACCAACACGTTTCTTGATTTTTCTCCATTTCAAGACAGTAAGAACATGTAAGAAACACAGAACTCCCCTTATTGACACACATGTACATCGTACCTCATGCGTTGAACCTGGGTCATATCACACGAAGTCTTCACGCGAAGCCCAGGGGTGTGTGTCATATGACCCAGCTTCAACTCTTGAAGTAATTTTATATGGACCCAAATTCGGCTTATAATATTCTCTCAAAGTGGGGGGTCGGCTTATAAGGAAGGTCGGCTTATCATAGAGGTTTTACGGTACTACCTTGTCTATGATGGACTGCATGTAGGACTTGTGTGCCGCATCTCCGTACAGTAACGACGACCATTGCTCGGGGGAGATCCTCAGCCCGGCCTCGGTGGCGATCTGCACGATCTGCGAGTCGTGCTCTCTGCGTAACGCCTCGTAGGTACGGAACTCGTCCTTGAGCTGCATCAGGGACGACTCCTCATCACGTTTTGTCACCTGCAACACGGAGAGGGTTATTACTCAAAATTAACTCTTTAGTTATGGATGCTTTAATGCACTGTGCACCGTTTTTATCTCTGTTTCTTTTAAATTACATTATTATTTTATCCTAGTTTATAGTCTCACAACATATGTTCAGTGATGAATATTTTTTAGTCATGATGCATGAAGGCAGCTCTGGCAAGTAATTCGGCAGTGCTACATTTTCTTCTTTCACAGATTAGGTGCATTCATGCATCATGTTGACACTATGGAGTTGGCATTCTGCCATCATTATAGAACCTCCAGTATACATTATTTTTCCAAAATGGGGTAGAGTCGTCTCATAGACCGTGTTTTGTTGAATAGATAATTATAGTGAAAACTATTTTCAAATGAATTTTGTTAAGCCTATATATTCAAATGGTATTATTTTGAGGTTAAAAAAGCTTCTCTGCAGGGGTAGCTGGGTCCCAAAATTTCCAAAAATCCACGCTTGGTGCCTACCTTGAAGCATGATGCCCTGTAGAGTAGTTGGACCACGTGTCCCACGGCCGTCTTGGAGGCCTGCGTGTACTGACACTCCAGTCGCTGCACGGCAAACAACACGAGCACTTTACGGGACAGCGCCGACCCGTCTTCTAACGCCAGGAGGACCAGCTTCAGCACCTCCTCCTGCATGGCTGAAACACCAACATGAATCCTGTTTTATACATCTTACATCAGACATGTCACTCCCCAGGAAACAAAATAAAGGAAAGGTTAAGATTTTGGTTGACCTCCATTGATGTTTTTCTCAAGTTTTTTTCATTGGGTCTAATACTACATTCAAAATACGTAGTAAATATGAAATGTATAAATAACCAGTGTATTGGCGCGTTGCCTCCCCTCCACTGGCACCCATGACATATGATATATAAAAGAGTGCTTATTTTTCAACAGCAGAGGGAGGGGGCGGCGGGGTGGTGAGATTTCATGTGGAGTGCAGCAAATCCCCCCCTCCTGGCGGGGTGAAAATCGCACGGTCAAGCCCCCCACCCCACAAATCCACCACCCCTCTCCCCCACTCTGTTGTTAGAAAATGAACACTCCCTAGATACAGTTCATTGTGCACGTACCTGGCCCTAAGAACTGACACCCGCGTGCTCGTACTGCGGCCCACAGGTTGGCCGACAGCTGCTGTGGGTTCTGGTGCTGCAGGATCAGCTCGGTGACGGTGCGCTCCCCCAGGGACCGGGCGGCCCGCATGGCCCGGGTACGTCCCTCCTCCTCCAGTAACTGACAGTTTACCAGCGTCACCAGTTTACGCTGCATCGGGCGGCTCAGCACCGGCGCACCGATACTCGCTGTCTGCCCTCCTGATGCTGCAAGCACACATGCATCATGCCACGTAAGTAACCATAGATTGAATGCTTGAACCCTTTAATGCATTACGTGTGGTCAGCATGATGCTTGAATGCATGACTGGCGAGTAACTCACCAGTGCTGCATTCAAGTATCATGCCAACCCTATGCGGTTGAGACACTCCCGTGATGCACCAATACAGCACTGGCGATTTGCTCGCCCAGGGTGCATTGGTGCATCATGATGACAAATGTCATATTTAGCGACCTCTGTCCTTGAAGGGTTAAGGTACAACATCAGGTAAAACACCCCAAAATTAAAGCATAGAATAACATTACAATTCTTTTCATTAGGCCATAACCATTTTCCTAGTGTTTAGCATCATTCTTTATCGTTAGTCAGGGGGTGTTTAGAACTATAGATGTGGTTCTCTTCCCACCTTGGAACACCGGTTTGAGGTGCACGGCCAGTTCTTCGATGCATGATTTGGCTGAGATGTAGAACTTGAAGTTTTCAGCCAGACTGTCCGCCGCTCGGTTGGTCTCCAGCGGCTCGGGGATTGCCACGCCCACCAACTGGAGTAAGGCGAAGTTAACTGGCAACTCGTCAATGTCACGGGAGATGAGGTTCTGGTCAAAGGGACACCTCTTCTGTTCAATCTTCCCGAGACACACCTGTAGATACAGCATACCAACAGTTAGTGGAGTCATCAATAATAAAATATTTGTATAAAAAAAGCAATATTTATAAAGATCTGCTTGCAATAATTTACATATTTTTTAATTTCTATCAAATTTGAACAGGACATAAACAGATACTAATAAATATTAAACCAAGTATATTCTAGACTTCTCAGCCTCAGTCATCATTGGATGTGACTTTCTTTGGGGAGAATCCCTCTGTGACTAGAATAGTAACCTGTATCATGGACCTACATATATGAACCTTCATGCCTCTAGATTTATGGTGGGAGGCGGGGGGGAGGGGGTGTGTGTGTGCTTGTAATTTAAGCAGCCTTGCTACTACTCTCGTTCCCAAATCCTTCCGAAGGAAGGCTCTGGTAACTGCCAAATGTATGGATTTTGCTGGTTCTGGGCAACCCCTGCTGGTAGGCTGGAACCAGCGAACAGGAACAGGAAATGGAACCAGAAAGGCTGATGGTAAATCTACCTAAAACTACCATCATAAATTCTGGTTCCATTTCCTGTTCCTGTTCGCTGGTTCCAGCCTACCAGCAGGGGTTGCCCAGAACCAGCAAAATCCAAAGTTCAAGGTCATTTGGCTGTCCCCAGAGCCTTCCTTCGGAAGGATTTGGGAACGAGAGTACCTTGCTACCGGCCTAACCGCATCCCATATCCAATTCCAGTCCATTGTTTATAAAGATGGCCAGACCAAAAAATAAGTTGGTCAATGGATTTCGCACACTTAATTTTTGGAAATGGAAATTTTCTTCTTCTTTTAATTGGATTTTTTATGACTGATCTTTTCAAAAAAATTGTAAATTTGTTTTTTACTTTCATTTTCTCTTGATTCCCGTGGATCAACCAATTAAATAGTTTTTGCTGTGCCATGGGTTCACTTACCGGTAGAACTTTTCTCAGATTTGGTAAAAGAAAGAAAAAATTGTTGCTCAAAATGACCAAAATCCATCGACAAAAAAAAATCTTTAAAAAAACCCAGAAGGTAGATGTGCTTACCCTACAGATGGTGTGTCCGCAGCCCAGGCTGATGGGACGGTAGTGTGTCTCCCCAAACACATTGTAGCAGATGGGGCACGACAGGAACTCCGTCCACTGGGGCGCCTGCACCGGCATCTCTCTGGAAGACAAACGGTGTACATGTATACCAAACTCTGTCCACTGGGGCGCCTACACCGACATCTCACATAAACCATGTACCGTAAATTCTCGTGTATAAGCCGCGGCTAGTACGAGAGTCAGATCGCCAATGTGGCTTATAGGATCGGCCCAGAGTCAGGGTGCGGCTTATACGCGAGTTTTTGCAGCTATAGTACAGTGTTAAATCCACTATAATCAGATGGCCAGTGCGGCTTATAGGATCGGCGCAAACTTGGGGCGTGGCTTATACGACAGTTAGGCTTATACACGCGAGTTTAGGGTATACAGAACTCTGTCTACTGGGGCGCCTGCACCGGCATGTCTCTCTAAGACAATTTCAAGGATTTTACGGCAAAATCCGCAGTGGCTTTGTTTTTTTTTACGGCATCTCTCTGTAAGATAAATAGCCCCACCCCCCCCCCCCTTATAAATGACTTTCCATTTTCCCAGTGGATTTAGATGAATCACAGGAATGACCCTCTGGGGCATATCTGCGGAGATTTCACACCTCTCAACACGGGAACAAGTCCACTCCCGCTTCTTCTTTTAAAGACACAACTTGCCCACTGGGGTGCCTGCCCGGCATCTCACATAAACAGTGTACCGTACATACACAACTCCCCGGCATCTCATAAATCATGTATTATTGTATACAGAACTCCGTCTACTGGGGTGCCTACAACGGTATCTCACATAACTCTGTTTAGTCGACTCACGAAAAAAATCTCTCTTTATAGCTCTTTTTTCGCTCCCCCCCCCAAAAAAAGAAGAATTTTAAGGAGTTTTGACCCCTCTTGACATGGTGGGGGGAGAGGGGTTAAAGGTTAGCCCCCCTATGGACCCCTTAATTGACCGGGGGGCAAAAAAATTTGGACCCCTCTTAACCTGTTTTGAGCCAAAAAGCCTGCACGTTACTATGCTTCAAAGGGCCCGCGCGCGAGCGAATTTCCGACCCTAAGGGGGGGGGGGGGGTAAAATTTTTGACCCCTTGACCAGGGGGTGTAAAAAAATTTGCGCGCTCGGCGCGGTAGGCCCTAACCCACCACCCACCCCTGTTCTTTAATAAAAAATGATCACTCCCTTAAATATTTTTCACCCCCCCCGGTCAACGGGTCGAAATTTTTTACCCCCCCCCCCCTACGGGTCGGAAATCGGCGCGCGCGCGGGCCCTTTGAAGCATAGTAACGCGCGGGCTTTTTGGCCCAAAACAAGTTAAATTTTTTTGACCCCCCCCCCCCAAGAGGGGTCCAATTTTTTACACCCCCCCGGTCAAGGGGTCCAAATAGCAAAAATTGGGGCAAAATATCCCAAGTGCTCGGGGGGGGGGGGGATTTCACCACACCCGTCACATTAATTGATGCACATGCCATCCCCATATGTAGGAAATCCAATCCAAAAAACCTCCCCCCAATGTCTATAGTCTCTACTCTAGACCTCCTACTCCAAATTCCAATCTTACCTTTGCCTTTGGTCCAGTTTGGAGCTTAACTGAAGATGAACGTCACTAGTGCCTTTCAATTCCAGTTTCCATGGCTGCTGTACTGTATGATGTGTTGGAGATCAGCTGTGTTGTGTATTGTTGAGGTGAGTGGGGGAGGGGGGAGGGGGGGGGGGGTTCTAGAACCGGACGGGACTGGCTCCTGCCCGAGAGCCTCGTTGAGTCCACTCCCGACACAAGTTGTCACTGGTCCTTGCTGCCTCAGGGGACTACCCCGGGCTATCTAGACCAAACATGTCTAGCACAGTCTACTGAGGAACGGGGGAAGTGGGTGCAACCTACCAGAGTAGTTCATTGGAGGCTGCAAAGTCTTTCCTAAGTGATCAAATCACGACTAAAATTGTCATGTGCGCTACAGAAAATCGACACCTGACAGCGCCGCCGCGCCACCTACAGGCACGTGACGTCAACTACCAGATGGTCAGGTCTCCCCAAGGCAAATGGAGCTGGCTAAATTTTTTAATAGGTTTTAAGGAAAGAAAGTGACTGCATAAATCCAGCAAGTGAGTGAATGAATCGAAGATACTTATAAAGTCTGGTTTTCAATGCAATCCTCACGAATTCAACTTTACTAAAGTTGTTTTGTTGGATACTGGTTATGGTTTCCCTGTTGCCGGCGTTTTTGCTCTAAAAAGACAAGAAAATAATTAGGGTAATGAACTTATTTTGATATTCATACCATATTGATAAATTGAATGAGTTTTGTTGAGTAGCAATACAATTATAAATTGCACTTCATCCATCTGATAAATTAAGAAGTAAATGAAAGTGAGCGTGGCCTCAATACATTGCTGAAACACTGTTGTGAGGCCTGAAATTGTAAAGCCGAGAGCTTTTGTGAGCAAGGTGAGGAATTTAATAATCAGTTCGTTTTGGTAATAATCGGCGTATTATCGCGTACATAGATACTTAGTATACTTATGCATATAAGGCTTGGATATATTAGTACACAGTAACGGTAATTTGGTTGCGTTTAATGTAGTACTTTACGAGGAATTTGAGAAGAAAATAAGTTTGATTTGGGCGATAATAGGGCAACTCCCGGGGACGCCGTCGTCCCGTGCCGACGGCTTCCTTTGTCGCTGCCAAAGTAAATCCGATTTTAATCATATTAATATGCGACAAGTCCGCACATATAGTTGTACTACGAGTAAGATTACTGTATTTGTTCAAACCAACCTCATCGGGTGACCAGGTGTTGTGTACTTTCGTTGAAATTGGAGTGTTTTTTCATGTCTGCGACGCCGATTATTGAGCACAAATCGGCACGCGTCGCCGGCTTCCTCACACCGTCACCGAGTCACAGTAGAGGATGAGATTGAGTGTGGATTCGATCACACTGTTGGGGTTATGATTCGTGTTGGATTCTTTATTTACGTCCAGGCAATGACCATAGTGATGTTGCAAAGCATTTGATAATAGCTACCTCGATCTATAAAGGTATAAACATAGCCTAGGTGGTTAGGCCTAGACTGGTGGGGTCAACTTCAAGCTCAATTCTCATCCAGACTCCCAGTTTCCAATTACGTAATGATCCATTTGATATGAGTGCCTTGCGTTGATTTTCATTTGTGGTCCTTTGTCCTTACGTTGATACAGTTTGCAGCAATTCAGATAGCCTAGTAGCCAGTTTCCTTCCCTTGCATACAATAATATACTCACTCAGTCTGGTTTTATCATTTTAACTTATAGATGTACCATACTAGCCCAATAACTAGCCGAGGGTAATTATCCAATACAAGGTTTAGGTGTCGTTATTTTTACATTTTACAACGGGATCAGGGTTGGGAAGAGTGTCACCCCACCCCCTTTATACTGTTAGTGTTACATACACAAGCATAACGACCAGCGTTCTGTTGTCGAGAATGCCATCCTTTTTGGGAATACATATTTACTGTTAGTGAACGGTTAAACTAATAAATTAAGATATTTGAAGCAAAAAAACGAAAACATTTTAAAACCATGCAGTGAACTAGCTGTTTGTCATGGGTCCCTATACAAACACTAAACGCTCATACTTAAGTTGGAAAGAAGAAAGTGTAAATAGTGCATCATTTGACAAAGCAATGAATAGGATCTTTTGTTGTCTCAGAATCTGATACATACCCTGCCAGTCAACACCATATTAGACGTATAGGAGGTATCATTTTTAGAGGGAAATTCCTGACTCTACCAAGCCTAATGTCTACCTCCCTACCATGGTATTCAGAACCGAGGTGGGCATCCACAAAGCTCACTATATTGGAGAGGAATCTGAGTGGCTTTCCTAAAAAAAATCCCTGGTTCTATGTCACTTTCGGTCTAGATAACAACAGCGTTGCCTACCTCTTGCCAAGTCTATCAGTCCCCTCAGATGGCACTCAAATTTATGTTTCTTTGCAACAATTCCAGTGTTGCCGAAATGACTTCGGCACATAGGCTTTTGCAGATGTAGAATAGTAATGGCCGATGTAAGCTCTTTTCTCAATATACATCAGGGCAATTCTCATTGAAAACGGTTTTAATTTATCCTAGGGCAAACATTCGGCGGGGCCGATCTCCATGATGACCCTAGCCACCCCCTAGGGTCATCATGGGAACAATAAAACAAAAGAACATCAGTATATTAAAAATTAGTATGAACTTCCCTTAGGACATGAATATATACACCCTGGTTCTATATGGCCTGTGTAAAAGACAAATGGCCTGTGTGAGATCTCGCTACACAGGCCACATTGGCCTGTGTGCATAAAAAGTTTTCGGCAATACTGCAATTACTGCTTTTCGCTGGAATTTCTGTATTAATTTCCTGCAGATGGTCGACCAAACTTTTAAAGTGTCCTGCATTTTGTTAAGCAGAGTTCCCTGGAGTATGAGGCTGTATAGTTTTTATGTCCCAGTAGGCGTATTCTAACCCTACCCTTTGTTTTATGTTTTCAGAATGGCTACTATAAAGGAAGAAACCCCCGTCAAGGAGGAGACAATGGAGGTCAAATCAGATGACGCGGCTCAGGGAGTCAAACGCCCGGTCGACGGAGTCGAAAACGAAGATGAACCGCCTTCTAAAGTCCCCAAGGCCAACCCCAACTCGTTCAAGAACGTATTCAAACAGCTGAGCCTGATGCGGCCAGGGCTTTTCTTTGAGATGGAGGCCACGGAGGGGGAGGCGGAGGGCCCCCAGACCTTCACCATGGTGGTGGACGTAGATGGGGTCAAGTTCAGGGGTACAGGACCCAGCAAGAGGAACGCCAAGGTCGTGGCAGCCGAGCAGGTGCTCACCCACTTAGAGAGCCTCGGGGTGAAGCCGCGAGAACTCACCGAGGCCGAGCTAAAACCCAAACAGGAACCTAAACCCAAACCAGAAGCCCCGCCGGCCAGTCAGCCGATGAGCGAGGAGCAGAAGGCGCTGCAGATGTCCGGCAAGAACCCAGTCATGATGCTGCACGAGATACGGCCCAACTTTGAGTGCGCCATCGAGTCTGACGAGCGCAAGGGTGCCCATAGGAAAGTAGTTATGTCGGTGACGGTCGAGGGTCAGAAGTTTGTCGGTTCTGGACGGAGTAACAAGAACGCACGAGCACGGGCGGCCGTCTCTGCCCTAGAGTCACTGTTTGGTCTCTCGTTCACAGAGTTTGGAGAGAGTAAGTAGCAACTGATATTTGTACTTTATGCATGTATAATAACGTCATGAAGTAAATAATTTATGAACTATTGCTCAATGGCTTTAATTTTTGCCAAACTATTTCGACAGTGTCATAATAATATTGCAATTTGCCAAAGTATGTTTGGACAAAAGATGTTTGCCTTAATTTGAGTCTGATGCCTCGTATAAGCGCCAGAGGTAGAGGGATATTGAAACTTTTCTTAAGCACTAAAACAGTATTTCGAATAAGCGCCTGTCGTGCCAGAGGGTATATCAGGCTCAACATCTTTAAAGTGCTGGGTTGCTTCAACAACGGTATGGTACATGTATATGGTAGCACCTTTTTTTGTCATGATGCATGAGTGAAGATGTAGATACACTACCAAAGGGTTGGCATGATACTTGAATGCAGCACTGGTGAGTTACTCATGCGTCATGAAGACAAAGGGCATAACAAAATGTTGACCTCGTAAGTAAATTTAACTTACCCATGAGGAAATGTGAGGGCTGGCTCCGGTACATAGCCTGACATGACATGGTACATTTATGTACTTTAGAGTATGTATTTTAATTTTAATAAATGTGCTCTTACCTTACAGACGAGATCCCGGTATTTCTGGGAGACGAGTGGGCGTGGCGTAAGTTCACGAAGCGTGCAGAGAAGGTGGTCCAACCGGTAGCAGCGCCAGGAAAGGCCATCAAGAACGCGGTGATGCAACTCAACGACATGTACAAGGGGCTGGAGTTCAACGTGGTAGACCGGTCCGGACCCGACCACTGTCCCTTCTTCAAGGTCTCGGTAGACATAGAAGGCCAGACCTTTGAAGGCTCGGGCACCACCAAGAAGGCTGCCAAGCTGGACGCAGCAGAGAAGGCCCTGGACGGCCTGGCACTGTCCGGGGTGCTGGCACAGAGGGCCACTCAGAAGAAGCAGCACCAGTGGGGCAAGCAGCAGAACAACAAGGGGGGCCAGCTTGGGCAGACCTTTGTAGCTGAGGGGGCCGAGGGGGCCCAGGGGGAGAACGGCAGTGGGAACACAGAGCAGAACGGGCAGAGCTTACCGCGCGGCAGGGGCCGGGGACGCGGCAGGGGCCAGGGGAGGGGCGGACCGCGCGGAGGTTTCCGTGGTCGCGGTATGCGCGGGGGACCTCGGGGCGGCGGTGGGTTCCGCGGTCGGGGCGGTGGCTCGGCAGGCAACACCCCGTCCGTAGGTGGCTGGGGGAGCGGTGACGTCATGATGCGTGGCCGGGGGGGTCGTGGGGGCCGGGGGGCCCGCGGCGGGGGGGTCGGAGGCACGGCCGGCTCGGTACAGCAGCAGACAGGCTCCAACTGGCTGCAGTCTGCCCAGGCACCCGCCGACACGACAGACTACAGCTACCAAGACCCCTACAACACCAGCAGCACCGACACCTCCAACACCTGGAGTACCAACGACCAGTCCTCCTACATGTACGGCGGAGACAACTCGTACATCGCTGACAACACCAGCTACGGAGGAGACACGAGCAGCTACGGCGCCAACACCTACAACAAAGCCTCCTATGACACTAGTTATGACAATTCTTACAACCAGAACTCTTTCCAAGCAGACGCCAACACATGGAGCGACTATGGCTACGGTTACTAACGCTAACCAGAGAAAGCCTGCAGGATATGACAAAAAGAGGAAGAATGCAAATGTGTGACTGGAAGATTATTATTATTATTATTATGGTAAATGAGAGGCGACTTTGACTTGGTGAGTAGACTGGATGCTGGTATCAGTCAACATGGCGTCTGCCGCCCCCCCTCCCCTCACCCTGTCGCTGCTAGCGGTACTGGCTACCGCCCGATCTCTCAGTGTATCATGTGTAACCAACGAGTACTGGACAGTAAGCCGGGCCCACTGCCCCGGTCACCCCCACCCCTGCACCTCCCGACAGATGCCTTGTGTTAGCCGCCACTCATAACCAAGGAACAAACAGGTCACTAAGACTTTATCAGATGAACAAAATATAATTATTATCATATGTGCACTGTTGGCAAAATATCGCCTACCCTCAAGTGCACGGTTATGTCAATCAACAAATTTATAATCCTGCCAAATGGCGGATATCGTAAATCGCCCAAAGTCCATGCTTGACATCTCTCATTTCTCGCGAATATTACAGAAAATGACGATGAAAGTTGTCAGCTTGCCACTGTAGAATTAATGTAAGTTATACATCCATTTAACACAGGTCTTGACTCACTGTTCCGCGCTGTATCGTCTCTGGTTCTTGTATTTGGGGGGGTGAGGGGGGTAATTAATACTTTCTTCATTGTGTCAAATAGTGAATACTTCTGTGACCATGGTAACCCGGTTTTAGAGGGCTCGTAATCAGAGAACACCCATTTTACGTCCGGTTGATAGTTGTAGTTGTGTTTTTAATGCTACATTGGGGGTTGACCTTATCGTGACCCCCCGAGTCTGTGTTTGTGTCGTTGGCGACTACTTCAGATAGTGATTTATGTTAAGACGGTGACTAGCGGCCACTCCCACATTTACCCCGTCACTACTTGTATATACACGACACACTTTTTCCCGACTAATGTCATTACCATTTTGTCCGATTTTCCTGTATTCTTCATCCCTGCTTGAGTAGGAAACTTTGTAGGTTTTGATACTTAATATGGATATGGCTCTTTATGTTCTAGACTTATGATAATAACCCTAATTATGCATAGATGCTGTGGGCGCGTAACGAGCGTTACTAACAGAGACAGCGACCGCTCAGCAGAGTAGACACACAGTGGACCATAGGTCGTCATCGGGTTTCACCAGAATGCGTCTGGTTTGGGGCAACTGTTGGCAGAATTTGTACAGGACTTAACCCCTTAAATGCAGCATAGTGATTTAATGCACTTTTTTAACGACATGATGCATAAATGTATCCCTTGCTAGTTATACGCTAGAGCTGCATTTATGTATCATGCCAGCCCTACGGGGTTGATACCCTCCAGAAGGGTCAGCACAGGCACCTAACATACGGCTGGCGAGTAACTCGCCGGCGCTGTGTTTGTGGCTCGTGACAACAAATTGAAGTGAAGCATTGAAGCATCATGCAGCCCTTAAAGGGTTAACCCAAGTTAAGACACAAGAACTTTATCTCGTTATAACGGACCATATATACATGTATATGCTTGATATATGATAATGTATTTCGGCAATGCGTCTAAATGACGCTCACTTTGAAAGATACGCTGCAGAAATGATAATGAAATGAAAAAGGAGCTCATTGACCGTTTATATAGCTATGATTTTGACCAGTTTTAGTCGGTGTACATAAGGCAGTGTTGATATTATCGTACGTTAGGTATACTGTTGTTAGTACGGTTGATGGATTGTCTTTTATCGCATTAACTGGGGGGATGTGGTAGGAGCTAGTGGTGTATTTTGTATTGTACAGAAAAGAAGAGAACTGAAACTTTGTCTGGAATTATCAGCGAAAGTACTGCTTTATCATGATCATGTGTAAGCGGGAGGGAGTCAGAAGGCACTGCCGCGTCTTGTATGTAGAAGGCATCAGGACGCACGGAGACAGAATACTATTGTATAATGTATGAATTCATCAAATCATATCCCACACTTTTAAGGAACTTGCAGTATCTATATATGGATATGTATAGGCCAGAAGTGCACATCTCAACTTTACTACGAGGGTTTGGTACGGTAGTGTTGCTCGAGCAGCATGAGAGTGGTACCGAGGTGACAGAGCCGCAGCAGCGTGAGAGTAGTACCAAGGTTACTGCTAGAAAACAGGACGGTTTGTCATAATGTGATACAATGATGAATGCCGCGGTCGTGTATAAGAGACCCGGCTAGTCATTGTCGACTGGCCTTCGCTCGAATTAGGCAAGTCATTGTCGACTGGCCTTCGCTCGAATTAATACATTGTTATTTCACGTGGCTCTGTGTATGTCATATCCATGTACTGCTTGCCGAGCCGTCGTCCTAACGACCGCTCCCACCATCAAGCAGTGCATGTTTTGCACGTAGACAATTAATAAAAGAAACAGTTTGTCCTAAATGTAAAACCGACTTGGCTGTAATTTTCCTACATGCACCTAACATGAATTGTTTCATGATCACATCATGCTAAATGATCATGTTCTGGCTATTAACCCATTTATGGTCAGCATAGTGCTTTAATGCACTGGACACTATGCTGATGAATAACTAGACAAGTGCGTTGGCGCATCATGCAGATCCTTTGGGGAGTGTATCAACCCCCTAGGGTCGGCATGATGCATGAAGGCAGTAGTGTATCATGGGGCATAGTGCATTGTAACAGAATGCAGGCTTGAAGGAAAAGGAAAAAAACGAATATACCAAGACAGTAGTCACATCCTAGTTAATAATCAGTGCACCTGAACCTCCTTTATGACAAGATATAAGCTGGCCTTGTAGATTGTCACTTCCACATATTTAACGTACCCGGCAATTAGGGAGTGTTCATTTATCAATTGTGGGGAGGGGGGGGCGTTTAAAATCAAAGGCAAATAATTTTTATCCCCTCCCCCCGAGCATGTGAGGTTATCCACGTACCCCCCCCCCCCCTCGGCAAAGGCGCCGAAGATATTCGCCTCACCCCCTTTGATACTTATGGCCACCAGCCCCCCCTCCCCCCCTGTAATTAATGAATGAACACTGCCTTAGTGCACAGTAAACCTACCGTATCCGCCCGTTTTAGTACAGGTACTCAAATTAGCGCATTTCCCGTTTATGCGCAGGGTAAAAAAATAATATTAACCACTAAAAACTGATCTCAAATAAACGCACGTCCTGTATAAAATACACGGCAAGGGGAAGTATGAAATAGGTGCGCTAAAACGGGCGGATACGGTATATCACCTTAGAATCAGTTATCATGCTCTATGGACTACTAGTATTTTAGGTTTCTAGTATAACCATCAACAAAAACCGGTGTGCAATTCTCATGTGCGCTAATTGCATGGAATATATAGCCATGTAATATAACCGCAGACAGTATAGCAAATCAGTGTGAAGATCCTACTCCTGGGTTTCGCTATATTAACTTATTTGATGTAGAATGCTATTATTTTTTACATTTTATTTATTGTAACTTTGAGTAGGATCAGGATGAGAGCCTTGAACAACGATCTGTGAGTCTATTTCACAGTCCGTGTAATAAAATCTAAAGTAAGAAAACTAGATATATCTGCCCTTGATTTTCTGACTACATGACCTGAAGCTTTTTTTCACCTACCATATTTGACTTCTTTTTTTTCCTTTCCAAAAACTGCATTTCGACACGGTGGACAAATACAGTCGCAGCAAGTCACTCGCCAGCACTAGTGCTTCATGTCGACCTTCCGGGAGGCAGGAGAATATCAAACTGACCATTGAAGGTCGCCGTCGGGTTAAACATCATTGATGTTTGAATGTAGCACTAGCGAGGTCTATTCTTAAAATCGACATGCAACCTGGGGATTAGTGACATGTGACAGGAGGTTTAGTAAATTAATACAGGGGCATGAACATTTCTTAAAATTGACATTGGCATTACTTACAATCGACAGAGGATATGGACACCCGCCCGCCTATCTATGGTCAAGATGGGTAGATGTTGATTTTTATAGTCAGTCATGTTGCATGTCGATGTCACTAAATAATGCCCATGTCCCATGTCGATTTCAAGGATAACTCATATCACCTGGCACTAAGAGAGTGCTCATTTTTTAACAACAGGGGGAGTCGTTTTTTTTCATCCCCCCCCTAGAGGGGTCGGAATTTTTTACCCCCCCCCCCCCCCCCTCCCCCGGCAGGCCGAAAATCGCGCGCGTTCGCGCCCCTTTGTAGCATAGTAACGCGCCGGCTTTTTCCCTCAAAACAGTTTGAATTTTTTTGACTCCCCCCCCCCCCCCAAGAGGGGTCTAGATTTTTTACCCCCCCCCCCCGGGTCAAGGGGTCCAAATTTTTTACCCCCCCCCCCCCCCTTGTTGTTAAAAAATGAGCACTCCGTAAGTCACATGTTGCATGTCTTTATGTCTCATATCGATTTCCATGTTCTCATGTCGAATTTAGCCATCAATCCCCATAACGGGACTAGTGCATTAGGGAGTGCTCATTTTTTAACAACAGGGGGGGGGGGTGGTGGATTTGGGGGGGGGGGTAAAAAATTTGGACCCCTTGACCGGGGGGGGGGGTAAAAAATTTAGACCCCTCTTGGGGGGGGGGGGTGAAAAAAATTCAACCTGTTTTGAGGGGAAAAGCCTGTGCGTTACTATGCTACAAAGGGGCGCGAACGCGCGCGATTTTCGGCCTGCCGGGGGGGGGGGTAAAAATTTCGACCCCTCTAGCGGGGGGGGGGTGAAAAAATTTCGCGCGCTGCGCGCGAAATCTCACCGCCCCCCCCCTGTTGTTAAAAAATGAGCACTCCCTTAGGCCATGGAGGCCGCCATCTTGACTCAGAATAATGCATTGTGGTTGGGCCCCGACTCCAGAGCAGTGTACATACATAATGGGTGAATTTGTTGGGATTAGATGGGATTAGCTTGATAAATTTGTTCCAGGTATAAAATGATGGGATTAGCTTGATAAAGAGATGGGGGGTGTAGCCCCGGACTACCTCAGTGTGGTACCAAGATGTGCTAGTGCTCCCACATCTTTCTAAAAAAAATGAAGACGCTATCCGTAATCTGGCTAAATGGATGTGGGGGCGAACATTTACTGTGTCAGTTACCATCAATTTTTTTTCCGTAGGGTTTGGGTTAGGGATAGGGATAGGGTTAGCTTCTAACTGTTTTCCATAGTAACTGTCACAACTGTGACTTAACCAAAAAAATATCTTAACCCGGGCGCCCCCTGGATCTCCGTGGATATGACAAGTTCCACACTGTGCCACCAGGTGGAGAAGGTGTGCCTTTTACAAGTGGTTAAGTCTATCCATAATCTGGCTAAATGGATGTGGGGGCGATCGTTTTACTGCGACAGTTACTATGGAAAAAGGTTAGAACCTAACCCCAACCCCAACCCCAACCCTAACCTTAACCCGCCTAACCCTAGGAAAAAAAGTTTTCATAGTGATTGTCACAGTAAATGTTCGCCCCCACATTCATTTAGCCAGATTACGGATAGCGTACAAGTCACGTATTTCATTTCCCATGGCGGTGACTGGGCGTTCCGTATCACCCACACCGTAAATTTCCGCACCCAACTTGGGACGGATCCTATGAGCCGCACTAGCATTCTATCGTAATCGTTACTAAAGCTCCCTAGTATCACCAGCTCTTAGAGGCAACCCCAGATAAAAAGACAACTAAAGTTGACAAGTAGCCTAGAGATATATGTCACTATTTGTAACACCGGCTCTGTGGCGCAGAGGATCAGAGCTCGTTTCCAACATGGCAGGTCATGGGTTCAGTCCTTGTTCAAGCCAGCTATCTCCTTTTTCTCCTTAAGCCACTCACAGAACCCCTTCAACTAAATTGTTAAATATCGCCAGCACTATGGGATACTATGAAGCAAACCCAAGACCTTCAGAGTTGGGTTTACAATTGAATCTGCTGTACAGTGACAGGAGATTTTGCTGTTAATGTACAGTACATGTATGTGTTCTAAAGGGGCGGCTCTAAAGATACGGAAGCTAACTTGCTGTAGGTCTACAACACAATCTACTGGAACCAAAGTTGCCCCAAATATGTGCTATACAGGAATAGTACTTCTAACAGTGTAGTTTTATATCATATAGTGTCTTAAAATTCATTATTGACTCAGGGAGCCATGATCCTAGAGTCTTATGCGACACCTCTGTGAGACGTTTATTAGGGGGAATTATATATTTTTTATTTTCCCAATCTTTCATAGAAACAACAGGCCCATCGATCAAAAGTACACATAATCGGATATTTGAAGTGTTTTCCTACACAGGGATGCAAAAATCATTCTTCTACCCCTACCGGAACCCCCTGAAAAAAATTGCTAAAGTAGACCTATCCAAAAAACATAATTCTTTCCTCACTGTAGACAAACATGAACAGTACTGTTGTGGACATTTCGTCAATTTCGGCATTTAGTGGAGATCTATGGGAGATCTGAAATGTTGGGTGGGTGAGACGCTTTTTGTCAGACCAGTTTGTCATCTGTGGACACACAATTGACACTTGGGGTAGGACTTTGGGTAGGACTTTCGGTCCGTCTTTCGGTCCGACTTTCGGTAGGTTTATATACGATTTATCCAATGGGAAAAAAAATCCCTGAGTCTTTTGTGATTAGGATCACACGCTAGATTTTCTTTTTTTTGGAGGGGGGGGGGGCACACATATTCAGTCCCCATCTCCTTTCTGATCGACAGCCCCCCCCCCCCCCACTTTTCCTATGCCACTGTGCATCATGCCAACAAACAAACATGAAGCCTTCGAAGCATGATGTGACCCCTAGAGAGTTGATATTAATTATGTAAACACTCTGTTGGATTCAGCCAACTATCCCTAGAACCCCAACCCCCTCCCCCATAATCTAGCTAGGTCTGCTGGGTACCCCGCCCCTCACCTCACTCGGTGTTCAGGGACGGATCAGATCGGGACAAGTTGGAATCACTGCGGCACCAAGATGCGTGAAATAGTGCACATCCAGGCAGGCCAGTGCGGCAACCAGATAGGTGCTAAGGTAAGCCCAGGTTAAACTACTGTATACTGTTTGATAATTTAAAGTTGATTATTAAAACCTGATTTCTATGACACGCGTAGTGATGAGAAACCAGCTTTTTTTCAGTGCTAACATACGTTACTTACCGGCCCTTAACCTTTTAAAGGCTGCATACTGTTTTAATATGCGGCAATTAGATAGGTGCCAATGTACAGCATACGCCCTAAACGCTTTAAACACTGCCTGTTGTTTCAATGTAGTGTGTCCATGGTCGTCATGATGCATGAATGCAGCCGATGCCTGACCCCTAGGGCAGCTCTATACTACTTACACCCATATAAGGAGTTGCCTGCCCCTAGGACAGCTCCATATATACTACTTACATCCATATAAGGAGTTGCCTGCCCCTAGGACAGCTCCATATATACTACTTACACCCATATAGGGGGTTGCCTGCCCCTTAGGACAGCTCCATATATACCACTTACACCCATATAGGGAGTTGCCTGCCCCTTAGGACAGCTCCATATATACCACTTACACCCATATAGGGGGTTGCCTGCCCCTTAGGACAGCTCCATATACTACTTACACCCATATAAGGAGTTGCCTGCCCCTTAGGACAGCTCCATATACTACTTATACCCATATAAGGAGTTGCCTGCCCCCTAGGACAGCTCCATATACTACTTACACCCATATAGGGAGTTGCCTGCCCCTTAGGACAGCTCCATATATACTACTTACATCCATATATTTTTAAAGGAGTTGCCTGCCCCTTAGGACAGCTCCATATACTACTTACACCCATATAATGAGTTGCCTGCCCCTTAGGACAGCTCCACCGTTGCATGTATAAACCGTATTAACCCTTTAAGGACGACATCGTGCTTTAAAATCCTTTAAACGACATCTCTCCATGATACTCCAACACAGTGTGAGTAACTGCTATAGACTGTATTTGTAGTATATCAACCCGGTTGGGGCGGCTTGATGCCTGAATGTAGTGCTGATGAGTTTCTCAGTGGGGCTGCATTCATGCATCATGACGATAAAAGACATGATGTGAGAAGCACTATGACACACTTAACCATATAGTAGACTAGAACAGTACTAGAAATGTGAATGGGATACCCTTGGTGATTAAGCCACTTTAAATGGTTCACCTTAGCTAGGAGGGCTACTTCATTTTCTTTCCCTCACTTTCCCCATTCACAATTCTTCTCTATACTATAGAAAGAACTACATGTATAGGCCTATAGTATAGGCCTATACATGTAGTTCTTTCTTTCCGTCGTCCATGCTCCCATTGCATCGTTGTTTCTATCATTACACTACCCATTTAAAGCTACATGTTTCACTGTGCTGGGAGGTCACCATGCCACCCCTTACAACACCCCCCCCTCCTGTTGTACATGCCAGGTCGTCATGGAGCCAACCTGGGGGAGCTCTCCAAAAAATTAAACAGGCTCAATATTACATGCTATTGGACCTCTGGGACGTTCCTGTAAACGCAAGCTTATAACATTACCATTGCACATGCAAGGATGGGAGAGGGGGGGTCATCCCTATAGGACGTTTTAATTATGTAGATATTCCTGGATCTTTTCTAAGTGATACTTAAGCATTTATAAAGGGCCACATAATGCTTTAATGTTTCATCAGGAAGATATAAACAAAGATGCTTCTACCTTTCTGGTATCATGCCCATACGCTGTGATGGTGTATACATGTGACCCTCATACTTAAAGGTTTACTTCTTTCGTCCCATCCCTCAAAGAGAAACTTTAGAATAATAATCCATAATTATATACATTAGAAAAAAAATCATTGAATGGTTGTTTAAACCGTGATAGAGCAAGAAACCCACTAACATGTAACAGAAAGGATATAAACAAACAAAGTGAAAAAAAACTGAGAAGAAGTGAAATTTATGTTAATAGGCAACCCTACTCCCCCCTCCCCCGCCCTACCTGCCCCGCCCCAAATCCTCTCGGCACCACCCAAGCCACCGACGCCCTATATCTACAACTGTTGTTAAATCATGACCAGTTTCTGGCACGCAATGGGTAAATGATGTAGAACTGGAAGACGGCATATCTGTACACACACGTGAAGGGGTCGGGGAGGAGATGAGCATTGTCTGATAGAACACAGTAGACGTTGCAACATGAGCATGTTAACCCTTTAAGGGCTGCATTATGTCATCTATCACCATGATGCAAAAATGGTTATAATGCAAGTTATTCCTAGCTCTCTGCATCACTGACAAAATATGCTCTAATTTGATGCCAAGTATGCCAATATTTGTCCACTTTTAAACAAAATTTTCATTAAAAATCTAAAACAATTTTTTTTCCGTTACCACAATTTAAATGCGCCGGTGATGAGAAACAACTTTTTTTTATAATTGGCCTAAACATCACTTCTGCCCCCAGCACCCCCCCCCCTTGGGGGACACATCACGTGGTATAACGCGTGTTCTCATCCTGTCTGCATTATTAATACCGGTAACCATGGCAACACACCAACAGATGCAGGGTGCGCCATGGTTGCTAGGCTATCACGGCTACCTGGCACTGCCCAGCGTCCCGCGGGGGTTGATGGGTAATCAGGTACTGAGGGGAGATGATCGGGTTGGGGGGGGGGGGGGGAGAAAGAGGGTGAGGTGGGGGCGATAATGGCTAAGGCAGTAGTAGCTTTTTAACAATTGTGGCGGGCGTGCAATATTTCTTTTGTTTCCACCCCTCCCCCTCCCTGTTCTTGAAAAATGACCACTCCCTTTGTGGCTCCAGACGGGTAAAAAGCGACCTGGCGACCTGGTACTACAATTTAAGCGACCTGGCAACTTTTGGAAAATGGTCTAAAAAATCAACTTTGTGACCCCTCTGCAACACATGCTAAGGGAGTGCTGTTGTAGTAAAGGCACAGTTCATATATGAGTTTGCTTTTACCACATGTTTTAGGTTCATTATTTAACAAGTAGGGTAAACAAGGCAGGTGAAGCATGTGGTTCTGCATGTGAAAGATAGCTGAAAACTATGTCCCATGGAATCCCATAATATTGACCTCCTATCCGCCTTGTACTCAAACATCAGGTTGTATGTTGGTATAGAGAACCGATTAAAGAGGCTATTTACAAGAAAAGTGAGAGTCAGCTGGACTCACATCCCAACCAACAAAAAAACTTTATTTTAAGTCAAAATAACTTTATATAACGTTATGCCATAGTAAAGAGCCTTAGAGAAACGTTGTATAACGTTATAAACTGTTGTATAACGTTTTGTTGTTTACTAGGATGCCACACGCAGGCATATGAGTCCAGCTGATGCACCCAAAACCCCATTCAAAATAATATTTTGTCCTAAATAGGGAAGGGTGTGCTTTCGTAAGCTTTCTGGGAAGTGACATTTCATCATGTTCGTTTATTAACAGTTCTTGGAGGAGACCGTAACAGCTCATAATGTTTGTTTTTAACAGTTCTGGGAAGTAATAGTTCATCATGTTTGCTTGTTTTGTTAACAGTTCTGGGAGGTGATCTCAGACGAGCACGGTGTGGACCCTACCGGTACATACCACGGGGACTCAGACCTTCAACTGGAAAGGGTCAACGTCTACTACAATGAAGCCACAGGTAAGGGGGGGGAGCAATTAAGGGGGAAATTGTGATATAAATATATGGCTTGTTTTAAGATGGGTTAGAAACTAATTTGGGGTCGATTTTTATTCTTCAGTTTTTTCAACATATTTGTGTTCACAATGTCCCTATAAATATATTTGTAGCTTTGTAAATCATTCTAATTGATATCAACCCCATACACTGTGTCTTAAAGCTACTATATCAGCTAGTGAATAGGTGTCGGTGGACAGAAATCAAACCCAGAAGGGGTGCATTATAACACCATTGGATTTACCATACCCTCCCTGCAATCACAACCTGTATACAACCACAGCTTTAAGTCTCTTCTTACCTCCAAATCACCATAAGGAAAACATTGATACCATAAAAAATAATGGCAAACACTAGGAAGATAGTTAGTAAAAGCAATCGCAATGTTGACTTAATTTGGAGGCGTTTTAACTGAAATTATATCTTTAACAGGAGGCAAATATGTGCCCCGGGCCGTCCTTGTTGACCTGGAACCCGGCACCATGGACTCAGTCCGCTCCGGCCCATTTGGCCAAATCTTCCGGCCAGATAACTTCGTCTTTGGTCAATCGGGCGCTGGGAACAACTGGGCCAAGGGGCACTACACGGAGGGGGCTGAGCTGGTAGACTCTGTCCTTGATGTGGTCCGGAAAGAGGCTGAGAGCTGTGACTGTCTGCAGGGCTTCCAGCTCACACACTCACTCGGCGGTGGGACTGGGTCCGGGATGGGAACCCTGCTCATCTCTAAGATCAGGGAGGAGTACCCTGACAGGATCATGAACACCTTCTCTGTCGTACCCTCTCCTAAGGTACACCTTTTTCTTGATGATGAAAATACAGAAATATGTGAAGCCCACATTTCCCATTTGTCCCAATCAGTACTCTACTAGATCTATCACGATTACATAATCACATTAATAATGGTTACATCACTTTACTATTTCAATTTCCATATCATTACATTATAACATATTATAATAAATGTCTATTAAAACCCAAAAAATATCATAACAAGCGATTTACTTTTAATCAGGATGATAGTTGCATAGAGAAATGCACTGAATGTTGAAACACTTGGGCCGACGCCACATGAATATTGTGGTCTGTTTCTCTCAGAATATTAAGCTATCTCATCTTTCAGCTTCCAGCTCCATTATTAGGCCACTCAAGATAAGAAAATAGTTTCTCATCACCGCACGCATCATAAAAATCCTACTTTTAAAGATCCATAAATTCTTAACGACTAAAATGTGAACTTTGGTCATGAAAAATGTATTTCATCCCATACATTTTAGCCCGCGAGTAAAAAAAAAAAGCCCCAAAAAGAAAGCCTCCCTCTTCACATTTTTCAGACCTTGGTGATGAGAAACCACTTTTTTTTGAGTGGCCTTACTGAAACCTACTGAAGATGACCTCAGGGTAATGATAATGCACTGACACAGTGCCATCGAGTAACTCACCAGCACTGTATTGGTGCATCTTTCTGACGCTTTGGGTATTTAGTCCACTAAAGCTCTATGTCATACTTATACTACAAAAAGGTATGGTCAAATGCATTACTTGCACAGAAATATATGAAAATACCTTTGATTGCAGGTATCTGACACAGTGGTGGAGCCCTATAATGCCACCCTGTCCGTGCATCAACTGGTGGAGAACACAGATGAGACCTACTGCATCGACAATGAGGCTCTGTACGACATCTGCTTCCGTACTCTCAAACTGACTACCCCGACCTATGGCGACCTGAACCATCTCGTCTCTGCCACCATGTCCGGTGTCACCACCTGCCTGCGCTTTCCCGGCCAGCTGAACGCTGATCTCAGGAAGCTCGCTGTCAACATGGTGCCATTCCCCAGACTTCACTTCTTCATGCCCGGGTTTGCCCCATTGACATCCCGAGGCAGCCAGCAGTACCGTGCCCTCACTGTGCCCGAGCTGACCCAGCAGATGTTCGATGCCAAGAACATGATGGCTGCCTGCGACCCCCGTCACGGCCGCTATCTCACCGTGGCGGTCATGTTCCGTGGCCGCATGTCCATGAAGGAAGTAGACGAGCAGATGCTGAATGTGCAGAACAAGAACAGCAGCTACTTTGTAGAATGGATCCCAAACAACGTCAAGACCGCCGTCTGTGACATCCCACCCCGTGGCCTCAAGATGTCTGGTACCTTCATAGGAAACAGCACGGCCATCCAGGAGCTGTTCAAGCGTATCTCTGAGCAGTTCACCGCTATGTTCCGGCGTAAGGCTTTCCTCCACTGGTACACGGGTGAGGGTATGGATGAGATGGAGTTCACTGAGGCTGAGAGCAACATGAACGACTTGGTGTCTGAGTACCAGCAGTACCAGGATGCCACCGCTGAGGAGGAGGGAGAGTTTGATGAGGAGCAAGAGGATGAGGGTGATGTCTAAGTATCAATAGTACCACAAGTACCGTAAATTCTTGGCTAAAAGTCTTGGCTTGTATGCAAGTCAGACTCAGCTTTATTTTGATACGAATCATGCCTAGGCCTATTTAGGGTGTGGCTTATATGAGAGTTTTTACAAGTATATTAGAGTACCAAATTAGCATCTTATAGACCCCCTCTGGGGCTCATATAATTTGTCTAAGTTAGAGGTGTGACTTATACACAAGTTAGGCTTATACATGAGAATTTACGGTAGTTTGCAAATAATAAAGATACACCGGACCCATTATACAGTACAAGCAGAACAGTAGAAGATAAGGAAACCTGAAAGATTAATGACATTTGGGGTGATTATGCACCAATGCAGTGACATATGGGTCACTCGCTAGTGCTGCATTTGTGCATCATGCTAACAAATTGGCACACTACTTGTGCTACGCTGTCATTACAGGGTTAAGCCCTCACCAACACACAGTTATGTCTGGATATTTATGACAGAACTTACCTCATTAGCACAGATTGAAAGTGTTTTGTTTTTGGAGTGATACACTCTGTGCCTCTACATGGGTACCCGCAATTCTGACTGTGTCGCCGGGTCGAATTTTAGCAGGAGGGCAGAGGCATTGTGTCGATTTTTAGCTATATAGGAACATAGAGCAAACCCCCTGTGGGTCGATTTTTATCCCCGATTTTCTTGTGTCCGTCGATTTTTAAAAGGGCCTAAAAGGGCCGTGTCGCCGTGTCGCCCGTGTCGAATTTTACCCATGTAGAGGCACCACTCTGTCAGGACATGATGTTGTATCTCACAGAGTGCTGGATTTTGATTCTCTCAGAAGAAAATAGTGCCTCAGAATGCATGCTCATTGTCTGCATGATGCACCAATGCAGTGCCGGTGAGTAACTCACCAGCGCTGAGTTGATGCATCATGCTGACTCTGAGTGTATCGTTCCTGTACGGTCGTCACGATACACCAATGCAGATTTGGTGAGTCCCTCAGCAGAGCTGCATTGATAGATCATGATGATGATGGGGCATATTGTTGTAAGGATTAGGCTACCCTTAAAGGTTAAAGGCTGCATTCACCGACCTATATCAGGCTCCGAGAGCTACAGCCTATTGTAAGCCTAATGCCATAGAGCATATCACCTGCAGCAAGATTCACAATAAAGCTCTTGGACTTAAATATAATTATTATTTCCTTCAATAACAACCTAGCAACGGTGAGCTATTGTCACCAAGTAAGTTATTTATTACTAGCTGGGGGGCTTGGTAGATTTTCTAACAAAGGCAATTTTCTTCTTACACCCATCAATTAGCTGAAAGTTATCTTGACCAACCAAATGACCACCAACATTATTTCTTATTGATCTTTTAACTGTCATAATTATATAAAGTGTTTTAGTGCATTTTTGGTTAGATATTTCAAATATGGCAAATATGGCCTCCTAAAGAACTTTTGCGAATATAGTTAGGGATGTTGATACAATTAGCATTTGGTAAGGCAACTGATAAGTGTATCAATGCTATCTAGTAAAGATCTTTTGTAGCCAACTTGGACTTTGACATAAGGGAGTTGTCATTTTTTAACAACAGGGGGGGGGGGGGGGGTTGGTGGATTTGGGGGGGGGGACCAAACAAATTTGGACCCCTTGAAGGGGGGGACTAAAAAAAATGTGGGTCCCTCTTGAGGGGGGACCAAAACAATTGCACCCCTTTTTACCGAAAAAGCCTGCGCATTACTATAATTCAAAGGGGTCGGCCGCGCTCAATTTCAACTTGCCTGAGGGGGGGACCAAAAATTTTTCGACCCCTCCCGTGGGGGGGACCAAAAAAGATTTCGACCCGCTCGCGCGAAAATCCACCAACCCCCCTGTTGTTAAAAAATGACCACTCCCTAACTGTAATATTGGATTAAAATCATAGATAACCATGTGCTAGTTCTTGACACTGTCTTTCTGGTTGTTGGATTTTATCGGCACAAAAGATGATCATACAACTCTTTTTACGGATCTTTTTTTTGTTATCTGGGATTTCGTAGGTGATGCAACTTTTACCCTGAGAATGGATTCTATAACCCACTGAATTGCAATGTTCCCTGATAGATTAATATTCTATGACCGGAGAAATATATTTCTCAGATATCACATTATATTACTATCATAATGTCCTATAACGGACATCCCTGGTTTTACTACAGATAGCATAAGTTGCTACACACAGCAGTTGGATGGTTTATTGTTAAGTGTAGTTACTACAGTATAGCAGTTGTTACCCCCCCCCCCCCCCCAAACGCTGAAATAAATATTCAGGTAGCCAACTTACAATGAAATAACCAGACAAATGCTGTCCTAATACTCATTTGGTTAAGAGCATTTTCTATGCTGTAGAAAGGTACCCAAACCACCACACAGCTCCATCTTGTCTTTTCTGGTTCACAACGAGGCTCCCCTCGTAGAATACTGGCACGTGTTATTTAATGGGCGGGGAAATACAGGTTTCCTTGTTTTAACCAATGGCACTGTTGTAGTTGATTAACAATACATGGAGGCACTTAATTGTACAAAGCACCCATAATAAAGCACCTACTTCAATGCCCATTATATAACACACTACAAATATATGTACTTGAATAATTATCATAATTACATAATAATTATAATAGATGGTAACACTCAGCGACACACATGCTATTAAAAACATAATAATAGTTGGATATACCCTAGGTTTGCATGATATCCTCATGATGGATGTAGTTCTTATTGGTACCAGCAGGTGGGGTATGGGCAGAGAAAGTGACGCCCCCTAGTATCAGGTCCAGGAAGCTCAGCCTCCTTCTGAGACAAAAGCTTCTGAGGAATGCTTGTAAGAATCAATTCCCGGGGTGCCTGTACGTGCGCATACCTCCTGTACTATTTAAAAAGTATTAATATTTTTGATACATCCAAGTTTACAAGAGTAATCCAGCCTTCTTCTAAAAGATGCAAACACTTGTATATCAAACACTGTGGAGAGATGCGTCACCAAGCTCTGTAAGACTCTGTAATAGAAGAGTTTGGCCAAATTGATAAAAGAAAAAAAAACATGTTTAACAAACTTGTCATCAGGAGGCTCAGTCTCATGAGTTTGTAACATTTCAAACGTCTTTGACCAGTGCCGTCTTTGACCGGTGCCGTCTTTGACCGGTGCCGTCTTTGACCGGGTATGTGATTAAAATGAAGAAAAAAGTAGTGTATAGTAAAGAAATGGGTAAATTTTTTGTGTAATATGTTATAATACATCATTTCGAGGCATTATTTAAAATTGATATATTTCATATATTTATGTTACTGGCTCAGTCTCATGAGTTTGTAACAGTTGAAACGTCTTTGACCGGCGTCGTCTTTGACCGGTGACGTCTTTGACCGGCTGAAGAAAAAAAGCCCAAAAGGAACCCTTAATATGTGCATTAAAATATTTTTTTTAATTGGGTAAAACAACCATAGACTGTTTATTACATGAAGAAGTTTAAGCTTAAATTTCTTTACTATATACTACTTTTTTCTTCATTTTAATCACATACCCGGTCAAAGACGGCACCGGTCAAAGACGCCACCGGTCAAAGACGGCACCGGTCAAAGACGTTTGAAATGTTACAAACTCATGAGACTGAGCCAGGAGTTGACCAATCAAATCCTGTACACCTGTGCACAGCCTACCAGGAAGTCACGATCTAAATATAGCAGTTTGTCCAGTCCCTTTTGTAGCCCTTGTGGGGGAAATTGGAACTGCAGCTCAAAGCTGAGACAGAAGCCGGCTGAGAAATGTGCAAAGTTCTCATTCATAGAATTGTCTCTAGAATGTATCAGACACAATAAAGAAAGTGTATTTGATGTGGGTGATACAATGCTTGATTGTCACATTGCAGTACTGTGCAGTATTCCTATGGCATGCTGAGCTGAGAGACAGGGTATGAGTATGATGATTCACTAATTTGCCTTTATATGGCACTTCTGTGAATGTACTCTCCCTGGTCAACACTGGTTCCATGCACTATTTTGACACAGAGTGGCACTTGCAAACTTCACTATGACCTTGAATAAACTTGAATCCTTGCTGGGTTTAGACAATGTCTGTGGTTAGCCAGAACTGTAACCAGAGCTAATGATGGACGCACTCCCATCATACATTCTGGTTCCTGTTCCCTGGTTCCAAACTACCAGCAGTAGTTCCTCAAACTAAGAAAAATCCAAGCTCAAGGTCATTACCACAGCCTTCCTTAGGAGGGATCTGAGGATGAGAGTACTCCCGGTCCTGCTCACCTAGATAGGCTTAAAGCTGGGCCGTCAGGGAATAAGTTCAGCATTTTCCATACATGAACTAAAATAACAGTTCCACCAGAGGGCAGCAGTGTTTGGACAGGGGACCATGAGCATTGTCCAGCTACAACATATTCACTCCATCTTGTGCCTGTAAGAGCTGAGCTCCCAGCCCCTAAGAGCTCTCTTGTGAATCAAAACTGAACTACATCCTTGTCCTTTTGGCCTCACTTCAACCATGGTGATCATGTGGCTGCCTTGTTTGACTTGTGCCTCTCAGTCTTGTCCTTTTTCACTTGCACTTCACCTTCCACTGCCTCCTGCCCTGCCTCCTGGCTGCCTGTGTGTGGCATATGTAGAGGTGATAGCCTGCCCATAGGACGGCCTAGAGGGGAGGGCAGTCTACCTGAGGGAGGATCTTCAGGGGAGGGTAGTCGCGGCACCGGCCCCCCTCGGTCCGCTTCCTCCTCTACCCGCTCCAGTCTCTGCCCCGGACTACTACCCGGGCATGTCTTAACGACCTCTGACCCCTGCAAGTAGTTTGGGTTATAGAAACCCCCCTTTTCCTCATAAAGGTCAAGGTCAGAGTCAGAGGTGGTGTAGTACTCATCTGAGGAGTTCAAGGTCGATGTGGAGGTGGCCATGGAGTAGGCGCCATGTTGGCCGCCATCTTGGAGGAAGCGGTGGACGCGGAAGCTGCCCACGATGATGGTGGCCATGATGGAGATGAACCACAGCCACGCGCCATACTGTGAGGAAACATGCAACAGGTTATATGTAAAGGCAGAGGTAAAACCATATACAGAGGTATACACATAAGTTACACATAGTTACAGTAAAACCTCAGTTATACATAATTACAGTAAAACTTGAGTTACACATAATTACAATTAAACATCAGTTACACATAATTACAGTTAAACATCAGTTACACAACTGCAGTAAAACTTCAGTTACACATACTTACAGAAAGATAAACATATTTGAGTTGCTCGCCAACACTGCACTCATGCATCATGATAACAAAGAATCTAGGACATACTTTTTCCACTAGAGGGCGCTACTATACAATTGTTGCTGTCACTCTAATGGAGTCTCTACTGCTAAATACAGTACCTCCCTCCGGTAACATCAAGTCAGGAACCACAACAGATAAGAAGGGAGGAAAAACCCCGGTCCCTGCACTCTGATAGTAAACGAACACCATCCACGTTATGGGTTTTGAAATAATATTATACCCCCTTTCCACTGACTTTTGGATGTAAAATACCCCCTATTAGCCGACTTTTTGGCCACTAATAATACCCCCTTTCACAAAGACGCTGACCTTTTCATCCCCTTTATTTCAAAAATGCTGAATTTCTAGCCTCCAAGTTAGTGCCTAGAGGTCCACAGGGTCCCCCAATTCCTAGAACACTGATTCAGTATGTGTTGCTGACTCAGATACATGTGCCTGTCACACCAATATGGGACATATGCCTATCATTTACCCTTTTTATATTTTTAAAGGGACATTGATATATACACCCCCCTTTTATATTTTTCAGTGATTTATTTGGAAAAAAAACCACCCCTATTTCTCATTTCCACAGACATGCCGATTCAGTCAAAAAGTACCCCTTTGTCTGCGTTTTCATAACATGGATGGTGTTGGTTTTCACTCAAAGTGCAGGGACCGGGAGGAAAACATGCCTGTCCTCAGTGTAGGTTTCTGGGTACAGTGAACTTTATCAAGATGGACAAATAAGAACAAGTCAGGGCTGTACATTAAGCTTTAAGTTACCTGCGCTACGCGGATGTAGTTGAAGCCGTTCTGTCCGTTGACAGGATACAGCCACTCCCGCTGACCGGCCACACTACAGTCATCTCTGTGTGGGATACATGCAATACTTCAAATCAAAATGGGCATAAATAGACAAAGGCCCATGGCCAGAGGATATTTTGGTATTGTTCCCCCCGAGGTGGGGCTTGGGCCCTATCTCACGAAGCGGCAGGCTGAGTGGGATGCAGCCCCAGTGCCACAAAGGGGGGAACGATACCAAAATCATCTGGCTATGGGACATTGCCTTTATTTCATGGTTTTTAGTCTTCAAAGTATGTTTTATTGCATATAAATGGCCATGATAATTTGAATAAATGATGACGTCACAGGCCATGTGATACGGGAACACTGTATGCCATGGGGGGCATTGGATACAGGATTTCTAGTACTTAAGCCTAGTGGTCATCGTATCCACCATGAAATAAAACAGCATTACAAGAAGATTCTGTCAGTATATTCCATCCATAATGATTAAATAAGGTCTAATAATCTTATTTTCAAAATTATAATAAGTATTTGTGACTCTTGTATATTACAAAACAAATCAAACTAGCAAGTTTTTTCATTATCATAAAGCACATAAATTACAGTCAAGGTTGGCTCTCTTGATAAACTCCCGATAGGTCATCATATACTGTGACATACAAATAAATATCATGCATCATGACCACAAAGGGCATAGCACCACTAAAACACCATGCACTATCACCAGCTGCCATGGTGAAGTGCTTGGTGCTCCTGCCTATGATGTGTGGGGGCCTGGGTTCAATTCTACTCTGAGGCAACATTCTTTCTAACATGTTGTGTCTAATACCCTGCATGAAGAGCTACACAAACACTGCTGTCCTCTAGTGGAGGTTTGGATAACTATGTTATTTACATATGGAAGATGGGTAACTTATTCCATGAGAGCCCAGCTTTAACTTAAACAAAGTGCTCATGTACCTACCCTATAGACTTGCGGACTTGGGCACACAGAAAAGAGCGGCCATCACTGATCATACTAGCCACCACTAATGCCACCACCGCCATGGGTACATTAACCACCATAGACGGCAGCAGGACGCGCGTGTCGGGAGGTACTCTGCAGTACAATGGGATTGTTAACAGAGATTGAAAATAGGATAACATGAGTTATCTCCCAAGCCCAAATGATAACATTTTTAAAAGTCACTAAATTCTACACATTTGGATGATGATGGCTGTGTTTCACCAAATTGATACAAGTTGAAAGTCTATGACCGGGTGCAATCTGTGACTCCAGGTGAAATATATGAACGACATAATAACATGGTTTAGTTAGGGCAGATGTACATAGAAATGGCTGGAAAAAGACTGAATGCTTTTAGACTTCATGATACTAAATAAAAATAAAAATTCGTTATAATGATAGGCCTTTAGGCACCCAGGTAACTTGCCAGTCATAGATTGCACCCGGTTATAGACTGCACCTGGTCATAGACTTTCACCTTGTATCGCTTTGGTGAGACAAGGTCTGTATTGCATTAGAAATGAAGAAAACTAGCATAAAAAATCGATTAATAACTGACCTGACGCCGTGCTTGTCCTCGACCCTGAAGTTGCTGAGTAGGAGGTAGAACCAGAACCACATGATGGCTAGGATGCTGCCACACACCGCCGCAAACACACAGAAGTTACACTTCACCTCATCCCCCCACACCGTCTCCTCCCCCAGACTCAGGCTCTGGTTCTGTACCCCCACCACCAGGTGCATCTGGGCGTACAGCGGGCACCTGCAGACAAACAGACAGACAAGTTACACTGGTTCCCTCACACACAGACAGACAAGTTACACTGGTTCCCCCACACACAGACAGACACAACGTATGCAGGTTCCCCCACAGACAGACAGACACAGGTTATACTGGTTCCCCCCAGCTAACAAAAAAACATTATTTTACGTCAAAATAAAGTTTTAAACTTTACATAACGTTATGTCATACTAAAGAGCCTTCGAAAAAAGTTGACATATATCGTTATATAACGTTATAAAATGGAGTATTTATAAGGTTATTTGTTTACTGGGCCCCACACACAGACAGACACAAGTTACACTGGTTCCCCCACACATAAACAGACACAAGTTACACTGGTTCCCCCACACACAGACAGACACAAGTTACACTGGTTCCCCCACACACAGACAGACACAAGTTACACTGGTTCCCCCACACACAGACAGACACAAGTTACACTGGTTCCCCCACACACAAACAGACACAAGTTACACTGGTTCCCCCACATACAGACAGACACAAGTTACACTGGTTCCTCCGCACACAGACAGACCCAAGTTACACTGGTTCCCCACACACAGACAGACCCAAGTTACACTGGTTCCCCCACACACAGACAGACACAAGTTACACTGGTCCCCCCACACATAGACAGACCCAAGTTACACTGGTTCCCCCACACACAGACAGACCCAAGTTACACTGGTCCCCCTCACAGACAGACCCACGTTACACTGGTTCCCCCACACATAGACAGACACAAGTTACACTGGTTCCCTCACACATAGACAGACACAAGTTACACTGGTTCCCCACACACAGACAGACACAAGTTACACTGGTTCCCCACACACACAGACAGACACAAGTTACACTGGTCCCCCCACACATAGACAGACACAAGTTACACTGGTTCCCCACACACAGACAGACACAAGTTACACTGGTTCCACACACACAGACAGACACAAGTTACACCGGTTCCCCCACACATAGACAGACACAAGTTACACTGGTCCCCCCACACATAGACAGACACAAGTTACACTGGTTCCCCACACACACAGACAGACACAAGTTACACTGGTCCCCCCACACATAGACAGACACAAGTTACACCGGTTCCCCACACACACAGACAGACACAAGTTACACTGGTCCCCCCACACATAGACAGACACAAGTTGCACCGGTTCCCCACACACACAGACAGACACAAGTTACACCGGTTCCCCCACACACAGACAGACACAAGTTACACTGGTCCCCCCACACATAGACAGACACAAGTTACACTGGTTCCCCACACACACAGACAGACACAAGTTACACTGGTCCCCCCACACATAGACAGACACAAGTTACACCGGTTCCCCACACACAGACAGACACAAGTTACACCGGTTCCCCCCACATACAGACAGACACATGTTACACTGGTTCCCCCACAAACAGACATAGCTACACAAGTTACATATAATATTATATAGGTTGGCACTAATGGTATTTAGCCGGACATGACTCAATTGTCAGATTTATCATTGAGTGCTACTGCTAGGAGGCACATTGAAATTTATTGTTGGATTGCAAAAATCTAACAACTCTGATATCATAACAAGGTATGATGACAACAATGGCTTGCCATACTCACCCAGCCATGATCTTCATGGACCAGCCCAAGGACAAACAGGTCATCAAGGTGAAGACCAAGGTCAGGATGTAGAAGCACACCAGGACCATGCGCAGTCGGGTGTCCGTGTTGGCGTTACGCAGGGTCCCGCAGCACACCGCCATCTTGGATGTATGATGGGACTAGCTTAATGGGGCCTTGACCTTTCACCCTGTCACATACACATGGCCAAATACTGGAGTTTCAGATGGTTCTGGAGGTTTAGATCCTTTCCATTGAGATTTTATGTAAAAAGAGGATTAATCCAATGCTGGAATTCACGATGTGTTGCCTTTAACTCTCCTAGACACAAGCTCAGTTAGATGTGGCCTGTACCACCTTAATTGACCGGTTCTCCCTGTCATATGCGCCGGTCAATAAGGAGGTAACAGATAACCCCGTCACGACGTGTAGTAATCCAACTGTAGCGGAGATGTCCAGCTCAGTGGTGTAGCAGCTTTCGGCAGGTTAATACACCAATGTAGTCCTGGGTATCAGTAAACCGAGGTGGGGCGTGGTAGAGACAGATCCGGTATTAGACAAATCCAGTAGCCAGGGCTTGGTATAGGCAGATCCAGTGAAGTATATTTGTGATTCCATGTGTGCGAGGTAGTCGACATGCTCCAGCGTTCTGATGACACATTTCCCTGAAATAGAGCCGATATTGATACACATTGATTTACATTTACACCAAAGTACCGGGAAACGTCAGGCTGGTGAAATGAAAAACACAATAGCAATCCTTTTGTCAATGTACAGATTTGAAAGATAAATATACATTTGGAGAGTGACTATGTGGGCCCATTGACTTCAGGGTTGATTCAGAATTATTTATATCAAATCACTACTATGAAGGTATATGCACTTTAATAGGCCCGACTCGTGCCTATATGGTGCCAATAATGCACCAGCATTGTTGGGGTACATTCAGCGAACCAACATGAATTATCAAAGAATGCTCAGCCAGGGTCAACTTTTTGGTAGTGTAGAGGCCTGATCTTGTATTCCTCCGTCAGTTTTTGCAATAGAAGGAGGTTGGGCTGTGGTATAACATTCTGATGAAGACCCCCGCTTCACATGCCCTCAGAGAGAGAAGTAACAGCGTCAAAAGGGAGACCAGGTTGCCTCCAAAATGACTCGCCTGTTTAGGGGAGTCCAGGTCGCATAGGGGAGTCTAGGTGACTCTCTAGCTGACCTAAGGGAGTCACCTGGGGGAGTCATATAGTTCATATAGCTCTCTGGGTCTTGTGACTCTCCCAGGTGACTCCCTTAGGTCAGTTAGGCAACCTGGACTCCCCTTTGACGCTGTTTCTTCTCTCTGTGCTCCACACATCCTAGGAGTGCAGGCATTGCAAGCCTTTAACCCTTTGAGGACAGCATGATGTCTTAAGTTTTATCCATGTATGTTCGCTACATTGGTGTATCATGCCGACCACTTGGGAGTGCATCAACCCTGTAGGGTCGATATGAATGCACGTAAACCTTGAGCAAGCATGCAGCCCTTTAATAAAGCAAGAACAGTATATGTGTACACAAGTAAGGACGGCATAATGCAATAATGCATAATGCCCTTGGTTGTGAAGATGCATGAATGCAGCCATGGTAAGTAACTCGCGAGTGCTGCAATCAAGCATCAAGGGCAGCACGATGCACAGATGCAGCACCAGCGAGTCACTCACTGGGGCTCACCCGGACTGCATTGGTGCATCATGACGACAAATGTATTTTTATAGCGACATGCCGTCCTTGAAGGGTTAAAGAGTTACCGGTCTAAATGCAGTAGTCATGTAACTACTATAAGGCTACAGCATGTACATAAACCGACTTAGATCAGCTGCAGTTAATGCCCGGCAGGCCTAGCCCACCAGAGTGCACGGACAAATGTTTAGAGTGAGTCTTAACCAAATCTTAATAAGTCTTGATAATACCCACCAAATATAGATGGCATAGATGGCGTCATATGTTAAAATCATGGGGGCTCTGCCTCTCAACCCCCTTTTTTATCCTTCTTTAGTAATGGTGAGTACTATTAAGACTGTAAGACTTATTAAGACTTGATTAAGACTCACTCTAAACGTTTGTCCGCGCACTCTAGTGAGCTAGGTGCGATCTGCGCAGTTAATCCACTCCAGGTGAGTCCTGGTGAGGCCATGTACGACTCCTGTGTATAACCCACTGATCCCCACTACTCACCAGTACATATATAGGGTTATACCTCCCCTAGTAGCAAACACAGTGTGGCCATGCCTGGGCCCACACAAGGTTTGCTAATGTGGCTTTGAGTGGGCTAACCGATAGGCTCCTGTCGGTTTAGGGCAATAGGCTTGAGTATAGCCCTAAGCGGGTTAACAAAGTAGGCATTTCTGCTTGCATCGCCCACTTTGGGTTCGGATTGGGTTAAGATGGGTTGCCCACTTTTAGCTCAGATTGGGTTTAATTGAATAAAAGCAAATTCCCCAACTTATGGTATAGTAGTGACATCTAGTGTCAATGATCGAAACTACCAGACCTCAGCCCAATTCAGGCAGCTCGCTTTGAAACTGATCTGAGCCCAAATTGGGAGGCTGCTTTGAAACCAATCTAAACCCAAATAGGGCAGACTAATTGGGGCTACACTTCAGCCCAGCAATCGGCCCAACATGAACCATAGCTCAGTCTTGCCCAACTTCAAACAGGTAACCAAAGCTAAAACCAGATTGGTCCCATGTGGGCTTGCTACTAGACTCCTCTACGGGCTCAGCTCAATTAACTCACTAACTATAAAGCCTCTGATTGAAAGCCACTTTATCCCTTTAAGGACGGCATGGTGCTTCACGGCTCATGTTCATTCATCGTCATGATGCACTAATGCAGCACTGCCTTAGGGTGTACCAATACTAAGGAGTCTGCCTGATGCACCAATACAGTCCTGCCAAGCTACTCACCGAGGCTGAATTCATGCATCATGCCAACACATAGGCATAGTACATTAAAGCACTATGCGGTCCTTAAAGGGTTAACATTATAACTCATACTACGGTACACCAGTACAGGTGTAATTCATGACACTGCTGAGCCTCCAGGTGCCAATATTCCCCTATATGCATCGATACTTTAGTTTAGGTTTAAGGCCTTTATTTAAGGGCCGCATAGTACTTCAATGTCCTCTCATGTCCTCTGTTTTCATGAATACAGTCCTGGCGAGTCCACTTGCCATCATGCCATCAAGCATCATGCCGACCCTTTGGGAGTATATCAAACCTGCAGGGTTGGCATGATGCTTGAATGCAGCACTGGTAAGCTACTCATCAGTGTTGCATTTATGCATCACAGCGACAAAGGACATACTGCATTAAAGCACTATGCAGCCCGTAAATAATTTGGTGCCAGATGCTCCCCTATGTGTACATGTATCCATACAGTTCAAATCCCTCCACTGGACCCCAGTGTTACATAGCCTCCCGCACAGTTCCACTGCTAACAAAAACAATACTAACACACTGAGAGCTACGCTGAGCAGCAGTATAGCCTGTCTCAGGCCTGACCACTCATGTGCCTTTGTGATTCTACAATAATGATTACCAGGGTCTTCCAGGGTGGCTGAGAAATCCAGGGTATCCTTTAAATCCTGTTGCTGTACGTGGATGTCCAGTGTCAGTAGTGTAGTGTAGACAGCACGTGTGGATTTAGCGAGGTGACACCTTAAGGTTGTATTCATCACGTGACCTTACACAGACCCACACCTCCAGGAACATATAGGTCTCTCATGTCTTAATGTGTGGTGGCAGCCATTTTGTCCCCCCAGGCAGCCATCTTGTCCCCCAAAAACTATAACTGGTGTATACAGCGACAATAGAAATGGAGTTATGGCAAGGTCAGGCCCGAATGACTTCATTGAGAAGTTGTATCAGTCAGTTGGGGTCTGCAGACCAGCCTTCCTCATATTGCATGAATGCAGCCATGGTGTCAGTACTGCATTCGTGCATCATGCCAACCACAGCATGATACACAGATGCTATGATGTGCCTACATGCATGGTGCTACTGTCTACACATTATTTCCCTTATCTGCCACTGCTACTGCCACCATGGTGCTGCAGTCTACATGTTTGTTCCCCTGTCTGCCAATGCTACTGCCACCATGGCGCTGCAGTCTACACGTTTGTTCCCCTGTCTGCCACTGCTACTGCCACCATGGTGCTGCAGTCTACATGTTAGTTCCCCTGTCTGCCACTGCTACTGCCACCATGGTGCTGCAGTCTACACGTCAGTTCCCCTGTCTGCCACTGCTACTGCCACCATGGTGCTGCAGTCTGTACACGTTAGCTGCAATACGCTTGATAGACCCCTATACTATAGGCTCCCCCTTCCCTGTAAGCTACTACTGGTATTGTTATGTTACCAATAACAAACATTGAACATGAAACATGTTACAGCTCATACCTGGAGACCACTCACTCACAGTCAGATGATCCCATTTAAAGTGGCTCAAACAGATTCACTGTAAACTTAAGAACTCATGTATACTCTGCCGCAAATCTGAGTTGCATGGTCGTATTAATTATGAAGTAAAGAAATTATTAATTAGTAATCCACTAAACTGTTTTGAAATCTAAATACCCCATACATTTACTTGCTGGGATCTTAATTGATAAGGCCAAAAAAATGTGTGTTTCATGCAACATAGTCCTGAAGATTATGGTAGGTAGGTTGGATTTAAAAGAAAAATTCTCCTTTTTTACAGATGATGTTGCCAGGAATGCGTGCAAATTGCTGCACCAACTCTCAGGTCATAAGGATGACTCACTGATTCCTCCAGGAATATCACGAAATTGGTGGATATACCTAATTGTTAAAAAGCAATTTCCTGAGGTCAGACAACTACGTAGGTCACAGAAGTCAGTAGGAGCTTGTTCTGCCTGACCAAAAATGTGTAGCACCTAGAAACATTTGAGAATTTATTTTTAAAAAAAAATAAAAAAATAAAAATGGGGGGGGGGGGGGGTTGCTAGGGTCAGCTCTGTTTTGAATATAAGGTCGGTTGGCTGGAGACACACCTTTTTTGGCCTGACCACCTGAGGCTGTGTCTCATCAGATAGGGCCAATGTGAACGTCTTTGACTCGGTGCCATCTTTAATTGCCATCTTTAATTGCCATCTTTAAGTGCCATCTTTGACTGGGTGCCGTCTTTGACCTCCTGACAGAGAAACGGTTTATATAGGGCAGTTAAAGTTACATGTGGACATGTATAACCACTGCCATTTTATTTTTTCCCATACATATCAAAGAAATTTATATTTGTTAAATCTTTTTCTTATGGTGGCTGATCAAAGATGGCACCCGATCAGAGATGGCACCCGGTCAAAGATGTTACCATGGGCCCGATCTCATAAGAGACAGCCCAGAGCTTTTAGGGCTGTGTCACCAGTAACTCGCCAGGGCTGCATTCAAGCATCATGTCGATCCTACAGGGTTGATACACTCCTGTACGGTAGGCATCATGCACGGATGCAGCACTGGCGAGTAACTCATGACACAACATACGTCATCTATAGTAACATCGGCCATTAAAGGATTAAATAACATCATGTGATATCTATATGAGCGAATACAATATTAAATGAAACAATAGCACAGATATAGCTACACTTACATATTGTTGTATACCCGTTGCTGGAACCCCGTGATGTAGCCTTTCAACAACTTCTTTGGCTCAAAATCACCATCAAATTTAAGCAGCACATAGGCACAGACATAACACATATATATGACCCGGTATCGGAACTAAGCTTCCTTATCATGGTTGACCCATCATGGTATATATATTTGTACAGTATCCACAGCTTTTTCGCAATATGCTAGGATCACTCATGCCCTTGTCACAGACCGGGGGGGGGGGGTACCCGTGTTGTTGACTGTTGTATACCACCATGATGGCCGTTTCTATAGCAAAACTGCCTTGAGTCGGACACATACCTTGAGACGGACACTTGAACCCCTGTATATATAAGCATTTTAATCTCTTTCTTTGAGAATAATGGTGAAGATTAAGTGTCATTTCCTCAAAGAAAGTAGGACAAGAAGTCTTATTCCACTTGATTAATTAGAAATTTTCGAAATGGAAGTGTCCGTTTCAGGGTATATGTCCGACTAACACTTAAGGTAAAGCTAATCTATGTCCTTTGTCATCATGATGTATGGATGCAGTCCTGGTAAATATACAGTTGTACAGTGCTGGGTAATGTCCATTACGGCAATATGTTGCATTTATGAATTAAAGCATCATGTTTACCGTGAAAGATCAACAACCCTGCATGAATGCAGCACTGGGCAACTCTAGCGAGTAGTAACATTTAAGCACTATGCTGCATAGAAAGGGTTATATTTGTATACATGGTGTATTACCCGTGCCCATTCATTGAACACACCCCATAGCCAATAATCAGCTGGGTATGTGTCTCTGACCACAGATGTCTGATATCAAACACACATCTTACCTACCTGTCTACCACTGAGTCCTATCTCACACACCATATGCAACCAGCACACATGTCTGTCTGTATGTATGTCACAGGTTTATTGACAAAGCTACACTCACATCTATCTAACCCTCCCAGGTTCATATAGTAGGCCATAGGGAGGCATGTATACGTGCATCCCATATACCACAGATCTATGCGTCAACTATATAGAAGTCAGCCCGGAGGTTGGGGGGTGGGGGGCGTAGCCCGCCCTTTTTCAAACAAAGTAAGAAGAAAAGGCTGTCAATGGCATGCAAGTAAAAGACGCTGTCAACAACCGAAAAGTACAGAAACAGGGGCTGTTACAGTGGATATAGAAATAAAACGGGGGCTGTCACTTGAATTCTAAGAATATGGGGGGGGGGGGGTAGGGGGGGGGGGCTGTAAAATCAATTTGACGTTCTAATTGGCTGTTATAGATTCGCATTTGGCACCTACCCTCAAATATTCTCAAGTAAAATGGGAATTATAATTGTCTATTTCACTAGAAGAGTCGCGGCACACACAAAATACATTTGTACATCACCGGTTTGATAGGTGTGCTGTAGAGGTTTGAGATGGGATGAGGCAGAAAAAGAGACAGAGCGACAGAGGATGTGAGGGATAGGGAGAGAGAGAGACATGGAGACAGGAGGAAAGGACCAGAGCCATTAAACATATTTAACCCACGGTGGAGGGCTAAGACAAAGGATTCGCACGTTGGATATATCATATAACCTAACATAACCGAGGGTTAAACCAGATAACCTACACCTGGACACGGTTCTTCCTTAAAACGGTTCTTCCATATACCCACTGCCCCACAAGACGAGGTGTTATACACCGAATTGCTGACCTTGTTGGGCAGTGGGTATATGAGTAGAAGAACCGTTATAAGGAAGAACCGTGTCCAGGTGTAGGCTATCTAACACATAAATACCAGAAGAAGGAAAGCCAAGAGCAATAACACCCTACACTACTAATAAACAATACACCTGTCATCACAGACCTGTAGAGTCCTACAACTACAAGTCACCTACCTGGGTACCTGTGTGTGTGTGTGTGTGTGTGTGTGTGCGTGTGCCCACCTGACAGCCCGTGTGACCCACTCACGATAACCAGGGTCCGCCCCCTGACCTCCACATCAGATAAGGCAGATAAAGGAACACTGTGGCAAGCCATTTGTTCACCCTCGATATCAAAGTAAGAATCTCTGATATCAGAGTATTAAAGAAACTCTGATATCAGAGTTTAAAACTTCAATATAAGACTTAATACTTTGATATCAGAGTTTGAAATGTCGATATCGGAGTCAGAATCTCTGATATCAGGGTTGGGAACTCTGATACCAGAGTTAGGAACTCTGATATCAGAGTTAGCAACTGCGATATCAAAGTTAGAAACTCTGATAATTCTGTAAACATATCGCTTGCCATAGACAGCCTTATCAGACCGTGTCTCACCAAATCGATCCAAGTTGAAAGTCTTATGACCAGTTGCAATCTATAACCGGGTGCAATCTATGACAGGCTTGAAAGGAAACGGTTTATTCAGGGCAGATGTATTAAAATACTAAAATAAAATTAGTAATGAAAAAAAGTCTTGAAAAATTTATCAATCTTTTCCACCCATCTTTGACCCATCTACATCTGCCCTTACTAAACTGTTTTCTTTTGAGCCGTTCATAGATTGCATTCGCTCATAAATTGCACCTGGTATTATGCCCCTTTCAAATTAATTGGATTTTAAGAGCCGTTGCTAGGGATGAAATGTGAATGGAACAAAAACATTTATTTTTTATTTTTATTTCTTTAACAGCCCTATGGGCTGGAAACTTGTTAAAATTAACATTTCTGATGATTTGGCTGTTATCTAGACATGATTTGCGAGAGAATGGTCCCTCAGTTAATGGATATTTCCATTATTAAGGTCTGCAGAGCTGTTCAAAGTATGAAAATTGGGAAAAAATGGTGATTTTTCGGTTTTATTGATTTTTTCCCAATTTTCTTACTTTGAACAGCTCTGCAGGCCTTAATAATAAGAATTTCCATAAACTGAGGGACCGTTCTCTAGCAAATAATGTCTAGAAAACAGCCAATCCATCAAAAATATTAATTTTGATGATAATCCACCCCAAAGGGCTGTTGAAAGAAAAGCAACCTAAAAAGAACGTTTTTGTTCCATTGACATTCCATCCCTAGCAACGGTCATTCTAATGCAAGGAATTTGAAAGGGGCATAATATATGGTCATAATGGTGTTCATTAGGTAATTCTCTGATGAAAACTCATCAAATTATAGTCCATTAAATATTTAGTTTCTTCATGGAAAGAGGAGGGGAAAGCCTATCCTTAACAATATTAGGGGGATTGGGGGCATTCCCCCCCAAGAAAATTTTGAAAATCTAGAAGCCAAATTGTACAGTTTCATGTATTTTGGTGTTCTGGTCTGATGATATTTCTAAGTCCCCCCATACATAATGGGAAATAATTTTTTCATCGGATCTGGATGAATCTCAGGAACTGTACAGGTGAAGATTAAAACCTCAGATTTCCGAGTTTCCGCAGAGATTTCACACCCCTCTGATTGGGAACCCTCCTCGGAATCAGGTCGCTAGATCATCTTGACCCAGTGGCAGGTCCTCAGGATTCAATTCCAAGTCCTAGGAGCCAGATAGACATCTATGCATGTTATCTTGAGGAAGTTTAGGGGATCTGAACTCCAGTCCTGGGGACCTGATATTGGGCCTTAGGGATCTCCATTTCAAAGGAGACTTCCTCCAACAACACTAATTTCTCTTTGAGGGTTTCCCATCCTCCATCCAGATCATCCATCCTTTCCTTACCCCACCCCTCTTCTTATTCCAGGGTTTTAACCCCTCTCACTGAGCCTCCACTCCTCTTCCAAAAGCTCGTCCCTGGGCTCCTGACATTTCTTTAGGTTTTCAATCACTCCTGCCTTAGCTCTAAACGCTCCTCCCAGCGCTCCCAGCCCTCTACCTGGGCCCCACCCCCTCAGCTTCTACCCAACCTGTTTGGGCTTCCAGCCCTCCCTTTGGCATCATTTCCCACTACATTTCCTGTTCCCTTTCCCAAGCCCCTACCTTGTACCTCATTGCTTCCCTGTACAATGTTCCCATGCTGCTCTTTCCCTCCTGCTGCTCTATTCCTCTCCTTTCCCTTTCTCCTGCCTCCTCCCAACATGTTCCCTCCCTTCCCTTTACCTCACCCTTTCCCACCTAACTCCCATTGACTTCCTCTCTATATGTCCAAGCCCTGGGAGGAGCGATGGGTGTACAAGAGGAGCATTGGAATCCCTAAGAAGGGCTTGGGAGGAGGAGTAGGAGGCCTAGGAGGAGGGTTGGAGTCCGAGGGTGGGGGCACCGGAAGAGGGGTAGGATAGGGAAAATTTTGGTGGCACAGGAGTAGAGATAGATGCTCTAGATGAGGAATAAGGAAGGCTCAAGGACAGGTCAGTAATGCTTAAGGAGGTCTTTTATGAAATGAATATGAGATCCTTAGGACTTGGTATCACTTCCCAATGACTAGAGGTGCCATTCCCTAGACTTTCTCACGATTACATGAAAATCTTTCCTGAAGTTAGGTGGTCATGTAAGGGCCTATAGCATGTAGAAGTCACAAGTCCTTGTAAGTTCCAAACAAGACACCATGTCTATGTTACAGCTCCTGAGGCATAGATATCTTGGACCAAGGGCTTCCAAGCCAACATTGCTTTTTGTCCAGGGCTATAGGTGGGCTAGCCCAGATTCAAAGTGCCCAGCTCAAGCCCAGATTTTTTCCACTTTAGCACACACTATTAGTATCTACAGTGTTTTTTAATGAAAAAAAGTTTTCCTACGCTGGTCCAACTGAGCTCCCAGCTGGCCCAAGTAAAACACAAGTGGGCCCCAGGGACCAATGCTGACTGGGTTGGATCCTGAGGATTTGCCATCAGGTTCTATAAGGATTAGAATGTGATGTGGGCCCCCAATCAGAATAGAAGTATATGGTGGGAACAATCACTATCCATAAATAGTCACACTAGTGCTTGTTCATAGGCTTTTTATGGCTACTTGCATGGCTGGCCCACAGCTGGTAAAATGTCTACCCCTGTATATGATATGTATTGGGAATGCTCTAATATTGATGGGATGTGCCCTTAACTGGGGAAGATGGGTAACAAAAAGGCCAGCATGTTACTCCACATAAAGGGGTGCACGTAAACAATTCTTGAGCCATCTAGAGAAGTGGAGAGAGTAATAACTTTTGACCTGCTGCAATGGTGTTAAAGATTTCCAATAACCTATATACAATATTGACAAAATATCCCCTCTTTGGGGCTTTCTCATCTCACAAAAATAACTCTCCCCCCTTGGAAATGGACTGAAATGAACTGTGCTCAAAAATTACTAGCGGCCATTTTGTTTTTGGGGGGGATGGGTTTCATGTTACAAAAGTCCTTGTTTGACTTGGCAATGGCCTAGAATGGACTAGGCTTGTAAATCCCTTTCATTAGAGGTACAACATGACAAGGAGTAATGAATAAAGCAATTTTTGGGTTTTCTCAAAAAACGATGGTGGCCATTTTGAATTTTTGGCCTTGAGACTCTTGGAAAATAATGTACCAGCTTGGCAGGTGTCTCAGACAGTCTGGCCTTTAAAATCCCTTCATGTTGATGTATTACATGACCAGGAATGATGAATAACATAGGTTTCATAGGTTTTCTCAAAAATCAATGGCAGCCATTTTGTTTTTGTAGTTTTCACATTGAAGGGGCCATTTTTGAGCTTGGCAAGTGTGGTTTTCGGATTCAGCACACCCAAAATACCCCTAAAAGTGATCTTGCCTGTTTGTACTTTAAAATGCCCCTTGGGGGGGATTAGAATAATATTTGTTAGGATTTTGTCCAGTCTATGGTCATAGACTTTCAACTGGGGGGGGGGTCACTTAGTATATTTTGTATACACATGTGTGCGGCTGGCAAGGGTACTTTTTCTACAAAATTCCCCATGACAAGGGTCCATTTTTCAAGAAAATTTGCCATGACAAGGATCCAGTTTCATGAAAATCCCCATGACAAGGGTCTACTTTTCAAGAAAAGGTCCGAGATTTTACCAAAATTTCCCTTTTTTTACTATAACATCACATTTTCTTACAAACAATTTTGCACAAGACTAAATTTCTCGAGGAGATTTTACTAAACATGGTCTATTCTATTATTTTTTTCCCCAAACCTAGGAGCCTTTGGCCGAAAATGCCATAACAAGGGCATTTTGAGGTAAAAATCGCCATGACAAGGGTAAAGGGTGTCAAAGGTCCCCCCCCCCCCCCCCGAGCCCGGCAATCAGGTAGGTACCGCGACTATAACATAGATAGTGACTTAAACATAACCCTTTAAGGGCAACATTGTGCATTTATGGCTTACCATTAAGTGTTGGGAGTTGGAGGGGGGGGGGGAGTTCTGCCCTGTGTTATGTAATCATGGAATGATTGGAGTGGGGGGGGGGGGGTCTGGCATTTTGTTGTCCCAGTGCGCCGCAGGCGCCCCTATAGGGGTGGTGGATGGAAATGACGCTTGTCAAAAGACACCAATGGCAAGTGATGTGTTAATCCCCGTTACCGAAGTTCCTAACGCTGATATCTGAGTTTCTAACTCTGATATCGGAGTTCCCAACTCTGCTTATTAGTTTATTACTCCGATATCAAAAACTCTGATATCAACGTATTAAAGTCTGATATCAGAGTTTAAAACCTTGATATCGAGGGTGAACAAATGGCTTGCTACAGTCACTACACCCCCTGCCTGGGTTTATACTGGTAAAGGCTACCCAGCTAACATAAAACGTTAAGAAAGTATGTAAAAGGTCAGAACCAATATTATATCCTTCAAGATCAATTATATAACTCCAATAAATAACAACTCTAATGATACTGCCCTTAGCCGTACATCTAGTAGGCAATAAGATTACACGAGATATGCCTTCTAAAACTACATGAGATATTTTTTTAGTCAAGGCTCGCTTTGCGATTCGTGACTTTACGCTTTTTATATTGATACAAACGATGCTCTATAAACATCATAGGTCCCTATAGCACCAATTTCGGCCACCACAATAATTGTATTGACTGTAAATGTTATTGACAATTTGTGTTATACATATATAGTAAGGAGTTAGCTCTCACAATTTTTAATAAGAGACAGCAACTGTGTTTTTTATTGTAATATTTTCTTTATTACTAATATCATCATCATATTAACTGTACATTTTAAAATTTATTTTTTATTGCCATTGAACACTGTAATAGCATTGACTTTGTAAAAATGTTGCACTCTACTTATGATAATTGTATTGTATTACTAGAGCTGAAATAAGATAATGTACCTATTCAGTTGATGCAAATAAACAATTTAAAAAAAAGTTCTCAATGTGTTTTTTCCTTATGACTCATGATCTACCAAGTATATGAATTACTGATGTACATCCAACCACTCCCTCCACCCTCCCTTGATCCTAACTGCGTGGACATAGCAGACAACGTGGAGGGGACAAGCTGGTTATTGCTGGTCGGGCTGGTAGCCACTGGACATCCTAAAGAGGTAGGCTATCAGGCTGTTGTTGTTTTATCATACATTTTTATCCTGAGGAAGTACATATTCTTATATAATGTGTTGGCTGTACTCCACAGTACATCATTACATATTCCAAAATGCCCTTTAAGTGGGTTATTAACATCTATCATCAGGTGGGGATAGGATGTGGGGCTAACCAATGAGTTGATCACCCTCACTACCAATGTTAGCTTTTAAAGACAGGAAGTACATAATTTTTAAAATTGGATAACATTATCATGGAGGCTGAAAGTGTCCGTTACTGCTGGTACCTTCACTGTAAATAGTTACTGTTAGTTTACAGCACAATATACTGTAAATTTACAGAACATTTTGCTGTAGTCGGAAATACAGAACTATTTGCTGTATATTTACCGACTTCTGTGCTGTAAATCATATTTACAGTAATGTTGCTGTAAATTAACAGCACATGATCTGTAGATTTCTGCCACACGGTGGCAGCACTATATCATTTTGTGTAACAATTCTTGTATACACCGTATTTTTGGGGGTAAATAAAGCCCCTTGTCTGTCAAAACATAGTATAATAAGAATGTGTGAGAGAGACTTCAGCAAGATATTGTATAAGGTATTTCAACCTGCAGAAATGTGTCAAATAATGCAAATATCAGCAAAAGTATACAATAGATACCACATCTGTGGAAAAATCAAATCCTTAACTGTCTGAACTGTGTAGTGCTGGTATCACATACAGTTTAGCTGGATAAGTATCAAAACCATTACATTGTGTAATGTTTGTTATCCATAATGCAACTGAAGTAATGCAGGAAGGTTCTCCCCATGCATATCAATTGAGATCAATTGATAATAACAATAATTAATGATAAACAACTCAACTTATGGCATTTACAGTACTTTCTGCTGTTAAATTACAGCATACAACATACTGTAAATTTACAGCAAAATGTGCTGGCAGTTTTGGTTCCAGTAGATTTTGCTGTAATTGAACAGAAGAATATACTGTAAAATTACAGCACATTCTTCTGTTTAAATTACAGCAACTGAGTTGCTGTAAATTTACAGCAAAATGTGCTGGAACCAAAACTGCCAGCACATTTTGCTGTAAATCTACAGTGGTTACTTCTAACAGTGTTCAGATGGCAATTGTCTCTTGTTATATTACTATATTAAAAATTACTATATAATTACTATATAATAATGTGATTTAATATCATCCGATAGTACATGCAGCGGTCAAGTACACAGTGAAGGTGAAGGTTAGAGGAGAAAAGAACAGATAAAGGAAAAAATGTGGTAGATAGACAGTGGAAGGAAAAGAAAGAATAACACCAGGTTTCAAGCTGTTGTTTCTGTTTGTAATTGTTTAATCCAGAACAAAGATTACTATGTGCAGAAGTATTATAGAATCAGCCAAAAGTTGGAGGGAGGCTTATCTGCGTTTTTTGATTTCTACTTCAGTACATGTATTAAAGTCACCATGGTCAGATCCCCAGTTAGGCTATAGAATTCTCTAAGGTTCGCGAGTTAGGCTTAGTCCTATAGAGAGAAATAGGTAATAGCCCAGAACGGTACAAAAAACGTCTCTCGGTGTTTTAATGCCGTCTGGGAGACGTAAAGAAGTATGGTATAATGTAGTTCAAATATAGTCCATTCTTATTTTCTTATTTTCCCACGTATGAGAGTAACCCAGCTAACAGAAAATACGTTACCTTATAAATGTCAAAATAACGTTTTTAACATTATGAAAATGATGGATTTTGTGGGTTTTCTTTCTGGGCGTTTTCAGTCTCTTAAGATCTTCAATAGCTAAATGTAGATACTCCTTCATATTATGTGCGCATTATTTTTTATGAACAACCCAGCTAACAAAAATACGTTATTTTATTTAGATGATATTTCAAACGTTATATAACGTTTTGTCATGTTAAGGAGCCATAGAGAAACTTTGTTCACTGGGAATGTATGAGGTGGGCATATATCACGTACACTGATATTCCTAGGCTCCCTATACGACCTTGCAGTCACTAGTACCTAACCTAGTTAGTGATTTCTTGGCTCCCTATACAACCAACCTAGGTAAGTTATTATTGTCAGGTTGGTCAGTGCTGACCAATGCACCTTAGTCTTTTAATTTCCAGGGGGAGCCACTCAGTGGTCATCATAGTATCTTACAGGTGGCACCAACTAGTGGTATACTAATACAATACACCAATGATGAACCTAGGTTAGCCACTACGGACTGACCCCTCAGTCCTTTTCGAATATTACTTTGCCATTGTGACTAAGACACATATGACTAACCTAGGATAGTCTGTACTGACTAAACCTTTCAACCTATGGATTTTCAGTGTAGATACTAACAAACCATTGAAACCAAATGAATTGAAAAAAACGCTTAAAATTTTTCTTTTATATCCTGGGAAATTAGACAAAAAAGTGTGTTAAAAAAAAGGAAAGAAAAATCAAAACCTTTTTCTTTTCTGGTGACCCTTGTCGGCTTCTGTAGTTAACAGCTGAATGCTGCATTTTGGTATCAACATGACCTTATATTATGCTGACAAAGGTTAAAGACTAAAGCCTTGTTCTAAATCAGCGGTGATATACCTGGTCAGGCTCCACCACATGATGAACACGTCACATGTATATTGTAGGCCTAGACCTATCTACACAGAGGCAAATATCAGAGTCACCCAATGTCGCCAATACTACTCTCAGACAAGGGTCAGGCACTGCTGGACTATAATAGATGGGTCAAGGGCCATTCTAGTGAGGGTCAGGCTAGGCTGGACATTCAATAACAGGCTGGACCTTGGCAAACTTGCTTGAAAGTCTGGCCATGCTGGATCCTCATGCCATAGTCTGGCAATGCTGGACTCTTGGGAGAGTCTCTATCAGCCTGCAAGAGTCCAGCATTGCCAGACTATGGCATGAGGATCCAGCATGGCCAGACTTTCAAGCAAGTTTGCCAAGGTCCAGCCTGTTATTGAATGTCCAGCCTAGCCTGACCCTCACTAGAATGGCCCTTGACCCATCTATTATAGTCCAGCAGTGCCTGACCCTTGTCTGAGAGTAGTATTGGCGACATTGGGTGACTCTGATATTTGCCTCTGTGTATTATGAAAGCATGAGACTTGTTCTATATGTGACATTATACTGGGAAACGGGACCTTCAGGCAACCTGCACTAAGGTCCCTTTTTTCAGATCATGCCACATATATTGAACTCCCAGATAACCCTACTGTCCTATATGTAGGACGCGTATATGCCATATAATAAGAGATTGATTTCTAGACACTGGTCAAACAATTCGTCATATGTCATATGGCAATGACATGTATTTATTATGACATCATGAAAGTTATCCCTGGTATATATATTAAACCTCTGATCCATGAAACAAACAATGCTTTGCAGGAGATTACATGTCTGACATGGTACAAGCACATATGAGATAACTATAGTGATTATTTGTAAATGAATACCAATTACCTTGGTAAATATCAGTTTGGCTATATTTGACCCTTTTTCTTTACTCTATATTAAAAATGACATTTATTCACTGCCGGCACCCTTGATTAAACTATGCTTGATTGCTTTCCTGGAACAGATTATGGTGGCCAAGGCCAACGCCCAAGGACAAAGTCCTTGAGACAAGTTGATGGCTATACTGAATCTAGCATAACCTGGCGAGGCCGACAAAGGGCCTGGCTAATGAGTTCACCATAATTATGTGGTCAATAGTGGTTGTAGTTATATTAGAGGCCAATTGGCAGCTACAGGAGGAGGGTGCCCCCGTCCTTTTGGGGCACCGACCTGGGTCATAAAACTGTGGTCAGTATACAAGGGTTACAAGGAGGTTGTAAAACCACATCTGAGATTGAGGGATGGGGTTTATAGGGTGATGAGCCTAGTTTAATTGATAGTCTAATAGATACCACTAATATATCCAGGGGCCTCGCCAGGATTCTTGCTGCATTGATATATGGTTATCTGTTCTATATTTCAGTACACCATGACATATTGGACATCGTTTAAGATGCCAGGCCTGGTCCAGGTTGGAATGGTCTGGTATATCAGCAGCATTATGGTTAACGTTACTTGGAAGAAAGCTGTGCAGGTTTTCCCGTATGTACTACCCCTCACTGTCGCACAGTTTGCTGTCGGTGAACTGATAGCCTCATCAGTGTCACTAGTCATGTCCAAGAGCAAAATGCAAGCTGCGGATCACACAGCTGCACCATTTAACAACTACCTTCCTATAGGAATAGCCTTTGCTATTGGACAGCTGTGCACAAACGCGTCCTTAGCAATAGCATCTGTCAGCTTGACACACATTATCAAAATTGCTGAGCCCTGTATTGCCTTGTTCATGGAGGTTTTTGTGCTTAAGAACAAGATGCCATTAAGATCTGTGTTCTATATGATGGTGTTATTATCTGGTGTGACCATAACATGTGTCTCAGACACAAGTTTCTCCTACAATGGTATGATGCTTGCAGCACTCTCCAATATAGCTCTCCAGACAAGAAACGTCTTTGTGAAGCTTGGAAAACATGATCCAGGCTATGGTGGAATAAACCCATTTCTATACAGTAATCGTATCGGTCTGCTATTCTTACTCATGTTGGCAGTGCTTCATGAGGGAGTGCTGAATGACAACAAATGGACTCTGAGTGGAGACATGATCAAACACTTTATCATACCTGGCATGTGCTTTGCTTTGCAGCACATTGCATCCTTCATCATATTAAGCAATATCTCTATCACAATACATGCCCTCCTAAATGTCTTGAAAAGAGTATTGATTATACTGATCAGTTCAGCTATGCTAGGTTCTTATTTAAGCAGTCATCAGATCTTTGGCATTGGTGTTGCTGCTGTTGGACTTTACCTCTATACTAAGTCCGTCCATGAGAATAAGACTGAGTTATCAGCGAACAATGGAAAAATCCTAAACATTGAAGGTGGACCATTCAATTTGAGATATATACTGAAAAAATTAGGCACATTAATGCTAGTAGCTGCTATGGTATTCCATGTTATGAACTATGCAAATTATTCATCCCCCCATCCTAACAATACAGCGACACGGAAAGTACATAATCAATATCTCCTACCACCAATTACTTTCATTTGGGCCCGTACATCTAAGGTGCCCAAGTCTGCAGTATTGTTGGTTAAAGATATTGCTGCAACCAACCAGGACCAGAAGATATTGGTGCATTGTGGGACTGTTGCTTGTTATGATGCCTTCTCTGTGTTGAGTGATCTTGAAATAACACTGAAACACCTGGACGTCTTAGACATGACAAGGGACACCTCAATATATCCATGGGTCAGGAAGTTTCCTCTGATGAGAGTTCTCTCTGGTCCTAACTTTGAAGAGCATCTTCAAATTGCTGTCTCACTGGCCTCAATGTGGAAGAGAGGTGGTATTCATATAGACATTAGTCTTCCTGTCATAAATCACTCTGAATTTATCCAAGCATTGAAACATCTTGAAGAGAATGCATGTTATTTTTATGAACAAGGTAAATACTTTGGTGCTTGCCATCTCCAGAGAAGGAGTGAGTTTATTGACCATCTGATGTTGGCATTCACAACTGACTATAAGCGCATGACTGAGCATGATTTGAAAGATTGGCCAATAAACTTTAGTTTTTATGATATCCTTCAGAAAGCATACAAGCAGTGCTTCCAAGATGGCTCTCATAATCTGTGTCCTAGCAATGCTACCAACATTTTCTGGCACACAATTGGTATCCCCGTAAACCTACAGGTGCTGAAAACAAGATTTTCTCTCATGAGATACGATACATACAACCTTGGTGATCAGATTCAAAGTCTTGCTGCAGTACACTTTCTTCCCCAAGTTGATGCCCTTCTCCCCCGTGATCTTAATCCACCTGGAACAAATGGTATAAATTTCCATTGTTCAACGTCTTGCCAAGAACATGCTAAGGGTAACTTTACGATGCTTACTAATGCTTGGTGGGATTTAGAGGGTAGCATATTTGGTCACATGTCAAATATCAGCCCTGTTATGGTGGCTATCCACCTACACAAAACAGAGAGAGGTTTGGTAAAGGAGGCTGTCAAGAAAAATGTAAAAATGTTTATGAATGCGGGACCTGTGGGAACGAGAGACACTAAAACATACAATTTCTTTAGAGGGTTTAACATACCTGCAATATTCACAGGGTGTATGACTCTTTTTATCAGGAATAACTTCAATATGATGCCAAGATCTAACCTTACTTACATCGTAGACCTCCCTCGTGATGTTGAGCGCATAGTAAAAAAGCATATCCCAGAGAACCTTATCCAAAAGATAGCCCATTCAGACCATCATGAGATGAATGAACTGAAACGTTTCATTGTCGCTGATCAATACTTGGAGAAATATGCACAAGCTAAAGTAGTAATCACTTCAAGGTTGCATGCAGCTCTCCCATGTGTGGCTCTAGGAACTCCTGTCATTGTAATATATAATGGAAAAAGTCATCGGTTCAGTGGACTGACAAATCTTTTTCATTTTTTAGACAAAGCAAAGCTGACAAACAATGAAATTAATGACTACTTGAATAGCTTTAATTGGACTAATCCTCCACCAAATCCAAACCCTGAATTTCATAAAAATCTTACACAAAGAGCATGGTCCATATTGTCAAAAGTAGAAGAATTCAGAGACATAAGAAACATGTTTAATCTAAGGCCTTAAAGGGAGTATTCCACTGACGTTGGTTAGCTGCAATTCTGTCATCCTGTGAAAGTTTATAATGTTAAAATTCTAGATGAATCTCATCCGACGATGGAATCTTTGCTGACTTACGTCAGTGGAATGCACTGTTAATAAACATGTCTGTCAGAACTTAAAGTTGAAGCAGAAGAGCGTGTAATAAAAAAATTGACAATTCATTTTCATATTTTCATATAGATAATTATTAATTATCAATAGTATATCCATATACCTACACCTATATTACAAACATCATAGATAAGGTACTGCAGGAACAAAAATGCAGAATAGGGGCCCGGTCATGAGTTTATAAATGTAGAAATATGTTTGAATGATGTTCTGCAATGGAGTTGCATACTGAATGTAATATTGAAAGGTTGGATCACGGAAGATACAAACAACCTTTGCTACATATGTATGAACTGCTGTCTGCTGTTATTTTATACGATAGGAACTGAGAAGAACCATGGATCAAATCTTAATCTTGGCACAATGAAAAAGAGTCGTTATCACAGGGAATCTGGGAATTGGAAATGCTGCATCGAGTTTTAAGCGCTTGACTAAGAATCTCACACTGTGACAACGGTCAATCTATACCCATACATATGTATATTACTATTATCCACTCAGTCAAACATACCAGTACATTCTCATGCTCCTGTGCGATTGAAGTATTTGTACCCCTCCTTTCCTCTTTATTACAAGTTACTTTGCTAATTTATCAAATTGAAATCCGTGTTCTACTCAGTTATTCTTACTCCTTGTGATTGTTGTATTCATTATTGACAACAGGTAGGGTTTATGAACTGTAAAAAGTTGTGCCAGGCACAAGATAAAAGGTGAAACTATTTAGCGTCAGGTACTAGTTAAGGTTTATATGGTATACAGTATAGGCGAGCTATGGGTAATTGAGAGGTCCGATAAATTCTGTCCTGTGCTCACAACTGGTTATGTGGTAGATACGATACAAGTGGCTTTCTGTATGAGTGATATAAGACATGGACAGGGTAATTGTCCAAGGCGTCAGCCACGGATAATTACTATTGTCCAAGGCTTATAACACTTATGCAGCTAGTCACACGTATCATATCTGACTTACACCCACAGTAGGAGAGTGTACTCAGTGTACTGCATCAACATACAGCCATGCATGTAAAATACAGTCAGGCCATTTCTTTTGTTCTCTCAGCCAACTGTGGTGTAAATACACTTAGAAGCCGAAGGATCCAAGCAATAGCGACTTTGTGATACTGAATTAACTGCTTTGTGGTTTCTCTTGTCACAGGACTGCAAAGGACATCGCAGAACAAGTGTATTACTGTATTTAATGAGCTTGAACTTGAACTTGGTATATCGTTATTTGAACACAGCTACAGAATAAAATGTCGTAACCACGCATGTGTCTATTGGTTTTATCTGAGAGGGAACACTCTACACTTTCAGATTAATGTACATTGTCATATACCAATTTTTATTTATGTTGTAAAATGGTGTTCTCACGTCCGATAAGAAAAAAATATCAATAGTGACGATCAGGAAATAATAGTTATCAATAATCGACCATTTGCTTTATGCTAAACAATTATGTAGTCACCGATTCTAAGTGCCACAAAAGAAGATTACATGTGAACTTGGGACTGTTTTTAACCCAATAATGAGTTTATAACACACATTTGACGAAACACCAAAGTGGATAGATACAATCCATCAGGTATTGTGTCCAGTATAAATGATAATGATGCGACACTTTTCTCCATTGCCATCATGTACTATCAATGAATTACATTTAATATGGGCAAACACAAGTGTGAATTAAACCACAGCGGGGGAGTTCACACCTTGGATATTTCACATACCCAGTCATAACCTTACATCTGTAGTTTAAAAGAGATTTGTTAGATTTAAGCACCAAGTCATGTGCGGGAGTTGGGAGGTCTTGAAGTATATACTACACTGTAAATAGTTGATGTAGGTACACAGTAGAATCTACTGTAGAATCAGTACCCTTAATTGTATACATATATAGTTGTAGACCTATCATTTTTTACATATGGTAAGGCCAAAAAAAAAGAAGGTTTGTTTCAGGTCAGCCGACCGACCCTATCAAAACAGGGCCGACCCTACTTTTTTTATGCAATTTTGAAGAAATCTCCTTATTTTTACCCTTTTTTGGTCAATTTTAGGGTCTTCGGACCGGCCGGCTAGTACTTTCATGTTTAAAAAAAAAAAAAAAATCCTACCTACCGACCCTACATTTTCTGCCCTGGCATGTTACCTGAAACAAATATTTTTTTTGGCCTAATCTAAGAAAAGCTACTCACGTTTCATGTACAACAAGTCTCGCCGAAGGCGTGATGACGTCTTTGTGTCCAAAGAATGAGAAAAACATCTTATCGAGTAAAGGTGATCAGATCAGTGATAAATATCTGATATAAACTGATAGACACTGGGACAAAGTTCTCTCCTTAAACCCCCCCCCCCCCCCTTACTAGCAGCTCCCTCTTACTCTCTCCTTCCCCTCCCACCATTCCCATCGCCCGCACCCTCTAATACACGCGAGCCACTGCTAAAACAAAGCTTGGGTTCTATCCCCCTTTGGGGCAACATGGTCCGAAGTTTTAGGGCAGGTAGGTCCATTATCCTTTTTACACAGTATGAGTCCCAATTTGCCACATCTACTCACGACTCAATAGATAGACTCTTTTGGGGTATCAAATGAACTGGGAACTAAATCATGCGAGTATCTCCCGCAAGTGTATTAATAATATAAATGGATGAAAAAAGGCATTTTCTACTTTTACTGTAGGGTGGCCGGACCATTTTTATATAATGATACAATATATAAGTTTTGTATATAGACATATAGCCTTACTCTTCACATTCTAGAAAATGTTTATGCAAGGTCCATCTAGTGAATAGGAAAAGAGATCTTGTTGGTTGAAATACCCTCACCCTGGAACACCTTCTGACAGGTTTCGAAATGGTGGCAAGTGCAGCATTATGGTCCACACATGGTCTTTCCTTTTTTACTGCTATGCCCCCTGGGGTCAAATAGCCACCCTATTTAGTTAAGGTAGCTGTCTAGGATGAAAAACGGATCCACTGCGCATCTCATTGCACATACCACAGGGCAGGGCAGCATATGTTCCTTTAGCCGGATAACATGTGCATAGCCTTATGCACTTATACAGGCATTTCTCTATCAATACAGTATGGGGCAGTAGTGGGCCAGTAAATCAATATGCACTCTCCCAGCATAGGGCTCTTTCAACAGAACACTTTAAGTATAGGCCTCATGGCAAAATGATGAAAAAAACTAAAATAATGCACGGGACCCTATGTTGAAATAACTTCGATTAATTTGGAAATGATGGTATGGATGTTTTGTGGGAGTTTAAGCATAATTCAAAAACTTTTACTACTATTGCTCATTGATCAAACCTATTTTCCCTCATTGATCTTAGGGAAATACTTTTAATTTTCAAAATTCTATATCTAAAAAAGTAGCCTGGGACCACCCATATTTCTTTTTGCTATGGGGTTGAGAATTATGCAAAGAACCTGGAGAAACGTTTTGGTGGAAATTCAAAAACTTTTGATCCATTCTAGACAGCCACCTTAACCCATTTCCATGTACCATGTTCACTACAGAAATTAGTAGCATGCAGGACTGTCACCTGGTGTCATAATATGTCTAACTCCCTACCCCCAGGAGATTACCTGACGCTGGCTAGCGGTAGGCTACTTTATTTCAATTCCAAATGCATCATTTCAAGTTGATTTAGATCTACCTTCAGTAGTTCGAAAACAAACCTCGGAAATTCCCTCTAGAACCAATTTTATGATAAAAACATCACATGTCTTTGGTTATTTTTCAACAAAACTGAATTTTTTACATTATTAGTACATTATTAGTAATGTATTCATAAGAGGATATAGTGGATTTAGAGCTTATTTGCCATTTTCAATGATATTTTTCCTATCTGTGTATTTTACCATTTGAGGCTTCCTGTATTTAGGTGCACCATGATACTAAATGGCTAGCGTGGGAAAAAAAATCACGAAAATCATTTGCCATTTTCAGTTGTACACACCAACCCCTGTTTGACAAGCAGTTACAGCGAAACTACTTGGGATATTTAAGCTCAAGATATCTCATTTTAAAGCCTGTAACATAAACTTTGAAAAGCCATATCCACCCTAGAGGCACATTTTCCCTCACCTGGCCAGAAATGTGTCTGGTCCCATTTTTTTTTCAATGTTTGAAATTTTGTTGTGTATTGTACAGGTCCATGGTGTCATCTACTTAAACGGCGACCAACAATTACTTTTCTGTACAATTTTGATATGTATGTACACCATCATGCATAAAAGCTGAATCTTAGATCTCATTGGAGTGCATGGGCCCCCTGGCCATCCCCCAAGAAGATTTTCTTCCTACTTTGTCTACGCTATCTCTATTTTAGCAAGAGGCTATATGGCTATAGCATGTATAAATGCATTTCTGTCTGTTCTTCCTATTTGAATGGTTACCTAAATATGACATGGACAGGAATGGGCCAAGATAAGACCCTTGGGGGACTCCAATGTAAACTATTTTGACAATCTAAGAGAATTTGAATTCAGTAATGCGTTACTAATTACACTATTCTCAGATACCAGATGAATCAGTAATGTAATATCTTTAAATAAAACATTTGAGACTAATATATAAGTGTGTAGGACACTATCAAACGCTTTTATTGAATCAATGTTTCCAAATAGTAATCACTTATATGTATAATCTTTTGAGCACAATATTCAATGACTGAAAACAGGAACTGTGTGTGGAGTTTGGGAGTCCTATTGAAAGATTTATTTCGTTGAAGTGTACACAGCTGATATATTACAACTTGCAGTCCACCATCTTAGATGGATACAATCGTCCTCTCTAGATCTCTTAAGTGGTGTTCAGAAACAAAACCTCTACTCTTTATCTGCACATGTAAGCTGATATTCAGAGGAAGACTGTTTATTGATTGTTATTATTAAAGACGTCTACTATCCTGTACACTACAGAATGATCTGCTTGTTGTCAACCTTTGTAATAACCATAATAAGTTAGTGTCAGTATCTGTACAGTGACTGTTGACGAGGATAAAGACAGTGTTAAAACCACTGCATGGACTGGAGCCAGTGGCCAAGGTATGAGCATGAAGCCGTCTTGCAAGCTGAGCAAGGCAAAACCACATGGCCGCCATATTGGATTGCATCATTTTCTATATGATTCACCCTTGAGAGGATGTTAACAATAAATTATGGTATTTTTTTTTTCACTTTTTACAGTATCTTCATTGAAGAATTTGGGGAGTAAATGGCTGTGGTGAGTGGCCTGTGGTATGGAATTTGTAACAATCCTTTTGATTGGCTAACATCAGCGAATATCGATCAAAGTGATTGACGTAATCTCCGGGTAGGACGTAGCAATGTGAAACATCTCAACATGTGGTATATACAAGGAGTCTGTATACAGTAAGGAGCTCAAAGAACAAACTTGTGAAATACACGGTGTCCCAAAATTCATCTGGGGGTAAGACGCGCTAGTCCCGCAGTGAAGTATTTGCCTGCTTCAGAATGGATGAGTATGTGTTGACTTAGTGTAGAACACTAGGCGGGCATGGAATCACTCCGCGGGGTAGCTCTCATTTGGCAGTGGGTCAACAATTAGTGATGATATAATCACCGTTCCCGATAATGCACAGGTTTAGGACCACAGAAAGCTTTCATTTTTCCTCTCTTCTCATAACTATCCAGCACCTAAATTGCCAGAAACCAGATCACAACACACATGCAACAAAAGTAGTGTACAAATCACATTCATCAACAGAAATTCTTTGACAACGATAATGGTATATGCCATGTTTATTCAAACATAATCAATGAAAGACTGGCTGGGCTCAAGATTTGCAGGGGCAAATGTGAGTTTAATAAATGGACTTGTTGTGTATATACATATGGATCTACTCTAAGCGATTGGGAGAAATTTTAAACTTGAAAGACATAAGTGCAGTGGTTTGATCCATCATCGATGAACGAGTAATCGTATTGAAACTACAACATGGAAACTAAATATGATTTTTTTAAATCATAAAAAAACACACATTGTGGAAACAACATTTCACAATATCAGGTTCAATGTTCAAAAAACTTGAGATTCTTTCCTCTGAAAGGTCCTCCATCAGTTGTAAATCAAAAATCGAAACTCCAAACAGGAATAGTGCGACTACGAAACTACAGACTAGAATATAATGGTCTGTAGGGCACCTTGCTCATTGCCTAGTGAGGGGGAACACTCTGTTGATGTCTGCGGATGGGGAGTAATGTAATACATTAAAACTCAAATAAAAGGACATCCGTCTCACAAAAACAACAATACATGTACATGACTAGTTGTGTGGCCCAATTTCCATCGGGGTTTGGTCAGCACCTGGCATTAGAGGGTTAAAACCTTTTTTTCTGGGTGAAGGAAAAAAATAGCACACGGTTGCATAATCAATATTTGGTTAAAAAGCCTAGTAGAAAAACACCCTTTTTTGTGTGATATAACGCGACGGTTCGAGTAGTTTTCAATTAGCGATATTTTACAATAATTAGAAAACTGCTCTCACCGTAAGGGTGTCCTGGCTGTTAGCGTTAGATTTAACCCTTCCATTCCTTCAGGTGCCCTGTTTTCTCTGCTAAGGTCAGACCTTGACAGGACTAACCTATGAAAAAGGCCACCTTTGGTTCCATGGACATGAAGGGGTTAAATAACTTCAATGTACAATAACCCATTCCCTCACTCTTCTCTACAGAACCATATACAGTCAGAGCAAGCATGGAAGTTGTCTATCTATCCATGGTTCCACAAGATGAGCGGCAATGTCCTCTCCTCATGACTTTCTACACATCATTACCTAGTCTTCTTTTGCTTGGTAGTACAATAATTCAAGTTTCACTCTTCACAGTTGAGTAGCGACTACCGCTGTTTGAATCGTCCCCCTTGACTACTTCGAGGTACAGCCTCTACCTTGGATGACTGCACTGGTATGTACAAGGTCCTAGTGATGTCGACAGGACTCGGTAGCCAAGAGGGACTTGGGCGGAGATGGCACTGAGTCACATACATAATTTATGCAAATTTATGCTAATTTATACATAATTTATATATACGAAGATGTGTTGGCTGTGGCTACAGATGCAGTTCAGCCTCAGCTGCCGGTTAGCTCGTCTTCGTATTGTTTCCGGAAACAGTCGCCGACCGGGTAGAAGTCCCAACATCGCTGCTGGTACAGCTCCCACACGTAGGTTTCCTGTCAGGGGATCAAGGAATCATGTAAGTAATTACCATTACAATATAAAAGGGAGTGGTCATTTTTAAACAACAGGGGGGGGGGGGGTCGGTGGATTTTTGCGCTAGTGTGTCAAAATGAGAGGGGTCGAAATTGTTATGGTCCCCGCTCAGGCCAGTTGAAATTGAGCGCGGCCAACCCCTTTGAGCTGTAGTAACGTGCTGGCTTTTTGGCTAAAAGGGAGTGCAATGTTTCTGGTCCCCCCCTCAAGAGAGGTCCAAATTTTTAAAAGTTAAAAAAAAAAAGACCACCTTGTTTTTGAGGAAACATCATGTTTACCAAATAATTATGTTAGTAATCTGCTGTACTCTCATTATGTCAATAATTAAGATTTCAAAATTATTTAAAAAGTTGTTTTTGTACATATTTAAGTGCTTATTAACAAAGAAATGTGAAATGTTTGTTCATGTAATGTGACTCAACTGCTGATCAGATGACACTAAGGGAATCACCTGCTTATCTTTCATAACAAATATATCTTATAGGTTTTGCCTCTAAATGTATAGATAATTAATCATGTGTTATTCCCTTAAGTATGCTGCATGAATGTTTCCATTTAAGCAAATTAAATATGCTTAAGATGACACTTTAGGTATATTCAATTCTAGTAAATGCTACTTAAAGCCACTTAAATGCCGTTATGACCTTTCCACTCAGCCAGCATGCCCACATGGGCCCCGCATGGGTGGAAACTGGGCACACTGGGCTAACCTGGGCTTGGGACATTTACGCTGCATTACTGAACTGAAAGTCGCCTAGGTTTTCCCTCAAGGCATCTTAAATTTGAATAAATGCAAACATTCATGCAATAGTATATAGTAAATAGGAGGCCCACCTGTCCCGTGTACTCAGTGTCCGGTTTATTAATCAAGTGCATCAGGAAGAACCTGAAAAGTCAGCAAACAAACAGATTATCCTCAAATTATATTCAATCGATTTTTTTATTTCCACATTTGACATGATATAACCACCCCTCAGATATTTGTTTTCCCCCACTCTTTTCTGGTAATCTTTTAAATGTAGAGATATGTGTAATTCCACAGATTACTTGGGGTGACGGATAATTAATTACTTAAACAGTTTTAAAATATTGCACTTTTTGCATGGATTACAGAAATAATTGATCAAGCATTTCATTAGCACTGAAACAATACTTTGGTTATAAAAAGATTTTTGAGTGATTTTATAATCTTAAAGTTATTCTATTTGCAGATTTAATGAAATCTGGAGGAATTTGAATACGTACATGTAATTGGCAAAGTTGTGTTCATTCTTGACGTGCGTTTCAAACCCATGTGGTACTTTGTCGAAGTAATCCTTCCCGATACCACAGATGAAACATGAAGACTGGAAGAAAACATGGAAAGAAGTTTTCATGATTTATGGTTATAATGGCGTAATTCCTTGTCCTTCTTACATGGGATTAATCAAGGACTTTATAGTGACATATCACAACTTAAACATCATTGAACCTTTCATTTAAATCACTGTATTTCTGCTATTCAATGGAAACCAATATAACTGTATTCACTTTAATTTTGACGGAAATAGCAGAATAAAGTCCTGTCCAACTCAAACTCACCTCTAAGTCTTCTTTCACCTGCTCTAACTGATCTCTCAGCTCACCAAAGGCGTCAATGATCAAACCTACAGGGGGACAAACAGGTCATCTTAGAATCCATAATATTTCTTGTAACATTAACTGCAGTTAACCCTTTAAGGATGACATGTCGCTAAAAGATCTTTTTTTCTCCATGATCCACCACTACAGCCGTGCCGAGTAATTCACCGATGCATCATGCCATTGTTTGGGAATGTCTCGATCCTGCATGATGCTTGAATGTAGCACTGGCACGTTTTAAACTGCACAAGGCCCGCTTTACCGTAAAGGGCCTTTTAAATTACCAGGGAGGAGGGGATTATTAGAATATCACAATAGCTTACGAGAAAAATTGGATATTCTTTTTTTTCCAACCACCCCTTTTGACTTATAGTAACAGATTGCAAAAGAGTTGTCATTTTTGGTCTAATGGGTGTATTACTGAGTGTACCTACCTTGGATGATAGCGAGCAGGATAATGATAACAAAGAAGAAGAACGTGATGTCAAACAAGATACGATATGCTTCTTTAGGGTCCCCGTCCGGAGACTCGATCTCGTCACCTGAAATAGGCAAACATTGAAATGTATTATTTGATGGTATTTGACATATTCATGAAGCCACTACGATAGTTCATAAACTCAGACTTAATTATGTGAAAGTATCATGAATTCTTTTACAGGTTTGGCTATATCTATAAAACACTTGACGAGACAATTAAATCTGTAATGATTTCTGATATTTATTAGTTCACTGAGTTTAGGAATAAATAAACGATATTAGGGATAAATCAACTATTCTAAAGGTATTTGACGTACTAAATTTACCAAAGGATATGATGTCTTAAAATAAGTATGACAAGCATGGGGATTAGCTGTCTTGTAGGAATTGGATGAAGGATGTATACCACAGACTAGTACTTACCTATGCCTCCACCTGCTCGGACACCGACGTACAGATGGAATATGTAACACTGAAATGAGAAAATATGCCAGTGCATAAATCAATGGTACTACACTTATCAGATTAGTTTTCCAAATACAATGTAGTCTCTTTCTATGCGCAATGATATAACTGGTTTAAGTTATATAGTTATGGCGCCACTCTTGTATAATCACGGAGGGGTAGAACCCCTTAAATTGCATAGCACTCATGCCCTTTAACGCGACAGTACGGGATCCAACTATGCTAATCAATTCAATATTGTCATTGCTCTGTATTCTTAAGGACTTATAATTATAGGTTCAAAGTTCAATAAGATAAAGCCATCAGCAAACTCAAATCTGGGATTCTAATTTTGTTGTTAACCATTTAAAAACTAAAAAAAAGATTTATATCAAACTTACAGTGAACATGTCGTGACACTTGTAGTCGGGCTCGCCGCCTTCCTCCTCGTTCTTGTCGTAGAACTTACGGAAGAAGTTGAAGGCTACCACAGTGTAGAGGTACACGATGATACTGGTGAGGAGCACAGTCAGCACCAGCTGCAGCCAAAGGGGACAACTTAATGTTAGTATAGCCGATAAAATCTTTGGTATATTTTGTAATATGTTTTCCTTTAAACAGGATCTGTCCTTGAAGTATGGTTAAAGCGGCATAATCACTGAGAGTGCCCCATTCAAAATTCTAGTAATGTTCTAGTCTACTATAGATGGGGTAGCACCGCGAGTGGTGATGTCGCTCATTTAATAAGCCACTGACACGTGGAGGGTAGTCAGAGAGTTACAAGTAAACCTCAAATGACTATTTGTAGAGATTGCCTTTGATACAATGGTAGCGGAAGATCTGATATATTTGTCGTCAAATATCGTTCTCAATCTAGCAAGAACTATCATATATGTAGAAACGAGGTGGTAAGACTTGGTAATCTTACAGCTAGTTAGCTGTATGAAATAGTTATTAGACACTAGTCTATATGAAATGGCTAGGTCTCTCATTATTTCATGCTCTGACCTGTTTGCCGTTGTGTGTGACAGACTGTAGAATGGTGCCTAGCGTCTTGAAGCAGATAGCGACGTCGAGCAGATGGCAGGCGAAGAAGAAGTAGCTGACGGTGTTACCGAGCAGAGACATGCTGAAGTACCACACGATGTACAGGAACGACTGGAAGCAAACAAACATATTTATAGAAGTAATACACGATGTACAGGAACGACTGGAAGCAAACAGACATAGTTATAGAAGTACCACACGATGTACAGGAACGACTGGAAGCAAACAAACATAGTTATAGAAGTACCACACGATGTACAGGAACGACTGGAAGCAAACAAACATAGTTATAGAAGTACCACACGATGTACAGGAACGACTGGAAGCAAACAAACATAGTTATAGAAGTACCACACGATGTACAGGAACGACTGGAAGAAACAGACATAGTTATAGAAGTACCACACGATGTACAGGAACGACTGGAATAAACAGACATAGTTATAGAAGTACCACACGATGTACAGGAACGACTGGAAGCAAACAGACATAGGTATAGAAGTACCACACGATGTACAGGAACGACTGGAAGCAAACAAACATAATTAACGAAATATGACACGATGTACAGGAACCACTGGAATAAACAGGCACATGCATGGGATCAAACAAGGAAAGATAATCTGCTGGCCCACCAGTCTGACCACAGAAGAAAGAAAATACTTGCTATATTTAAATTATAAAAATGGATGTTAATGTGGTATGATCATAAAGTGTGTCCCAGTCTCATTTTTAGTACTGTTTTAGTTTACTATGTGGTGAAGCATGAGTGGTGATATTGCCCCTTTAATTGGCCCTATACATAAATGTAACCTCCGCCAGGGTCGAATTCACTGTAAAATATATGTACATAATACGATATCAAAAGAGCCATTATAGACTAAGGAAATATCGTAATTTAGGTTGGTTAATATTGTGTTTGACATAGTACAGTTTTAGCGCATGGTTGTATTTTATTTTCTTTGAGTGTAGAATGGCTTACCTGATCGGTGAAGATGACGCCCCACTTCCACATCTGATACTGCCAGTCTACTTCAGTCAGGCTGAAATATCACAAACCACGACATATGTCACTTGTTCTCCTAACATTGTGTTAACATCTTCTATTCTTTAGCCAACAAATGCAAAGTTGTAACATATCATGTATGGGCACATCCACCAATGCAGCACTGTCGAATTACGTGCCGGGCTGGATTGGTGCATCACATGTGATGACAAATGTCATCTTTTAGCGACATGATTGTGTCCATAGAGGGTTGAGAGTTATTAGGGGATATGCACTATGAACTATCTTGAAAACACTGATATGTTAAATACACTAATATGTTAAATACACTGATATGTTGAGTACGCTGATATGTGAAATACACTGATATGTGAAATACACTGATATGTTAAATACACTGATATGTTAAATACACTGATATGTTGAGTACACTAATATGTTAAATACACTGATATGTTAAATACACTGATATGTTGAGTACACTGATATGTTGAATACACTGATATGTTAAATACACTGATATGTTAAATACACTGATATGTTGAGTACACTAATATGTTAAATACACTGATATGTTAAATACACTGATATGTTGAGTACACTAATATGTTAAATACACTGATATGTTAAATACACTGATATGTTAAATACACTGATATGTTAAATACACTGATATGTTAAATACACTGATATGTTAAATACACTGATATGTTAAATACACTGATATGTTGAATACACTGATATGTTAAATACACTGATATGTTGAGTACACTAATGGGAAGCTACTACTCACAATGAGGGCAGGAAGGATGACTTCTTGGCCTCTGACATGGCCATCAGGGGGCCCTTTTCCATCCCCAACAGCGCAGAGATCTGGTCCGGCTCGTACTGCTCGGAATACTTGTTGCGGACCTGGGGGATGAGTCAGCACATTTAGTCATATGAGTACTTACACCACATTTGGCTGATAGAAAAAAATGGCCTGATTTATTTTTCTTCTTAATGAACCTATCTAATATATGTTTATCATTATGACTATGATGCTGTCTATTTTAGATATATCATGCTTTTCTTTATATAAATATGTATGTACATTTTCCATTCACTGAACTTGAAATATACTTTGTATCTATAATAAAGTTTGGTTACATTTTCTTGATAAATCTGTTTCAGTACTTATGCTACTTTATTATAAAATTTTCCCTTAAGAATCTGGCCACGTTCTTTTCTCTACCACTTCATTAAGTACCTTTTCTTGATAAATCTGTCCCAGTTCTTGTCTATACTACCTTACTATGTACCTTTTTCTTGATGAATCTGTCCCATATTCTTGTCTATACCACTTTATTATGTACCTTTTTCTTGATGAATCTGTCCCAGTACTTGTCTGGGAAGCTGTGGGTACTGATGATGAGTTTGTCCCAGTGACCTCGGATGTCGTCGTCGCTCGGTTGTTCTGCCACCCACATACCGTCGAATTCCAGAGCGCGGCAAACCTCCTTCTCACGTTTAAAGATGACAAGTGGTACCTGGAGAGAGGGGGAGGGGGGTTATTAAGAGGCAAATATTTCTTTTATTTATTAACAATGTAAAGCCCCGGTATGTGTTATTATGATAAGGGGGTCACAAAATTTGATGCATTTTATTTTGCCATTCCTGTTTTTTCACATAGCGTGTTCGACGTAATATAAGCGCCCTCCCGCTAATAAGCGCCCCCTCCTTTTCCAGATTTTTTCCAGATGTAAAAATAGATGTGTTTCTTCGATTTTGTTACTGCTCTTCACACCTGTGTATACCGTAGAGCACTTCATAGCTGTGGAGGTGTTAAGGCCAAGCCAGGTGTGAAGTCATAGGGTGTGTAGAAGACTTGTAGAGGCCACTGAGGTCTGTATATGACAGCCACGGGGGCGCTCATTATAATGCATATTTGAGGCTGATTTTTTTCTCTTGAAATAATTGTTCAAATGTCATGATGCACCAATGCAGCCTTGTTGCCAGTGCTGCATCGGTGCACCATACCAACCCTTCGAGGATGTCTCGACCCCGTAGGGTAGGCATGATCCTTGAATAGAGCTCTGGCGAGGTACTAGTACCCCAAGGCTGCATTCATGCATCATGAAAACCAAGGAATGATGCATTAATGTACTATGACTTCTTTAAGGGCTAAGGCTCCATACCTTCAGACAGAAATAGGCGACCATGGAGGCAAACGATGTTAACATGTGTAAGGTGGCCACGATTCGTAACAGCGGCACCATGTACGACACATTGGACGCCATCTCCACAATGTCCGGGATATCCTCGTCCTCCTCGCCCTCTTCTCCTTCCTCTCCGTCCCCGTTCGGGTTTATACCTCTGGTTACCTGTAGGGGGGGGTGAGAGAAACAGTTAGACACTGCTGAATAACTATGACGAGATTTTGATATACTGTAAAGGTATTTAATTTCGCTGGTATAAATTTTCGCAGATTTGCTAAAAACTACAATTTTGCTTGGATTTAAATTCGGGGCTTTAAAATATCGTGTTATAATGTTATATTGGATAAATTTCTGCTCTGTACATATTTTCGCGGATTTTTGGAATCAGCGAAAATATGTACAGCATGAAATAAAGTACATTTACAGTACCTGCGCTGATTTCTCTTTTTATAACATAATGATAAATTGAATTAATGGTAATTAAAAGGATCAAAAAGCCAATCTTCTGAAAAAAATAATCAACGACAGAAATCAACGGATAACACATTATAAAGCATCTACCCTAAAACCTTGTGTATAAGCCACGGCTAATACACAAGTCAGATTGCACTGGGGGCTAATAGAATGAGCACACAGCAGGGGTGTGGCTTATACGTGAGGTTTTACAGTATATCACATACCTTGTAGAACAGAAGGAAGAAGTTGATGATGAAGGCTAGGGCCAGCGCGAGAAGTTTGAAGTTGTAGAAGTTACGGGCCAGCATACTCTGTCATAAAGTAGAAATAGACATAGTTATAACTAAAATATAAATATGGTGAAAATATTTTTCAGTAAATTTATTTTTTATAGCTATTTTGCTAGGTAGGGTCGGGTAACCTGAAACACACCTTTTTTTTCGGCCTTAGGTCGTATAATAATATGAAATTATAACATGAAGCGCTCGTACCAGGATAAACTTGGTGAACTGCATGCTCTGCTGCTGGACCTCTGCGGCCATACCCTCCAGGTTCTCTGCTGTCGGCACGCCATCCTCGTCATAGTCAGCATCCATGTCGGCCACCGGGCTGTGGACGACAAGAACATAGTGTTTAATAAGGTGGGGCTCCACTAACAGATTTTTCTCTCAAATCGGTGCTATTCTCACGAATCAGACTCATGTATATCATAACAATTATATACAATAGATAGGGGGTACTGTAGATCTTGCCATATGTCTATGTTTACAAATAATGTTTTTGTTTATAAACAAGTGGAAAATAGAATTGCCAAAGCTATACAGCATGATTTAGGTCCTGATTTAGGTCCCGATTTTGCATCTCAGGACGATTTTGACTCCCGATCTTATATCGAACTTGTTTGATATTTGTTTATCTGATGCCCTACTGTCCATCTGGCTCTAATCAGCCGATCTAAGCACAATTTATGTAGGAAATGTGCCTCTGTTTATTCCTCATCAAACTGTATAGACCTGTATGATCGGATCGTGAGAATTACCAAAAAAATCGGGTAGTGGAGTCCCAGCCATAGCATCCCAGGCCGATTTTGGCTTCCGATCTCATATCAAACAGGTTTGACTTTATTGATTTGAATGGTGACCTCTCTAGATCTGTCTTTACCTGATAAAATTGTATACATAACACATCTGATTTAAATACAAACCAACCCCAACACTATAAAGTCTTTATACCTTATCTGATTGTCTCAGTAATATATGGATATCAGAATTACTCAAAAAATCGGCTAGTGGAGACTGTGGCCAGCCATTTGTTCACCGTTGATATCAAAGTTTAAAATTCTGATATCAGAGTTTAAACGATGATATCAAACTTTAAAACTTTGATATCAGAGTTTTAAACTATGGTATCGGAGATTAACATTTCGTTAGAGTTAGAATCTCTGATATCAAAGTTAACAACTGTGATATAAAAGTTAGAAACTCCGATATCAAAGTTAAGAAATCCCGATATCAAATTTAGAAACACCCGATACCAAATTTACAAACACTGATATCAAATTTAGAAACACCGATATCGGGGGTAAACATATCGCTCGCCAAATGAGTCCGAGCTAATGCCTGTACTGTCTGTGAGTACTCACGGTGCGGGTGGTGCCTGCTCGGTGGGTGGTGGTGGTGGTGGTGTCGGGGGAAGCATCTCAGTGGTCGGTGTCAGTTGGTCTACCGGCTGTTCCTCGCCTTCCTCCATTAGCGGCATAGTCTCCCCTTCCTCCTCACTCAACTCGACACTCGATTGAGGGGTCAACTCACGGTGTGGTGTCACACGGAAACTGTACGAGCAAAGTAATAATTAGAGAAAATTAGAGAAGTAGAAACTCATTTGTCTGTATCATGCACCAATACAGCACCGGAGAATTACTAGCTGGGGCTGCATTGGTGCATCATGACGACAAATGTCCTCTTTTAGCGGCATACGTCCTTAAAGGGTTAAGTAGGCCTATACATAATCAGAGCACAGATGAGTCACATACACTTTTCCCAACCCCCCCGTGTGTTTTTTACAAGGGTTAGACTAATGCGTGAGAATTTCAACGATAGACCAATGCCTCAAAAAAGGGTGCATTTTTCAGAAAAGTTGTTAGTAAAGTTTTTGAACATTTCTGAAGCATGACCGCCAAATACATGACTATAACCTCAAGAATTCTGCATTCTAATATATACTATTTGAAGGATAATTGTCCTGTGAAACTCTTGATAAGAGAGATGTTTGGAAAAACATAGCCATCACAGACAACGTTATCAGGATTCTGCTATAACAAAAGTAGAAACAACTTTATTGTGAAAAAGTCAATGTTTCTTGCTGCATTGGTCTATAGTGTATCTGCCCTTATATAGCGGAAAAATATCCTCGATAACAAATTGATGACGTGAAATAAATTAAATTAAAATAAAATAAAATAAAATATATGTTTTGGCATGAACTTACGATGTCTGCCCTCCTTCGCCCTGTTCCTTAGTGATGTCCATGCCGAAGGCCTCTATCGTTGTCCCTGTCCGTTCCTGCTCATCAAGTTGCGTTATCTCCGGGGTGTGTAAGCCCTCCAGGGAGATGGGTTTCTCGCCGGGTATGAGCGCAGGCCGGTCTAGCACCGCCATACGCTTCACGTCCGCTTGTGTGCGATCACCCCGCATCATGGTATACACGAACCGACAGAAAGTCCTGTGAAATAATGATAATATTATTACTGATTTCATTGAATCAGTCATACATGAGTTGAGGAGTTTATAGCCCTCCTAATCAGGCTTGTTTGGACATTCTGCCGAGGTGCTCAGACGAAACATATTCTGCATGATCATAAACTGATATATATATAGAACCCTAACATAAACCAGATTATAAATGCAATAATGATATTTCGGATATCCTAGTTTATGATGATGCAGAAAATGTCTTTGTCTAGGTACCACATTTAATGTTTTGTTAGATATGCTGTTAGTAGAATCCTAGTATCCTATCCATACCCCCTCATGTGATATGCCTCTGTCTAAGCACCTGGTTAGAATATCATTATTTGCCATTATATAAGGAGTACAAGTAAGTAGTTGTGAAGACGCAGGAAGTATGATGTAGTGTAAACCCCATTTAATCATAAAAAGTAACAGTAGGTCTTCTGCAGTTAGTTCAAACTTCTATGATTGATTTTAAACGCGGGGGAGTAAGAGAAGAAAGAATATAAATGATGAATGGTAAAGTAGAGTAAGTGAGCACATGCAAGATTGAACTAATTGGTTTAATTTGACCCAGCTTCCAAGTCTATATACCTGGGAGACCCCTTATACATAATGTATCCATTTCTCACAGGGTGCTATGACGCCTCAAATGAGTCACATGTTGTTCTACCCCTTTCAATGCATGAATGTTTGCTTTTAAGTAAATCATATATGCTAAACGGAATGCTTTAAGCCCGGGGCTTTAAGCATAGCTAATTTGGGTAAATGCTAATTAAAGGCAATTAAGGGAGTGATAATTTTTTAACCAACAGGGGGTCGAATTTCTTTTGCCCCCTTTGATCACTCCCTAAATGCCCTATAATGACCTTTTTGAGTCATTTACATGGCATTATTGAACTTAAAGTGTTACTTTAACACTTCACAAATTTGCTTAAATGCAGACATTTACGCAGTGAGTAAATATAAACCGTCTTTTTATCTGAGTATGAAGAATAACACCCTACTATATGTAGTAGTTCACCCCTCTGCTTAGGTAGAAAGGTCAGGGATTGTGCAAGACTAATCTATGATTGTGCATGAAGAGTGACATTAAACATTGACCAGTACAGGCTTTGGCAATATTACAGGCATATATCACTGACTACATCACTGATACAACTAGTATAAACTGCACTACAGTTTGGACCCTGAGTTCTACTCTAACCATTTAAGGACCGCATGTCGCTATAAAATGACATTTGTGCAGCCCTAGTGAGCCCTGGCAATTGATTTGCACGGGCTGCATTGGTGCATCATGCCAACCACTTGCGAGTGTATCAACCACATAGGATTGGCATAATGCTCGAATTGCCAGCCTCGCATTCCAGCATCATAATGACCCTACGGGGTTGGGACACTCCTGAAGGGTCGGTATAATGCACCAATGCTGTATTGGTGTATGATGATAACAAATGTCGTCTTTTAGCAACATGCCATCCTTAAAGCGCTGATTATGATACACTTAAAGTCCAAATATGGTGCGATGGTCCTTTCACATTATGAACGATTACATTAAGATACAAATATAAAGTAAGGTGAGAAAATCGCCTGTATCTGGTCTACGCTATACTTACTTCGTCAATCTCCTAGTAGATGCCATACAGAATCGAGATTATTACTCTTTGATAATAAACCAATTCTCTAATAATATATATTCACATTCATCCTAACCGATATATGGCCCTAATTCTTGTCACTATGAACAAAAAAAATCGATGACATTTCAATTTCCTGAAAAGAGTAACATGTCGCTGCTCAAAATGATGAATTGATCTTTTATCTCATGTAATCTTAAAGTGACTCTTTACCCCCCGCCCCCTCCCCCCTGAAAATTATCCCTCAGATTCAGGGTAATTTCAAAGTCCACTGGAGCAGGTTACACTTCCTCAGTGGCCTTTAGGTTGCTTGTCTGTTGGGCCGAATTTTCACTAGGATTTATCAACCCAATAATTGCTGCTGCAAGATAAATCAACCCTCTTTTTCAAGCTTTCTATACCTTTAAGTACTTCAAAAACGTGTTTTGATTTTGACAAAGTAGACAAATAAAACAAGTCATTGACAGTCAGTAGGATTCTCTTTTGCTAAAAAAATCACCAAATATGATTTCAATGTAGGATTCTTTTTGCCTCAAAAAAACCCACATATAATTCCAAGGATGTACTCACCAAAGAACAGTGAAGAGGAATGTGAGGAGGGTCAATGAGACATTGTAGTTGAGACTGAGGAATGCAAAGAACAGCTCCTTGGCGGTCATACTGCGCATCAGCTTGTACTTCTGTTTGATGTTGGAGGGGGAGAGGCAGGACAGGCCCATGAACAGGCCGTCCTTCAACATGCCCAGCCCCGTCTTCACACCGTCCCAGGCCATGCTGCAAAGAAAGACAGAATGACATTTTATTTTATCTCATATCATACAAACTCTTATTTTTTGGAAATAAAAGATTTACTATGCTTAACTATAGGAAGGCCTGTATTCAATGGCTCCCATTTGATACAATGTGGTCGTATTCCATGGGCTGAGAAAAGGTTGTTTTTCCTTCATTAAATGACTTCAAATAAAAAACGATAAACACAAATGCCAACTTCATTGATACTGCTCTGGTGTATTTCACTCATGGGGATGAGGCGCATCACACTCAGCCTGCAGCTTCGTGGGATACTGCCCCAGCCCCCACTCGTGAAATACATCAGAGACGGTATCAACGGGCAAGCTGAAGAAAATGGGCTACAATTTTTAGGTTCGTAAATTATGTTGGGAATGAGTAATTATTCTAGAAGATTGCGATGGTTAAGCAATAGATTTATATTAACTAGGACAAAATGAGTTCGCTAGGTTATCATATTCTTCTATATCGTATTCGATCTAGTTAGGACAAAGTGCACTTACCAAACATAAGCATTTAACATATTTCAATGAGAAATGGAGAGCATGGGGTCACCAGTCCTGGCCTTTCAGACTTTAGAGCATCCACCTCCAGCTTGGGAGATGGCTTGAACACGAGTATTTATTTTTTCCAGAGCAAGAAGAAGTAAAATTGAACTCACCCAATGATGCCTGATTCGCCTGATCCGCCGCCGAAGAAGGGAAGGCTTCCGAATGAGAAGCCTGACTCCTCTGGACTGATGCTGGTGGCGTGTTGCATCTGTGTGTGCGAGGCAAGCAGGGAAATAAATTAATATAAAATTCAGAATTTTTTCATCAAGGTATCAGTACAATCTGAAAATCAGGAAAAAATATTGAGTTTTTTCCGCTTGATTTCACAAGCCGGTCAGTCAATTGATGACAGTGGTTGAACCGTTTTGGGTTCCATTTGTAGTGAAACCACTGACAGGGAAGTTGCACCACAGAAGTACCTTGTTTATATAAGGAAGTTGTCCGGTTAGCAAATACCCCATTTTGGGTCTTTTCGTTAGGTTGAGGGGGAAGTAGGGGGCCATCACAAAAATTATTTACATTTATTAAGTCGTTACACTTAACTACTACTACTACTAACTCACAATTTTATTCAGGTTACTTAACATAATTATCTACTCTCCATGCATAACATAAGTTAGCACAATTACACTTATAAGTTGAGAAGTTAGCCTCAGTCGAATAACCAGGTTTGGTCCAGATGAGCCCTGTGAACCTGCTTGACCAGCCCTCGACTGTGTCGGTTTTGAAACTATATCTATTCTATCAATCAAATAAAATTGCATCTTTATTTTCTTAATGCATTTATTTATGTTGGCCCCCAGGGGGAATTGCCGAAAAGGGTCATCCTTCCTTGTACTAAGGTAACATTGATATGCACATAAAACATACATATTGCAGCTACAATGCAAGTCTACTAATGCAGATGCTTACATAATAATGGTTATAACAGGCATAATTTAAATAAGTTACTGCCTGGAATACCAAAGATGCCATAAAATATATCAAGAGATTTCTAGATTAATTTTGATCTTTAGGTATTAAAGCTTCTCACGCATATGGCCAAGCGTTTCTATTTAATCATATTCCTTAATGTATAGGTCTTGGTATTTTCAATAGAGAGACACATTGGTTTGCTACATCAACCAGAATGAACTTTGATCAACATTACCAATATTAGCCTGGTCAATAATAATCATACTTAAATGGCTAATTACATACTCATTTAAACTATTCCAAAATTACTTCTTAATCATCACTATGTTTGATAGAAAAATGATGTCAAGTTCAAAATTATGAAAAGTTAAACTGTTAGTAAACTGGCATCAACATCAACAGTGGAAATGTGTTAATATCAAGTATTGTCTGGGCTCAGGATAGGACTCATATAAAGGTTCAGCAGGGTATAAAGTTTCAGTTACAAACTAGAACAGTTATCATGCACCATTGGTAATCAAAGTGCTAATATTGAGGAGTCCTCAGTATTTATTCAGAAGTAGTACAGCCATTTCTTATGCTTATTATATCGGCCTTCTTATGGTTGCAATTCTCGCACCAACTCTCGCTATCTCGTTTCTCTCTCTTTGTGAAGTCAATCTTAATCCCAATATTCAATTATTTTACATGTTTGAGAAAAAATGAGAGTATAAATGGCTGTATGTGAGAGAAACGCTGGGAACTTCTCACAGAAAGCTCCGCATTGTATATTCATCGCTTAACATTTTACATTATTTAAAAAGCAGTTGATTGGTGATTTGTTCACTTAATGACTGAATAAATGTTTTCTCTTGCAAGCTGAAAGAAAAGCTCATTACAAAAGGCTGAAAGAGATGCCTCTGGCCTCGGTGTGGCGTGCGTTATTTTACGTTTTATGTAACTGTAATATGGTATGTTATGTCTGCGTTGTTTAATTTAGACTGGGTGGCTATAAGAAAAAGCTGGGTGGCTATTTGAAAATAAAAGTGAGATTATCTTCAGCAGGTTCAGCAGGTTTTCACCATAAACAACAAGAAAATATGGGAGTCCCGAGCTAGTTTCTGAGATAGTATCTATACAAAACCATTCATTATGATTCAACATCAAATTACCTTCAAACCTGATTAACCTCAATAAACCAATGATCACAGAAGCCATTACAATGACTTATAGATGAAAAGATATATCAGAAGACTTCATTGCGTGTTAAACAACACATTACCTTTTGTACCCTCTTATATCTATTGTGTAAAATGTGATGTACATGTTATTACATTAGCATTGAATTTTCTAACCAACGTTGTTTCTCATGTGTCGAATTTGTCATTTGAATACATTTTCTAATTGACGTATTTATTTGTATTTCTTGTACATGTATGAAAAGCTACAAATCATTTTTGTTTATTGCACCCCAAAGGACCATTTACCACTTCGAGGACAGCATGATACCTCAAAGTTCATTCATCGTCATGATACACCAATGCAGCATGGCCGAGTATGCTGACCTGTGAGAGTGTATCACCCCCACAGGGTTATAATGATACACAGATATGGTTCATTAAGGCACTATGCTGCCCTTAAACAAAGGTCATAGCTCTGCAGTGAGAGATCAGATATAGCTCAGGAGAATCAGGGAGGTAGAAGGATAGAAATACTCCATGCTTTCTCGTCCCGGAGTGGAATAAAAAGTTCTGAAACTCAGTGAAAAGAAAATCAAATGAACCCCAAATTTCTCATGCTTTTGGAAGGAATGGGTGTGGTGAGACCTGATCGGTTGTCCGGAACATCTCGAAAGAGAATACGGGGCGGCGGGAGGAGGGGGTAGGGGGGATCCGGGTAATGGGGAGATGAGAGTGGGGGCTTAAGACTCTACCTCAAAGATGGTATCCTCACAGAAGTTGACAAAGGATTCAAGTTTCTCTTTGTCCCCAGCCTCGTTTACACACTCATGGAGGAAGGCTCGCTTCGATTCCTATAAAAACCCAAAACACCCACAAACATTAATAATCGCGTACAATGAGAGATTCAATAGCGGCTTGCGCCGGGGGCTCACCTCAAAGATTGTGTCTTCACAGAAATTGACAAAGCACTCGAGCTTGCCTTTTACAGCCCCCTCGTTTACTATATTGTGTAGGAAAGTCCGCTTGGACTCCTGGAAAAATGTAACTGCGGTTAACATCTACTCAGCTGGAACAAGAGCTTTAAAACTTTCACTAAATATTGACTACATATATAAATATATCATCTGAACAAATATCAGATTCTTCTTCCTTATTTGATAAACTAGTTAATGTAAATTAGTTTTACATATATATGTAAATTATCGCAGTGTATATTTCAATATCACAAGGTAATTAATATTTTGATAATCAATATTTATCTAATTAATTCAAAATAACTTACATATGAGAATAGTTATACATACTGCAAGAAGTAAGGCTTCACATAGAAATATTACAAGTTTTATAGTGGGCACAGCATAATATATCAAAGGCAGTACTAGTACCCAACAATAGTTCATTTTGTAGAACATTTCATGGTTAGGACATAATATCTGAGCCTAGATTTCCCTATTTTCTTTGCTCCCCAGTTAAAAAATAAAGAAAGGAAAAAAGTGCCCTCGTCATATTTTTCATGACTTGGTGATGAGAAACAAGTATTCTTTTTGGAGTGGCCTTACTTCCATGGCCATACCACCCTCCGCTAAGTACCACCGACTTTTCTGTATCAGCCCTCCCCCCTGATGCCCCTCTGCATACCTTGTACAAATGTACCCCGATGCTCCCCCTTCATACCTTGATCTGTGGCTTCTCCCACTGGTCGATGTGTGACTGTGTGATCTCAAAGTACACACGCTCAATCCTCCGGCTGCTGCCCATGATCTCGATCCTCCCCAGGTAGGGCTCGAAGTAGTCCAGGACACAACGCGCCTTCTCCAGGAAGCGCTCCAGTCTGGCAGAAAAATACGGAACAGTTTTTATAGATTGGAATTGCTTTAATAGAAGGACTTACTGCGCAAATTGACACATTAAACTTTAAGGAGGGTATAGGAGGGTATAGGACTGCATTCAACTCCTGAAGGGTTGGCATGCAGCCCCGGCGAATTACTAACAGGGGCTGCATTGAAGAATAGTTACTTGCCGTGGCTGCATTGGTACATCACAACGACAAATGTTAAGGGTTAATTCAAAATGAGTCTCTAGAAACATTAAGTCTCTACAGCAAGACAATTGCATCTGGACAGACCCTAGGTTATTTGTCCCCTGAATCTGGACAGAAAGTAAGAGTAATACTGTACCTGGGGTCGTTGGGCATGTGCTCAGCCAGGTTGGTGAGTAGTACTGCCACGTTGAAGCCGATGTCCTTGGCCGGGTTGTGGAAGCGGTCGGTGAACTCGTTAAAGTCGACGCGGCCATCTTGGTTAGCATCCACACACATCATGATGTACTCAATCTCCTCTCTGACAGGGGCAACAAGTATGAAAGCTCATCAGAATTCTGATTGGATTGTAATGAAGTTAATCATTATTATTTATCATTTTCATTGGTTTATAATGAAATTAATCATATATTTGAGACAAAGTTAATAAACCTAGAGTGATTGTTGATTAAATGTGTAATTATAGGCAACATATTCATATTAATTTTGATTTACATAGTTGCCCATCATATGTTTTAATTCTAAATTTTATCAAAATCTATTTCAGGTCACATGTTCCACAGCACAATGTTATGGTATTTACTGAATCTATTGGTTACATGAGAATGGTTATGAATACTACGTGTCACAAATATAAAAGACATTTTAAAACATTTTATATAAATATGAATGCATGCACAACATTTGTTAGTGAAACACAAATCAACATTGAATATTGAAGATGAAAATAGTCAAGAGAAAGGGGTCCAGAGAGATAAATCATTCTTTTCAAATATGAACATATCTATTGATGTCTGAGCTGAAAACTATCCTTTCACCATGATTGGAAACTTGTCTCGCTATTGGTCGGTGGTGTGTCACAGCATAAATATCTGTAAAAATATTTGCACGTTCCCTTTCTAAATTCAGGTTTTGGTCAAACCATGCTCAATTTATATACCAAAGTTTGGTGATATTCTCATTGGTCGAGGGGTTGGTAACACCATGCATATTACTGACACCCGACTTGTTTCATCCTAAGCTGATATAGTTGAGTCTCTCGTCTGTATACATTTTATTATCAATTCCTGAACTGATTACATCATGCATAGTCCCCATACCCAAAGTTATCTGATACAATCAACTGTTTATCATTGGTTAATTTAATTTCCGATGTTATTGGATGGGTTGTTCACACCATGCATATTCCCCACACCTAAACTTCATCCTAAACAATCTGATACAGTCAGCTCTGTATCATTAATTAATGTAATTTCTCATGTTATTATTGCTCGTCGCGGGGTGGGTACTTCACGCCATGCGCCGTGGACACGGTTCTTACTCGGTGTAGACCTTCTGGTTTTCCATGGCGCGTCTGAACTCTTTGTGGGAGATGATGCCATCCTCATTGGCATCAAACTCCTACAGGGTGCAAACAGAGATAATCATAAATAAACTGCTGAGTCAGCATTATTCTACCCTGCTGGCCTGATGTATTGGGCTGTGGCCACCTGGTGAGTTTTGGCAGAACTATACCACCACCTTATTATTGACTCTGTACTATGCAACATCACTATTTTGCCATGACATGCTTAATAAGATAAAAAAAATTTTAAGTGAGCTTGAGCAAATAATTTGTCAAAATTCTTTTGTTTTTGTTCAGAGGAATAGTTTTTTTTTTTAAATCATTGAAATTTCATTTATTTTTGTTAATGAAATAATTTTCCTAAAAAAGGTGAGCAACCATCCTTCCAGCATGGCTGTTCACATTATATTCATCATGGCAATTTTAGACATAGTGTAGGTATCTATAGTGAGGTTGCAGCATACAGAGGGTGTTTGTGTGTAGATGCCCTACTGACAGACACACAGACAGACAGACAACATAGAGAGGAGCGGCTCCCCATGGTACCGGCTGCAGCTAGAGATACGCGCTACGATGAATAAGATTAATAAAATAATAAAAAGTGAAAAAATCATGTTTATAGAATATAAAATTTAGAAAATAATAAAAAATGAAAAAAAGTTACATAGATCTAAAAGAAGTGAGACAGACGCAGAGTTGAAGCGGGTATCTTTAGTTGGTTGTGCCGGTAGTGCATGTTGACCCATAGTGACCCCATACAGTAGGTGCTGGACCATGGGACACAATACAATAGTACACTAAGTGCTCGAGTGTACTCCCAGTACCTGGGTCTTTAGGACCCTTAGGCCGTTTTATTTTGATAACTTGGATTACGGATCCGCCGCCGAGATTTTTGGCATTTTGCAAAAAAAAAGAAGTTTATTTTTTATTTTTTTACCTTTCCCCTCCGTGATTTTTTGAGAATTTTACCAAAAAAAAAAAAAATAACATGTTGACCAGAAAAAGGTAGCATGAGGCCTTTCAGATTGGGGATAATTCTCAATATATCTTCATTAGATTGCCCAGAAATGAGATTTTCCATGCCTTTTTTTTTTTTTGCCTCTGCCCTTCGGGAAATTTTGTGATGTGGTGCCCCCCGTAGGGCAGCTTTTTTTTGCCTCTGCCCTTCCAAAAATTTGGAGCCAAAAGCCCGTTATCCAAGTTATCAAAAAAAGGTGGCCTTTCTCAGGGCCTGTATAGACCCTACACCTGTACATATACACACCGTGAGTACGTCTTTTGGGTCTCCATGCCCCGCCGGAACTCTTTGTATGAGATTACTCCATCGTTATTCAAGTCAAATTCCTGAAATAGGGTGTGGCCATTTACATTTTGTGTATTTATATCTGATGATAGAGTAATATTGATTTTGATATATTTTCCGAACTAGAGCATTGTACAGTCTGCATGACATACTGATGCTTGCATTCTAAATTTTCTCTAAACCTTAAAGTACCAAATAGTTCAGATTTCTCTCATGACTACACAGATGTGATAAATAGTATACTTATGTACTCGAGATGAATTTCTTATCCAAACAAAACAATCACAGTGCTGAAAACTTAAAAGTTCTGCTGGTAATAAGTATGGTTAAACATTGACTGGTAGTTATCTACAAAAACTGTACTGGTTTATTACGATATAGTGCCAGAATACGGCTATTGCTTATCATATATTTCAATATCCTACCCTGTATGCAATTTACTTGTTCATATTACTGTGGCTTAAATTGTATTATTAAATTAAGTTTTTACATTTTGAAAATAGAAATCAATCAATATGTAAAAGCTTACCTTAAAGGCCTCGGAACCGGTAAGGTCTTTCATTTTTAGGAATATGTCGAAGAACTTAAGGATCATCTGAAAAGGAGGAAAAATACAATGAATGTCAAAATACAACTCCACGGACACACTATGTAATCTGAGTTAACTATACATATTCCTCTTCAGATATTATATCTGCCTATAGATATGGTGATATGCCCATAGGACACATTGATGCACATTGATTTCTTGATACTTAATGGAAATCAGTACAGTAACGGTACCCTACTTGGTGTCAGGACATCAACCTCTTATCATCTATCCCCCCGGAAATTTACCCCCTACCATCTACCCCCTTGGGCATCTACCCCTTGGACCTTTATCCCCTTAGGGCATTTACTCCCTAGGAAATCCACTCCCTCTGTATCCAATCCTTGGGTAGATGTCCGGGTGTATATGTCTGGGGGTACTTGCCCTAGAACCAGTCTACTTGTATGTAAGCTGCTTGTATAGAAGATAGAGTTTACTGAGTACATATCTTACCTCAAAGTTGGCTGATGATTCTACCAGAGTGTCCACCATCTGTTTGCCGATGGGGCCGTTCATCACGTTCCCTGAGGACAGAGAGGGGTATGTATAGTGTTGTGTTACCACGATGTTACCTACTACTTATCCCTCTATGCATATTTATTATAACGGACTCAATCAAGGTTCACTTTGATAAAGGCAACCATTATACTAGGTCAGACCAATTAATTTCGTTTGGGAAATTTATTTTGCTCAGCTCATTTTCTTATGTTTTCCTCTATCTTTAGGAAATAAGGAAATTCATTGCAAATTGGAATGATAATAGAAGAACTCAAAATGTCTTGGTATAAAGGCCTCACACATGTTAGTATGACTCATCAATTACTGGATCAGTCGCCTGTGCTGCATTGATGCATCATGCCGACCCTTCTGGAGTGTATTCATACGCCATGATGACCATGGGAATGATGCATTCATTAAGGCATGATGCCATCCTTAAAGGGATAATAAAGGTACTTACCTTCCAGCATGGAGAGCAGCATGATCATCATCTCCTTTTGTAGCTTCATGAACTCCCGCAGCAGCTCCAGCTGGTCGGGGTCCTGCAGAAACAAGAACAAAGATGTTTACAAGTGGTAGATATGATACAAATAACTTGGTGTATGAGTGATATAAGCCAAGGACAGGGTAATTGTCCAAGGCGTCAACCACGGATAATTACCATTGTCCAAGGCTTATAACACTCATGCAGCTAGTCACGGGTATCATATCATATTGCCCACAGAAGGAGAATGTGCTCAGTGGACCACATCAACATACAGCCAAGTATGTAAAATACAGTCCGGCCATTTCTTTTGTTCTCTCAGCCAACTGTGGTGTAAGGACTGTAAAGGTATAATATTAAGGGGATGGGGTCATTCAGATGTTACCCATGGCCAGAAACAGCTCAGAAAGAGGGTCCCATGGGGCCCAGCCATGGTCCTTTACAGTGTATTTTCAATGGGGTGAAGCCTTACATGATATTATCCACTTATTATCCCAGCATTGATATATAGAATAGAATATATATATTTCTGCAGGCTACTATGGCAAGCCATTACTTCATCCTCGATATCAAAGTTTAAAACTTTGATATCAGAGTTTTAAATGTTGATGTCGGAGTAATAAACTCTGATATCAGAGGAATAAACTCTGATATAAGTGTTTCTTACTCTGATATCAGAGTTAGAAACTCTGATACAGAGTAAGAAGCTCCGATATCAGTGTAAGAAACTCCGATATCAGAGTTTAGAAACTCCGATATCGAGGATGAACATATCCCTTGCCATAGGCTACATTAATTCATACCACGTACCTTGGATAGTTTGTCCTGCATGTGTGCAAAGATGTAGAGGAATCCTCCCACGGCATCCCACAGACGGGAATGGGCCAGCGCGAGCTGGTTACCCAGACATGGGCCCTGAAACACAACGGGTACCAGCGTAATGAATGGGTGATAATAGGGGACGGTTGTCATATTACATAAGTATCTGTCGTACATTTCACTCCTTCTGATGCAGTTACCATATCAGGATAAACTAGTGTTGAGTGTTGTCACCTGGTACTAAACCCCATTTCTACAAACTACTCACTATTGTAGACATAGTAGTATAGGGAAACAGGGCTACATAGCAGGACTCTTACACTCAGTCCTATAGTGAACATCACAATCTGGGATATACATTTTGGATATTCTGCTCTGTTCGTATGATAGAACTACCAGATAGCGTTCTTGGCATCTAGATATAATTCTCAGGAACTCCAGGAAAATTGCAGTGGCTTGATATATAGATGATCGTATTTATGAGATGAATGGTCAACTCTATGGTGAGGCAGAAACCTGCCACCGGGGCACGTCCCCTACCCCCTTTAGATAAAGGCATTGGTGGAAGAATAGCAGTCCGCTGACTCCACGCAATTGTGTTATGTAATTAATTATTGAATAAATAATTTTTTCAAAAAGGGGAGCCCTGGCCCCTTACCTGGATGTACTCAGTGATGGCGGCAAAGACCTGGGCGGCCACGGTGATGGCGCGGATGAAGCTGTCCTTACCCGACACGTCGATGGTGTCCTTACCCGAGTAGTGCCAGTAGAAGTCCATGATAGACTCCTGTAGGGACACAACCAGGGATACACTGATATAGCAGGAGTAAGGGTATGGGAACTCTCTATGTTTAACCATTAAGGGTATGGGAACCTGTTATAGACAGTACTATAGGATACATAGCCAGGGACATGGTCCAACAGAACTCTCCATGTTAAACCTATGGGTACCCGAGTAGTGCGAGTAGAAGTCCATGATAGACTGCTGCAGGAACACAAGGAGGTATACACTGATATAGAGGCAGTAAGGGTATGGGAACCGAGCAGAACATAGGGCATTCATTGGGAGAACCCCAGTATAAGGGTATGGGAACTGTCTATGTTAAACCTATGGGTACCCGGGTAGTGCCAGTAGAAGTCCATGATAGACTCCTGTTAGAGATACACCCAAGGATACACTGATATAGGAGTAGTAAGGGTATGGGAACTGTCTATGTTAAACCTATGGGTACCCGGGTAGTGCCAGTAGAAGTCCATGATAGACTCCTGTAGAACATAAGGGGTATACACTGATATAGCAGTATAAGGGCATGGGAACTCTCTATGTTAAACATATGGGTACCCGGGTAGTAGCGACTGATATTTATTTCCTATATCTTGTAAATTGCAACAAAATAGGGTCGTATAGATAAAGTAGCAGACTTTGGCCCTAGTACACTGACCTGTAGTCTGAGGAGGTAGTCCACCGTACAGATGATGATGTTGACAGTGGTCGTGTTACCCGCCTGGGTCCGCAGGTAGTTCTGGAACTCTGCATCACAAAAACCATAAATGTGAGAACCTCAGATACAGCTCAGCTGTGTCTTCCGCAGGCCGACATTAAAGCCTAAGGGCCTGGGCATTTATTGCCAGCAGGGGGGGGGGGGTGGTGGATATAAGGGGGGGGGGGGTGTAATATAGGTGGGATTAGGAATTTGAAAAACAACTTTAACCTTTAATCCTCCGCCCTCACTCACCCCTGTACATCACCGACTACACGAAAACCTTGTATTCTTCTTGCCAGAATACTATCTTATTACGTTTTTATCTATTCATATGTTTATCAACATTCAATTTATATACTAGAATAATCCTCATTACATCATGATTATCATTAGATTTTAGTTTCTTATAAAATATGTATATTAATTTCAAACCTGAGCTGGAGTTCAACACAAAGAGGCAGATGCATAATTGTTGTATTCCAGGAAAAAAATGAAAATGATTTTTAAATTAAAAAAAAAACCTACCCAGGTTGTGGCCCTCACAGAGCAGCTGCAGTAGACGGAACAGGTTGCAGCAGTGCTCGGCGTCGTTCAGGTTCTTGACCTGCGCGCTGCCCTCCGACACTCCCAGACCCTCCGCCTTGTTGGCGCGCTCAAACGCGTCAAGGTCCAGCACACTGCAAAGGGCACAGGGCCAAAGGTCAAGTGGGTGGGAGAGAAGGGGACATGACACCTACCACTGCATAAATCATCTGATTTAAGCAACTTCAAGAAAAAGTTGATTAATGGCCTGCTTTATGCAGCTTTATGCAACTTTAATCTGGCCTATCAAAAGTTGCTTGAAAATGCATTAAACCACTTAAAGAGGGCCATTTATCAACTTAAATTTTTGCTTAAACTTGCTTAAGTTGGAAGGCCCATGTAGTGAGACGTATCCTGAAAATCTATCTTTAGCCTTTCATATATATGTATATATATGCAAACGTATTCTCCCACAGTTAAAATTCGACTTATTGACAAAGTTTTCATGAATTAAAGTATCGAGAAGACATATTTTTAAATAGGTAACCAAGGATGAGAATAGTGAGATATATATTGTCAATGGTTAATAGACTGAATATTTTCGCAACAATAAACAAGCAGATGACATTCAAAATTAATTAACTAACCTGCATTGTTGCATAAGGCCAGCTACGGACGTGAAGAATCCGACGTCCCGCTTGTCCTTTAGATGGGCCAACATCCTCTGTGAACAGACAGGTAATGTATAACTATTGAACTGATGCACCCTCGTCGGTTTAGTTTTAGGTCAAAAAGAGCAGATATTATGACATATGCTCTAAGACAATGATATTTTCATATTTAACATCACATTCACATGGCATTATACAGACATATGCATCAGTTTGTAACTGCCTAGTGCACGCCAATTGCCTCCAATTGATCTCCCCAAAAGTTTTTAAATCAAAAAAAAGAGAGAAAAAAGTCATATATATCAGTTAAGATGAAACTGGTTCTTACCTTTTGCACATCGATGTTACCACCACGAAGAATGGAGATTCCCAATTCAATGGTGGCGATGACCATGTCGCTCCACTGACCTGTTATAGCGAACCAACACACCATTATAGAGACTCATACCGGTGGTGTGGGGGGGGGGGGGGGGTGGGTGCAGCGGGGGCCCGGGGGTCTGGGGGGAGAATTCACAAGTCCTGTCACAGTGATAAGAACGTCTCTGCCTGAGGCTTCCTGATATACAATGACTGTTTTTGCTAGATTGAGATCTACAATATGTTTAACCCTTTAAGGACGGCATAGTGTGTTATATCCTACGTCTTCCTGAAGCATGGATGCAGTCCTGGCGAGTAGCTCGTCAGGACTGCATTCATGCATCATGACAACCTGCAGGGTTGATACACTCCTGCAGGGATGCACCAGTGTACTCCTGGCAGGTTACTCATCACCCGTATTAGTGCATCACACAGAGCTATCGATGCTTTACGACTTAAAGCAACATGCCGTCCTTAACCCTTTAGGGATGGCATGATACCTTAATGCATCATACCCATGGTCGTCATGATGCATGAATGCAGCCTTGGTGAGTAACTCGTCAGTGCTGCAGTCAAGCATCATCCCAATATCCGGGGGTGAGACACTCCCAAAGGGTCGGTATGATGCACCAATACAGCCCCTGCGAGTTGCATGCTGGGGCTGCATTGGTGCATCATGACGACAAATGTAGCAACATGCCATCCTTGAAGAATTAATGGGGTTATGAGACACATTCATAAATCACAATGACATTTGTTGGTCTTATACTTCTAAGGCAGAACTTGGATGGTATCAGGAAACCTTCAGGACGGTCCATCACAGTGTATACACTACACACAGCAGCAGAGTGACCCAGAGTAGCAATGCAGCTACAGCCATATGCTCAACAAAATGCAGTCTTTTTCCAATAGGAGTATTGGGCATATGTATACTCAAATGCCATAAATTGCATAATTCAGAAATTGAATAACGTATGCGCAACAATGCCCACACTATATGTGAAGCCAGAGGGTGGAGATTTTGGTATAGAGGGGGAGGGGGAGGGAGGCAGTCAATAATATGATGCAAAGTGTAAACTACAAGTGTACGAAGTTTGGGGTTTAGATGCTTGAATAACCTCTGTTGATTAGGTGGGTATCTGGAGCTTTAGAAAGGTATTCAAATATCATATTTAGTATAATACACTATTTCTTCTATGGAAACTACGAAAGATATCATAAGATAAATTGAAACTCTAGCTACGATTAAGATAGAAAATAGAAAAAGAAGATCCAACGTTGGTAGATAAAGACCAGCACAGCGACCTTTACATATCACATTCTGCTCAATTCATCTTTTACATCAGGGCCCAGATGTCTACCTTACAATATCCCCATTGTGGGAGAATGCCATGTTCAGAGTAACCCGAATGGTTCAGAATGTCCCAACAAGTGGTCATAGTCTCAGGGAAGTGGTAGAGGTTCCACAAGGAGTTATAATAAATGTGTTAAAGGGCTTAAACTTTACTACTAGTTCTACGTTAAGCAGTTACACTTTGAAATCACACAGAACTTAAGGACCAACATACACCACCTGAACTTAGGAGTTTAGGATTATTGTAACATATTATTCACAATCACACTTTAACTTTAGGCAGGTCGCGACCAATGAATCAAATAGTTCATCCCCAGAAGTACTTTATATCATATAGAAATGAAATTTATATCATATAGAAATAAAATTAAATCTTTAAAGCATTAATGCTTTCTAAGTAAACTGTTAGTTTTTGGGGTCCAAATGACTTCATCGTATACATTTGTATGTAGTTAAGCACATTATTCACTTAATGGATGTTCCCTACATCAGTATGTTGTTCATAAATATGATGTCATAAAGAATGTCTGAAATATCAAGAATCATCATAATAATAAATCTGCAGTGGGTTCGTTTTCAATGGTTCCGACCTACCTCAATGTAGTTAATTCATTTTTACTTCTAGTACTACTCAAATATATCAATGCCAAGGCTATAATGATGTACCTCATTATGCCAAGTCATTATCCAATTAGCTACTAATCTAAAACTTAGTAAGCTGTTTTAGCAAAAGTCACATTTAAAGGGAATTTATTTCATACACTATGGAAAACGTGGTATCTAAGGGAACATTATCTAGCTCACTGAATCTGTTAATACTTATTTATCCTGAGTGGTGGAGTTATGATCATTTGTTGTCATAATGCAAGACTTCAGCACTGGCATGCACTCTGCCAATCCTATGGGGGTGATACACTCCCAAAGGGTCGGCATTAATTAAAGGCCAGTGCTATTCTGGTGCATCAATTGACAAATGAAGCTTTAGGCATCATGGTATCCTTAAAGGAGTGTAGCAGATGGACAGTTTAATACAGACAGGGACTTAGTGGCTACACAGTACAATAGTGGTACAAAGTAGGATAAGGTTAATCACAGATCACATGTTAGTGTAAAATAAAACCAGTTTCCTTATTCATTATTATACCATTAGAATGGCACCACAATTATTGACATAACTTTGTCAGTGTATTGCAATTTGTTAAAAGAAGAGAGGTCAATATACTAGATAATTTTTTCCTACCAAATCCAATACGATACACAAGAGATGACTGTATGGGTACAATAATACTAGTATAATAAGGAAAAAAGGAAACTGGCTTTATCAAAAAGAAACATAGTACTTAAATTAAAGCATAAAACCAAATGCAATTTGAATAAAAACAAGAAAGCAACTTTTTCAATATAGCCAAAAATAATCCCCCCGTTCCTCCCCTATTGGCATTCATTCATAAACATTAAGCCGAAACTGCTCGAACAAGAAACAAATGAAGACACTGGGTCAGTGTATGTCTAGTATAGAATGGTTGGCATTGGTGTTTGCGCCACTGGTAGGGGGCGCGTTGGTCGCTGTACTATGGTTATATATCCACCTGTGCCGGCCTGCTGTGTCTCACTCCCACCTTTACATGCACTGATGTACATGAGCACCATCTCGGCCGCCCCGCGGTCTGCGAGACGCGCCTGTTCTGACAACAGCTTTTGACGCTCCATCTCTTGCTCCTGAAAACATGAGGAAAATGTGGTTTAGGAGTGTATCAACCATGTAGGGTTGGTATGATGCATGAATGCAGCATTGGTGAGTTACTACTCACCAGGGCTGCATTTTAGCATCTTGGCATCAATGTTAAGGAGTGGTCATTGGTTATCAAGGGGATTGGGAGAGGGAGTAAATTCTCACACAGAGGTGCAAAAATTGTTAATCCCCCCTCACTCTAGAGGGCGCAGAATATTTCACAGACACCCTCGCCAAAGGCTCCGAAAATGTTTGCCATTTGAACTATAGTAACACAGTGCCTTTTTTGCTGAAAAGGGGCATAGCATTTTACCCTTTTTTCGTATGCCAACAAACTATTTAGACAATATGAATTGATGTTTAGGTGGAAGACAATGTTTTACTACTACTAATTGTTAGTTGATTAGGAATAAAACATTTGGAGATATCCAAAAGTTGCCTAAGGCTTTCAAAAGTAATTTGCCACAACAAAATCACAAATTTACGAACTCAAGCTTAACGGGTATCAACAATGCTACTTAGACTAAACTGCTACCAAATAAGAGTGATTATCAGAAAAATTTGAAATAATTCTCCCAAAAAGTGACTAATAAAGCAGGGTTGAATATCAATAAAATGTGAAGTTCTCATCGACATAGTCTCCCATACAGCATTGCTTTATGGGCCTCATATGGGTTTTATCTGGGTGAGTTGGGCTTGTCCAGATCTGGGTTTTGGTATTTATTGTCCAGGGCTGCCAGTGGGCTTGGCCCACCAACATGCAAAAACTTATTCGTACTCAACTGTGTTTGTTTTCAGACATACTCGTTAGATTTTAATGTACATTTTTTATGGTGTAGTGTCAAGGGGGGTTGGGTCTGGGTCTGATCTGGGCACTTCTAATCTAGGCAAGCCTATATGGGCCCACTTGGCAGCCCAGCACAGAAACGTTGTGGATCCCATTTCACAGCCCAGCTGGGACCAAAATGAGACCCACTAAGCAATGTTGACTAGGATGGTACTACAATAGTCCACACCTTATCTGTATGACCTTAATACAAACTACCCCACTCCCCTGATGTGACTACACTGTTCAGTGATGTGTGCAATACTACAGTGGGTTTATAGACATAGAGATAGTGCATCAAAGTATACCAATACACAATACCTATTGACATGCTACATATATACATGTTAATACCTCCCACATTAGACCCAGGGGGTTATTGTTAGGGCCATCAGTAATGCCAGTGTGATTCTGCTAAAGACCTTCAAGGGTATTTCCTCCCTTTTAGAAATTTAAAATCTTTCTGGGTTTCTTAGGATAACGTTATCATCCATGAGAGATACAAAATACACTGGCACACTGGTCACATGTGAAGCATACCTAATGTAATGGTAACATAAAGAATGGAGAGGGGCATCATACTTGTGGTATGAAGTGTTCAAAGAGGAGGTGAAATTCAGGATTGCTTTCCCCCTTTATGTGCTAGATATGATACAAGTGACTTGCTGTATAAGTGTTATACGCCAAAGACAGGGTAATTGTCCAAGGCCCTAGCCACAGATAATTACTATTGTCCAAGGCTTATAACACTTACACAGCCAGTCACACGTATCATATCTGACTTACACTCACAGTAGGAGAGTGTGCTCAATGGACCACATCAACATACAGCCAGTTATGTAAAATACAGTCATGCCATTTCTTTTGTTCTCTCGGCCAACTGTGGTGTAATGGTATGTAGACATTATCCACCCCATCCCCCACCGTACAAGGGTACAAATAGGTACAAGGCCAAGGTCACAGGGTCACACTCTAAACGGTACGTTATACCAATACAGTACCCGAAGGACGTCTCCCGCCAGCTGCATGCAAGGTCAAGGTCATTCTAATCATCAAGGTCATTCTCAAGGTCAAGGTAAGTGTCAAGGTCAAGCTGATGACCATCACCGCAGGAGAAAACTGTTATCCAGTTAAATGTCAAGCAGCTTCTTCCAAATATAACTTGGCAGATATTGACAGTGTTGGTTTGAAAATAGCGTAAGAAATATCCCAACGTTAAATACAAGTAAGAATATTCCCACAAGACAAAGATATAAAGAAGAGTGCTGGAGAGAGTTGACAAAATGAATGCAGATGGTTAGAGCTGGTAGTAAAGTATTGTAACTGGTTGTATGCTAGTTGTAGTGGGTGCATGTTTTACCTGTAAGGAAGCGGCAGCTCCTTCACCGTCCCCTTCCTCTTCCTCCTCCTCATCTTCCCCGCCATGGCAACTCTGTAAAAACCAACCACAAACACTGTTACCAAGCACTACATCAATGTTGTCATCACTAGGAGATCTTACACAGGGCTGCATTGATATGAATTGATAAATTAAAACATTACAAAATTGAAGTAATCTTTAACAACTGACTTAGAGTAAGATTAAAGTAGATTTCCAAAATGAAACAGTAAAGTAAAGTCTCTTATAACCACAGGGTGTTAGAAATGGGAGCCCATTGAAATATTTGACACATATTTAGCTGTTTAGTATTCTAAAGCAAAAGTGTTAGATTAGTACAACCTTTAAATCATTTTCCTGAGGTCCTAGATATAACTTCATGCAACCAGAGGAGCATGATAGATGCTTAACCTTTTTCATACTTGTATTTTCTCACAGTTTACATGTTCTATGAAGACTAATGACAATGGAGGTTAGTGTCAGGGGTTACTGAAAGGACATACAGGCCAAATCATACAACTAATTCATTCTGTTAGTATATATATATATCCATTGGAATCCAGTTATCCCTTTATAAATATGTATAAACAGTGAAACAAATCAAACTATAGCCTCAATACTATTTCTTATTACTTTATACCCAGTCCTGCTGTCTTATCCCGGTGTCTTATGCAAATACATTTAGCATATAGCCAGATTCTGGATACATCTGAGAAAAATGTCAACCTTATTGACCAACCTACTTTGAAATGTCCTTTAGATGGGTCGATCTCTGACTTTCAAGGTAGAAAATCAGATATTCAGATAGAGGTTTACCATATATGACATGCGTAGACAGCTAGCAGTTTGCTCATGGACATTTGATGCTTAACTTGTGTGAATACTAGGATTGGTCTGTGGGCCATTCGCCAAGCTGTCTAATACTTAACCCAGCTGATCATTTTCTAGGCGACCTATTATCTATAATATTTCAAAGCATTAAAGGCATCTTAAAGCCTATTTGTTCAAGCAATAGCCTTTCTACAAATATTCTGATCAGGTCTTCATAGGGCTTCTGTCCAATCCCATTTAATGTATTTCTATTTTATATGTTTATATACAAATGTTTATCGGTACAATTTTGCAGTTCGCTTTTCTACGGCCAAACTTAGAGAAGCACACTGGGTAGGTTCTAACAAATGATATTGTGTGTAAATCATGAAAACCTCTAGATAGATAAAAATGAAAGTTGACAGTTCTTAGTAGAAGTTTGCTTTGTGAAAAAGATAGCACACTCCACTCTCTCAGTTGACAGAACAATCCCTTATACAATGTAAGGGTAGGTGTTACTTTTCCACACCAACTAAAAAGGCTCCTAATTATTGTGCAAAAATTAATTTAAAATGAAAACATATAGAATCCATTTCTTCCACATTATCTTGAATGAAACCTTAGCCCAGAGAATGCTATACATCTTACAACAGAATGTTATAAATGTAATTTACCTTGTTGAACCGCTAGACATTGCAAATAAAAGACAATTTGGTTTGATTCCACATGCTAGATATGAAGTAAGGGATAACAACAAATTGAAATAATGGGTGCATACCCATAGCCATTGGCTTTAGCTACTCAAACAACTTATTGAACAATTCATATCATAAACACATCAACTCAATTAGATCCAAGCACTATTGAATTAAACAGTTAAGGTGAGAAAAGGAAAAGAGTTGGGATAACACAGGTCTAAACCTCAAACAGCTAGGGAACATTTGCATCTCAATTACCTCTTATTCTTTTATCATAATTTATAGTTATAGTAGGTGATTAATTTGTATATAGACCCTATATAATGCTGCAAGAGACCCTATTATAATACTGTAAGACACCATTGTGCATGATAGAACCCATAAAATGCAGATTGTTGTAGTTTAAAAAAGATTTCTCTCAGCTACTTTAATAGGGAGTGGTAACAAAAATAGGGGGAGCTGTGGATTTTCCAATAAAAGTCTCCCATAGGAGGAGTCCAAATATTCTCCCGTGGCAGGCCCCTGTTATATACTAACCTTTTCAGTAATATATGGGGTAAATCTCTTCGGACCCCAAGTGGAGTCTATGCTTTTATTGGTCCCCCCCCCCCTTCAGAGGTTTTTATCATATCATAATATCATTTCTACCCTTTCTAACAAGAAGTACAAGATGACCTCACTTGATGAGATCACAACATCACAAGGAATACATTTTGAAGCCATCCCGGCGCGACATTCATGGGATATATATTTACACCAGCCTGTCCACAAAACCCTCCACAATGCACGACTCATACAATATAACCATAACTATAGTCCACAATTCAGGTAGTCTCAGCCAAAGTACCATAATAAAGTCCAAGTATACATACCCTGCAAAAAGTATTTTCACAGGAACTCAAGAAGTTCTCTTATCATAACTCATTATCCTTTTGAGAACTGTGCATGGATGTGGCCCGTGCAAATTGAGAACTATTCTCCAAAGACCTGTACATACAACATTTTCTTGTGTCAAATTTCCAGGACTTTCTGAATTTTTGCATGAGTGAAACTCAAGAAAACAAGTCACCACTGAATGTGCCATTGATAATTCTTGGGTCCATCTTGTGTTATACTACTCACTTTTCAAGTAAAATTTCTCCGATTGGCCAAATATACCTCAAAGGCTTGAAACAAAAGTCAGAACTGATTTTTCTTTGCAGATTCTCTTTTTATTTGGTCCCTGACTTTGGCTGAATATACCTCAGTGGCTGTACAAGAAGCACGTACTCTCGTCCCCAGATCCTTCCAAATGAAGGCTCTGGCAACAATTACTATGACCTTGAACTTGAATTTTGCTGGGTTTGAGCAACCCCTGTCGGTAGCCTCGAACCAGCGAACAGGAGCCAGATGAGTATGATGGGAGTACTCCCAACCTACTTTCTGTTTCCAATTCTGGTTCCTGTCCACTGGTTCCAAGCTAAAAACAGGGATTACCTAAACTCGGCAAAATTTCAAGTTCAAGGTCATCGTGTCATTTGCAAGCGCCATTCTGTGGCAGAATGACACGTGGGACCAGTGTAATAAGTATGAAGCTTGCAGTAGCTCGGCCCCTACCTGACTCATGATGTTGGCGTAGGAGATGTACAGGAAGTCTTTCTCCAGTGTGGAAATGTTCTCGGTGGTGGCCGCGCGACTGAACGCCGTGATGAGCTGAGACAGCGGCTGCGGTCCCTCCACCTCCTCCTCCGTCTTTTCCTCCACGTTTTCTTCTTCCGTGGAGCCCTGAATATAATAAGTTACTGTAAAATCACCTGTGTAACCCACATTATGTGTATAACCCACAACTATTTTTTCCCCTTTTGCATTGTGCAGGGAAAGACATGTGAAGACCTTGATCCCTTCTTACTATAACCCACAACTAGAGTGGGGTCTGATTACAGCTACTTTCATCATAATGTATAGTAAGTAAACTTCTAAAAGCACTTGTATAATATGCAACTAGACTATAAACCCTATAACCCACACCTTCTGGTACAACATAGTAAGTTATCAATGAATTCCAGCAATGGCTTATAGCATTCATCATGCATGTAAAGGTCAACTGTAGGCTTGGTCTGAGAATTCATGTTAGTCATGGATAACTGTATCATTTTCCATTGATGGGCATTACATTAGCACCAAAGTAATATTCCTATGTTTAGTCACTTTTTACTCCTTGAAGAAACATTTTGTGAAATATGTGATGATGAAAAAAAGTATTTAGCCATGGTGGATCCAGAATCAGTTGAAACACATGTTTACAACAGGCAGCGGAAAACGTCAAGCCCCATGGGGAGTCGAACCCCGGTCCCTCCACTCTAGAGTTGAGAATGCTAACTGCTACACCACAGGGCTAGCTACTTCTCCACCGCTCTGCTACGGTACTTGAGCTACCACAGGCGGGCAGTGCGCTCTCCAGGCACGCTCGGGCTGCCCCGAGCGATACCTGCCCGCTACACACATAACACTCAGAACAGAGAAGGTATGGCTCACCGTGATGTCTTCTATAAGGGCGCCATGACCCGGCTCTTCCATATTGAGCCATTGCGCTTTGTAACACTTCATGAATAGGTTTATAGCACGGTGCCTGCAACAGGAGGGAAAGAGGCATTAGTAACTGAATGGATGAAGAAGGAAATAAATGAAGTTCTGTAAGATTTATATTCACAAGAAAATAATAGGCCCTTAGCATATCCCTTAAAATGACTTGAATTTCAACTTAATACTTCAATTTATTCAAACATATTACATTTCTCAAATTAATTACTGAAAAGATGAAGAAGGACACAGAGCAATAAATATCTGTAAGATTTATATTCACAAGAAAATAAGCCATCATAGGAATCATTAGGAACGGGAGTCATCAGGCCTTTGGCATATCCCTTAAAATGACCTGACTTCGAACTTGATGCTTCAATCTATTTATACATGTTACCTTCTTCACTTATTAATTAATGATGATAAAAAGAAGCTTTAATCTACTAAAAAGAATTATATTTCTGAGTATTTTAAAGGAGTAATTATGAACTAAAATGGTACCGTGGGAGGTTGTGCAGAGGGATCATTCTGAAACAGGCCATCACGGCGCGTTTACGTTGTGACGAGACCACCTTCTTCCACGCAGTCCTCATTGAGGCAGGCGGATGCTCAACCTGTCATAGATAAAACAAAATGAGATATTCTCAAGAATATCTTATACTTTTTCTGATGTTCTGGTGACTTCCCCAGATGTGCCTCAGTTGCTAGTGTTCAATTCCTGGTTGCTGTTTGGAGGGCTGTTATTCAACTGGACATGGTCATATTCACAATGTTGGAAGCCCATTAAATCATCAATGACTAAAATGCCATCAACAAATTCTAAAAGGATCCTGGGTGCTTATTCCTTTGACTATGATGCAGGTGCTTACCCAGTGAAGACCCTGGAGAACCTTTGCCATGGCGAGGATGTTAACGATGGACTTCTCCATCGTGGCGTCTAGCGTGTTGCCCTCCTTGTCCTTCTTGGACCCGATCTTCTTATACAGCATCTTCTGCCACTGCATCGACTCGTCGTCGTCCGTCTGACAAAAAAGCAGAACAATGTCTTACTTTTTATTGAAATAAAGCTCCACAGACTGATATTGCTATCCACTTGGGACATATTTCACAGCCTAAGGCATTTTCTGTTTTTTTTATCAAACAAATATTGCTTACGTCCGCCTGCGCTAATTCCATAGCACACCAAAAAACAAATACAAAGGAGTAAATGCTCCATGAGTTACGGCTACCAACTTAATGGGCTCTCTTATCCATATGAAGGCACATATAAAGATAAATGTATTGGGACATTGGGACCTATTATTACATTATATTAAAAGATGTATACAACAAAGTGGATCTGATTCAAAATAGGCAATTTCTATGACTGCTCATCCAGAATAAATAAAGGAAATATGAACAAAGAAACAAACTCACCCTCTCCTCGCTCTGGAGTGACACGGTGAGCCAGTCCTCGATGTCGCCATCGGACTCCTTCTGAAACATGGAAGGGTTAGACACCGCCCCGGCTATAGTTAGTAGTCCCATGCTCATGCCGTGCGGGTACAAGGGGGGATGTAGATTGTCGATGTGTGTATGTGTTATGTGTGAACTTAAATTCTGGTGTACTTTGAATATGAAATATTTGTTCAAGTTATATGGCAGCTGCTTTAATCTAGAACTTCACTTTTATTTGTATTGGAATTGAAATAATAAATTAAATGATTAGGATGAAAAAGATTTGCCCTTTTTTAAAAGGTCTGATTTGGAAAATACGTTTAAGAATTTGAATTCAAAAAAGATAGTCAGGTTCAATTAATAAATTCTATATGATATAAATGCACATGGTAATGCAAATCATTTTCATTTAGATAAATTCTACGTTTGTACATAACAAATACACATGTACGATAATCTCACAACAATAACTTCCAAACAGTTTTAAATTAAGAAACTGTATGTTATATGAATGGGACTTGGTTGTATGTTTAACATCATGTAAATATGAGGTTTCATTTGGGTTGGTGATGGTTGACATTGCAAATTAAACTATCCTCTACCATTGCACAGGAAATTGTACTTTTAGATTTGGGTATGCTATTGTGCAGAAGGTAATAAGTTATCTATTATGAAGGAGGTACACATTTATGAGGATATAATTCATGATAACATTAGGTTTTAAGATGATGACAATATAGAACATGGGTTCGATGGCAATATAGAACAGTTTATTCGCGCATTGACCAAAAGCGCTTCTTCGCTCCCGATAGATGTAAAAATGCAATCAATGCAGCAATTGCAATCACCTTATGTACTAGACTCTACTTAGCCAAGTCATCTATACTTCTATATTCATGTAGTATGTTGTCTGGAAACCTAGACATTGCAAGGTTAGGAAATACTTCAAGACAAACTTCATTTGATCATCAGTCCTTCAGAAAATGCCACAAGTTCAAAAATATCTTGTTTCAAAGAAATCAAGAATTTTTAAAACCACTCCATCATTCGATTGGCCTTCATTCATGCTCTGTGTAAGGAACGAGTCATATATTTCCAGCCTGGGTTCTTGGTGATATGGGGGGCAAACTAAACATAGGCGCTCAGTGGAAACCTCCACTCTAGAGAAAGGGCAGAGGTAAAAATCTATGTGATAATATGCTGGGCACTCTTCAATTTAGAGGTACTTTAGCCCCATGTTTATACAAGACAGGCACTTATTCTCAAAATCATGACTTGCTGGTTACTTAAAGATTACTAGTGGAGGGTTGGTCAGAAAAGACCATGAAGCCCACCCAGATAATAATTAATGACTCGTCCTTAAAAAAAGCAAAAAGCATGATTGATTATGGTCTTGATATCTGCTGACTTCAGTAAAAGAACATGATACACAAAAAATCTTTTTTTCAAAAATAGAGAAAGGCCATTAAATAAGATTTATAAAGTCAAAACCAATGTGGAATAGCTGAAAACACACCGGGGTAAACACAATATTCTTGCTCTAGCACTAGCAAAAGATGTCTACAAGAGCCTTACAACAGTATAGCAGGGGTGAAATAGGAATTTGGAGAGGAAGTCCTGGACTAATATATAAAAAGTAGTTTGAAAGTAAAGAAAATCCCACAACAGGACAAAAGGAATTGATATTTATTTGATGAATAATCTTGTCTACATCTTGGACATAGTAAAAAGTGGACGACTGAATTCACCGTAAATCTGAACTATTTAGTGACTGGAATATCTTTGGTTGGAATGAAAGTACAATTGTATCTAGGTAAGAGGTCATTGGAAAGACTTATAGGAGAGGGAGTACGACAGGATTTTATGTTTGTCAGAGAGCATATAGTGGCTATATCATATTTAATCCTGTTAAGACATGGACCCAGTTACACCAGACCGTGTGGAGTGGACCTCGAGGTGTGACGCTTAGCGCGACACGGCTGACCGAACATGGTGCATAGGGCAGTTGCAGCACAAGCAGCAGATGACATAATATATAAAGTCCTGTTCAGCATCCACAGTAGCTCAATGCTCAACCAGCATTCTGGACTAGCACTGCCATACCTAAAACACTATGTGAAATGCTTGCGAAGAGTCTTCCTGACAACATATAAGCACCCTGAGGAGCATGAATAGAGTAATGATGAAGGTAGAAAGTGTGTGATTTGTGATGGTGAAGGGATGATATCAATAGGGTGAAATCCAAGGAGTGTCATCATGGTAGGATAAACAATGATTTAGAAACAGGAGGAGTGTGACCTGGACAGGCGGTCAATGCATGCCGCAATGAATAAAATGGATAGGATGAACAAACCATAGATGGAAGCAATCATGAACAAGAATCGTTGTTATTAATCACTTGGGTATCAAAGTATGTTATCAAGTTCAGTAGCAATGAGACAGTATAATACAAGAGTATACAGTTATATTATTTCAATTGCAAAGCTGTACAGAGAAATGAATAATATATGTATTGTATTGTACAAGTTGGCTAAGACAGCGAAACATACAAACAATGTCCATATTATTTGTCACCATAGCTGGTTACCAGAATTCTTAATCTATACATGATTTTTGGGAAAACAGATTGGGCAAAAGTCTGGTGACGTAAGACGGATGAGGGTCAAACCGACAGAAGGAAACAGAAGTCTGAGAGAGTCTGAGGTGGCATTTCTAGTGATGCCTCAAATGATGGTAGCATACCAGAAGAAATGAGGGTGAAAGGAGAGACAACCAAAGGAAGAAATGTACAGTACAGATATATAGAGGAAAATTATACAAAATTTGTACTAAGGCTTCATGTTAACCCACCAGCAATTTTTCTAATACAAAAGTTCTTGAAATTGGATGGAACTTATACCTATTGAAATAAGTTTGCTTTTGGTTAGAGATTAGAATTTTTCATGTATCTGAACCCTGTTATAAAAGAACTAAAGCTATTGATAACACTTCAAATCATTGGTAAATATCTGCCTAAAATTAACAGTGTGTTGCCTTATTACAAAGCGATCTATAAGACACTACGACACTCAACCCAACAACGCTTCTACTGGATAGACAGCCACATCTACAAAACAAATAGGTTATACAAATAGACAAATGTATAACCAAACCTACATTAATGGATGATAACTGAACAGGTTTCAGAGGACAAGTCTTAAAAAATCATGTCATGAGTATCTAGAGGATGGTTATGAGTAGAACAACGAAATGAAAGCAGCGATTGGGGCAGATGTGTTGTCAGGCCGACTGAACGCAGAGAAGCAGGGGCTCTAATAGAAGAAACTATAGAAAAATGGGGATCTTGGATATATAAGACCTGTGTCCACTGATGCGACATTGACATGGCACAGTTTTGATACAGGCGACACAGAGTTGTAAACGGATAGGTAATCATATTGAGCCTCATCTGTAGGAGAAAATCAGACCAGCTGATTCAACTACTGCCAGATTGGTAATATGATTACACATCAGAATGCAGCAAATGCATCAGATGGGATCAAACTAATTTTGCCGCAATCGGGTCAGTGGACTGAGGGGATAAGGGACGATGCCGCTAGCAGTGCAACTCAGTGGAAGGAAAGTAGTGATGCTTGCATGGCTGATAGGTTGGCCATTTTCATCTACGTCAGTATGCTGTGGGAAAAAAAGAGAAAAGGCAGACATCAGGCTTCGTCTAACTCTGCTGGACAGCAGATTGGGGTGGTGTTGGAACCAAACTTGTAAAAAAGGTGTGGGAGTGGTGGTGGGGGTGTCAAAGGAGAGGTGGTCAACTGGAAACAATTCTACAACTGGCACTCTTTTGTTGAGATTTCCTGATTCTATAACTGTGTGATGTAAACATATATAATGTATACAGCAGGGGTAGGGGAGGGCCTATATACATCAGCAGCAAGAGGGCCTTGGGAGTGCTGGTGACCTTAGTGTCAGTGCAATGTGTCAGTAACTTGTGTATGGTGGCAGAGGCTAGGGAATTCATGGTGGCAGTGAAAGGTCTGCAAAGGTTAAGTGCTTCAATGGTTCATTACAACAGCCTAAGTATTGAAAATTGGATCAGCTTATAGTTGTTTATACATTAGAAGTTGCCTTGTGCAATATTTTAATACAGCTTTTTGAAATTTTACACAGCCCATAGAATAGCAACCCAGTGGGTACAAAATTCAGTTTAACATTGAATCAATGTTGAATCAACATTGAATCAACATTCACAACCAGTTATCAATGTTGAATCAATGTTCTATGCCCACTGGGAACTGGTTTGACATGTCAGAAACGCATAGTCAATAAATCATAATGACCATGAGAGTACTTTGAGAAAAAAATGAGAATATGCGGATCACCTAAAGCTGACTAGAAGTGGCAAGTAGGCACGATCTGATCAGGAATATCAAATACGTTTGATACTATGAGACTATTGGATGTCTTCAAGATTCAGTCTGTGACACCCATAGACATCCCATTCTTGGAATTGTCAGATTGCAGTCGACTTAATATAAAGTGATAGATAACTTTAGATTTTTAACTTCAATGATTTTGCACCATTTCCCTGCCACAAATACAACAAGCTTGCTACATTTGCCTTCATCATGATGGTCAATAGTAGATCGTGGGGCACAAACCTCAACATTTTCTTTGTTTCATCTGAACAAAAGAGTGCATTGCCATGAAATATTTCATTTATCTGACAAAAAGATAAAACCTGAAGTCAGCTGGGTCAAGTACCAAACACTGTGCCATGTGTTACGAGACGATCGTACAGGGAGGTGAACATTGGTCTGCACAAAGTTCTTGTCAAATGAAAACTCGAATGAGCAGTGGCTTTCATTCTTGATGATTCTCAAAATATCCTAAGAACCGCGAATGCGTAGCGGTTGTGAGAGTGCAATACACCAAGGCCAATCAAGTTAGACAGCACCTTAAAAGTAATCAGCCAATCAGAAAATTAACTGGCTTTTCTTATTATTATTTAGTGGTCTGTTACCCCAGGACCCTGCTACCTGACCTGCAACAAAGACAGCGAAGGGCATGGTTTATAGATAATTCAGCGGTACGATGAAAAACCACAACAGTCAGCATAATTATAGTACAACAGTGATGTAGCAAAACCAAAATTAGACACCTTTCCTATTTCTGTTAAAAACCCTAATGATACAAAAATGTGATATCAACAAAAAATATTAAAACTAAACTACACAGGTAAAAAACGTCTTTTGATTAATTTGCTCAGCGAATCATAAAAAGACAGCGCTGACTCGGACAAAGTGCAACTACACACATAAGTGTGCTTGATTCACAAAACGGAGGACATCTTAAGGATTCAGACAGCCCTGCTGCAGATTCCTCAAATCTTTAAATGTGTGCACTTGATGACAATCATTCAATAGAATGACTAATTTAGAACAAGATGGTTATTGGGTAATTAATTGCTTTCATATCACTATTAATTCAAATGAAGAATATTCTCAAGCTAAACAACACACTCTATTCTTCATTCTGTTCATAGTGGAATGAAATATCCTTTTCACCCTTCAATCCAAATATGTCCCATTTTATTGAATGACAGCAAGTGTATCCTTAAAGATGTAACCTTAATTAGGGGTCCTAGGGTTTTATGTACAGCGCGCTATTCTGCTAAGCTAAAGCGGTTTGATACACTTATACATAAGTTTAAGTTTGTGTAGACCATGAAAGACGAATCGGTGCACAAAATATGTAGATCCTCAAATGTAATATAATACTGACTTGGTCTAAAGCAACACTGGCCTGGAGGATGGGTGGTTGAAAGGAACAATAGTTCAAACACCTTGGTAGACACACATATGTGCATCTTCATAACTTGGTAATGGAGAAACCAGTTTAACAGTATCAGGACCCAGTGTGTGCTTTTGGAGGGTTTTTAACCATTATTATTGGTAAGGACTGAAGGTTAATGGTGCAACTCATACTACATTCTTAGGGGCATGAGGTAAAGGGCCATAATCATTTTGCATAATATTTTCCCTTTTGGGTTTTCACACAGGGTTCTGATTAAAAAGAGGTTACACCAATTATTATTAGAGAAAAAAGTTTAAAAAGAAAGTTAAATCACTGGTTTTCAATTGTTAAATAGAACAATACTAAAGATAACTTTGAAAACAAATAAAAAGTTGAAACGAGGAAAACACTGTGGTATATCACTTCACAGCACACAGTTAACATAATCTCATGATTTCAATAATCAATAAATATATATTTCGGTAATATGTTATATTACTCTTGTATGAAACTATAAAATGTGTGCTTAGGGCATGTGTGCTTGCATGAGAAGAACACACATTGCAGAATTATTATATCCCAAATAAATATCTGTATTTATATAAATTAAAGGTTTGAAAAAAGCAAATGTACTCATACATATACATGATGATGCAAGAATATTGAGATGATAATTAGCAAAGAGAAATAAAATATGGCTACTAGTAATCTACCGGCTTTAGAAAAGACCAAAGCCATAGAAATGGAAGAAAAGTTATATATATATATATATACATATGATTAAAAGAATGAAGAGAAGAAAAGAGTTATTGACTTGCACCCATGACGGCCCATTGAGGGTGCATGGTGCTAGCTGTGTTTTGATTGGCTGTTGTACAAACCTCAATAAGGCGTTGTTTGGCCTGCTGGACGAGCTCCTGTTCTTGTCCCCCGAACATGTTGAGACCGATGGGCAGCAGACGCTTCAGGCAGGCCACGTTGAGACTCGTTGTCGACTCCATTCGTTTTGCGCCTCGTTTCTTGCCTGTACCCTTCTCGGGCTCATGGCCACCACCTTCAGCGGCCCCGGCACCCTGGTCACTGCTTGGCATGATGAGGGCCATGTTGTCTATCTCATTCAGGAAGACAAAGTTCTGCTCCTCCTTTCTGAACAGCTGTAGTGTGAGAGAATGTAAGGGTGGAGTGAGTGGGGAATGTAATATACATACCAGGATGTTAAGTTTTGGTGGTAATCATTGGTGGTTTTGTTATATATAAGTAATCCAAGGGATGCCTGCTGTTGTATAGGCACAATTCTGCACCACTTTTTTAATTGACCACATTTTAAAGCTGGTTCTTTATTCATCAAAAAGTCATGTACATCAGGTATACAAATGTACATGTATCCTGTAGAGACTTTGAACATTATTTTAACACATCCATTCTTTGATCTGTTTGTTAAAATTTTCTCACACTAGATGAGTGGTGACCCATTTAAACACTAAAGACTACCTACATGAGATTTTGACCAGAGATTGAAGATGTCAGCGACACAAAGGTAGAGTTGTTCGCTCTCGTGCACCGGGTTCTTGAGCCAGTTAGACCTGTGCAGGTCTACATACTTGATCAGCAGTGGGTAGAAGGCATACATGTCGCGAACGAGGACTTGGAAGTGCTGTGATAGTAAAAGACAAAAAGATTAGCATATACTCACAATGTGGCATACTTTGCTGCTCTACCTGTTTGATTGTCTTGTAGTAATCTAACTCTGCATCATTATGAATATAAATATAATGGGCTGATATGCAAAGTTTAAAGCCAATTCAGCAGTTGCAGAAAAGGACCTGAATAGCTAATGAATATTTTAGACGACTACCTCTTGGAGATTTGACTCCGAGTCTCCGTCTGACTTGCGTGAGCGTTTGGCGGTGTAGAAATCGTGTTCCTCCTTCTCCATGCGCTTGGCGTGGTCCCGCAGTTTCTCAGCCACTGGCAGGATGTGGTCACGTAGCATGTCAGCTGTCGCGTTCACAATGATGGGCTGGGTGCGGGCTGAAATAAAGTGTACATTAGTAATCACCACTCTATAAGAGGCCACCGCTCTGATTTAAGGACAACCATTGAGGGGGGGGGCGCGGTAGCACACAAAATTAGGTCGGAATATTCCTTAAAAAAAGATGGAAAAAAAAGAATAGTGGTTCCCAACTGATCACAAAGCTTCCAAATTTCAAGAGGAAACAAAGCCCCTAATCAGGAGTAGCTGGGTGGTGGTAGAACCCCATGCCCTCTTTTACCATGTTTTAGGGGTAGAAAACAAAGTGTCCACAGAATGATGGCCATAATGATGAGGTGAGAACAGCCTTATAAAGATAGTATGAGGCCTAAGTGGAGGGGAAGACAATGTGTGCAGACTTACTGGCAATCCGTGTCATCCATGGTGCCTCAGGTGTACCAATGTTGTTTCCAATCAGCTTGAGCACTTTTCCCAGGACGCCATTCATCAATTTGGCTGTTACTGTTGTAACATGGGTTCTGAAAGTATCAAGTTGATGGTAAAATGTTTGCCTGTCTTAACTTTTATATTGGCTGGAGGAGAGAATATGAGTACTGCTTTTATAAGAATTTGTATAATTGGACTGTTGACCTTCAAAAACCTCACACATGCCAATTACGAGTAACTAAGTATAGCAATATCTCAATTTCTACAGTCGTAGATCTATAAAAGGCCTATAAGTGTTCCAGCTGAGATATTAGTATACCTGATCATCCCACCTAGTGTAAATTTGGTTTCTGTGTCTCAACCTAGAGCGAGAGTATAAAGAATCCATGAATAAACATAAATAACACTTACCCTGCCTCTGGGGTGTCACAGTTGTCAGGCCCCTGGGACCACCAGAAGGGCAGGTAGGAGCAGAGCATGGGCAGGGTCACCTCAATCACATGAGGCGCCTCATTGTATTTGCCGCCTGACTCGGCAAGCTCCTCAATCTCTGCTACGATCTTTTCCAGCGGCGGAACTGTCTCCGCTACTTGGTCCATCACCTCTGTAGTAGGGATTAAATTAAGTAGATGTAGCAGCAAAATATAGTCATTATATCAGCTCAGATACAAAGTCTGTGGTTATAGCATGATCAAGATTTATCTTGATATTTAGAGTGGAGTAGTAATGAAGTAGCAGTTAGCCTAAGATAAGTCCAGACAGAACACTATTGATGATTTAATGCAAGATATTTTATTTATTTCCAACAGTCAAGAATATACAAATATTATTTTGGTGCAACTGTTAACTATTCTTACCCTTGGCCTCTAGTGAGTGGGTGGCAATCTTGTCCTCGGCAATACCATACAGGATAGAATGGGTGTTGAACTTGTTGAGCTGTGGCTCCAAAAAGGCAACAGGGAAGGTGCTGGCAAATGATGCCACACATTCTCCCAGAGCTGGTCGATGTCTGTAAAAATGAAGATCCATGATTTTGGTAAACTGTTCTTTATTATTCCCAAATAACCTGCAAGAACCTCAAGATAGTTGCCAAAGCAAGACAATTCTAAACTGAAATCGGGAGAAATTAATGTATTTCCTGTTTAATGATTGTGAGACATGAATCTTGATGAGGTCAGCTTTAGGATGTTTGGGGACGATTGCAAAATTGACTGTGGTTTCGAATAAGCATATTGATGGAGAAAATATTATGTCAAGCCATCTACAAATATACTGTAGATAGGTGAACTAAACATGAGATAATACTAAATGAATGAATGGAGCTTATTCTAAATTAATTAGATGGATGATGTTACATTGTATGGGATTAAATATCAGGGGTTATTCTACGGGGTTTCAAACTATGTTGATCTACATGAGTCACACACTACGGGGTTATTATAAACTTTTAACTGTTGTTGAGGGGGAAAATCTCATTGCACAATTGTGACAATATTCTTTATAGTGGGATCATATGTATGCTCTAGCCAACAGAACACACACAAATGACCAATAAAATGTAATGGCCTCTATTTGCTATTCCACCACATAGCTGTACATTTCAAGACTATATCGCGACTGGTTCAAAAGAATGTAAAAAAAGACCACGCTCCATAGAACAACATTGTTTTTGGGTGCTTGCACCAACATTTATATGTTTGTGTCCTATTGTATAAAAAGAGAAAGTTTTACTTGTAACCTTTCATTGGTTCATTATTTTATCTCATATAATCATTTATGTTAGCTAATAAAGTCCCTGTTCTTAGAGTTTAGTATAGTTATTTCTGGTCCTCCATCAACAATGGAGCTGATCAAGTGAAAAACACATAACTGTCATGCAAACACAAGGATAAACATGCAGATTTCACAAAAATAGAAAAATCTAAATTTAGCTCACTAGGCCATCCCAATATCCTCATATATTTCAACTATGTTATCTTATATGTCACAGTGGAATTAGACAGCCTCTAGAGGTATCTGTTGATATCATAGTGTAGCCATCATCTGGGTCTTCACACTGGTGTATGATGGGATACATAAAGCAGGTATTTTGGGACTCCAGACTGCATGCTTCTTACCAATGACTATCCTCCTGCCTTACCTGTACTAGTAAATATGTCTGGATTCATGTTATAACCTCTAAACCTATTGTAATTCTAGGATAGGTCTGTGAATCCATCACCACACACAGCACTCATAACATTGGTTAATAAGTCTCAGACATAACTAACAAGGTTTCCTTTTTCGGAAGTAAATAAATACCATTTGGAGGTATCATCACTATTAAACTAAACAGCATCATTTCTCCTAGTCTGACAAAAGTTGTGTTTGAAAAATAACATGCAAAACTATGGGATCTCTTGTAACAATATGGTTATTTCCAACAAAATGCATGGCCGTTGTTGAAGCGGCCATGTAAGAGGTTGTTAGATTTCATAAGGTTCAAGAAACTCTTCAAAGCCCACTCAAATAACAATCTACCTGGCCAGTTCTCCCATTATCGAGTCCCTGTGGTGGAAGAAAGTGATTCGCATTGAAACGTAATCTACAACGGAACTGTCAGATAACCAACCCACTGACCACATTACTGTCATTATGGAACTGTTGTGTCGTTATATCTGGTCGGGAAGAAGTATGCTGATATGATGTCAGTAAATATACCATGTTCAGTTGATGTTGTAAATATGATGTGCATAGAGGTGTCATGATGATTTCTACTTCTGTATACATATGAAATGTCAGTATATCATATTCAGGAATATGTCCAGTATATAAAGTGACACTGCACTTACAAAGTCTAGAACACATCAATATCTCTCTATCATACTGACACACACAATTCTCAGAAATGGCACAAGTATTTAAGTATGTATTTTGTATTCAACACAATGCAGACCTTGCTGAGTCAGATCTCATTTTTTTCATTCAGAACTCTAGAAGTAGGATATATTGAAATTGATCAGAAACTAACACTAGGCCTATATTGATGCTTTGGCTAATATTAGTACATTTCATTGTGGTCTTTGTTAATCATATCTATTTGAGTAGGTCTGTATTGTTGCAAAAGTGGGAACTAGATAAAAGGGAGGGACTATAATGAATACTAAAGGGCTACTCTATGAGATCTTACACAAGATGTGGTTTCATTGTTTGATGTGTCATTTATATATCATAAATCTCAGGTGCATGGCTAGAAATACAAGTTGTGTCCTAAACTTTCACTCATTAATAGGTAACTAAGTAAGTATGATCATACCCATGGTATGCCATCATATTGTACATAATTGGCTATAGAGTGAAAGTACTAATCATGTTTCTCCTTTACCAACGTCCAACTATCTCTAATTCCTGCCTTGTGTGTTATACAAAGATTGCAAGTTGAAGTATCCCTACTCTGTAGACTATGTGTTAGAAAAAGATACAAAATGTATGTCGAAAAAAAGGTTTGAACCAATTTATCGAGTGTCATTGAATTGTCGAATGATGTACATGTGAGTTTCTAACACTGCATGAATGTTTGTATTTAAGCAAATTAAAGATGTTTAAAGGAACACTGTTCCTTTTTGGATACTTAAATTAAATGCAAACACTCATTCAGCGTAGCCTTTATTGTAGTGGCATTGTACCCAAATAAATTCGCTGGTGGAAAACCACATACACTTGTGAATAAGAAATGAGTAAGTACATTTTTCATAAATAATCTGCCACAGTCTAGATCACGGAAAAAAAAGAGGAAATGACATGATCACAGTATTTTCTTTGTTCTGGCCAATCTGCACTATACGGGATGTGCTGTACTAAAAATGATATTTTTATATCTCTTCACTTCGTGTAAAGATATGTGCCAAAGGAAATAATTTCATTCATCTTTTTCCTCGGTGTACATTTTGTGTGTGAGTAAGAAACTGTAAAGTCTAATGAGTGCAAACCTGTTGAGTTCGACCATACTCAATCCGCTACAAAGGTAATGTCCAAACATGACTAGGATATACATGGTTATTGAAATACACCCAGGGGGAGGGGCACTTGGTATATTCTGCGTACACAGGTGTGCGACTGGTAAGGGTGGTTTTTGAGCAAAATTCCTCTAGCCAGGGGTCACTTTTTCATATTTTCACCCAAATTCATGCTAGAGCGGTCAATTTTGACCGAAATCCCTCCAACTTATGATCAATTTTCAGTACATTTGTTTAAACAGCACTTTTGACCAAAATCGCTCTTTTGACCAAAAACATAGGCACTTTTATAAAAAATTCCTCTAACCAAGGGTAAGGGGTTGTCAGAAGCCCAGTCGCAAATCCATGTCAAAATAAATTCAAGTACCCCCCCTCCCCGGAGAAAAACATGGTCCCTGAACAAAACCTCTGAGTTAAAATATACCCCATAATTGTTAGTCAACTGTTAAATCACAAGGAGAACCGGTATGCATAATAATAAGAAGCTTGGTGATATCTGTACACGTTGGTGAGATTAATTAACTAAACCCATCACCAAGTAGCATTACGTCGACAAACAGTACCTTATTTCTCTGTAACGTTATAACGCAGTGAAATCATTAATCAAACATATATGCCCTCAAGAGGAAAGAACAGAAATTGACCCAAAAAATGTACACATGTATTAGAAATTCAGTGATTGTACAGCATAGTTTTCATTTGTCTTATCATTGGGTTCTTCCTGATTTTTTGATTAATATAAAGGTTGCAGAGGCAAGTATGGACACCCTCCCTTCACGGCCTGGATATTCAAATCCCTCTAATCTTAAAGCAAACATATCTTTGTGATCCTACAATGGACAGTCATTATAGAGTGACAGAGAGCTCCACTGTCCCTATTACAAGGGGGTTTAAGGCACTGAACTTGTAGAGGATTTATTTACATACTATACTTTCTATCCTCTCACCAGAAATTTAATTACTCCATAAGATATCAAGTGGAGCCACTGTAGCTACAATTACTTGCAAGACGCTCTCGGCCAATGGACCTGGCTTCTCCAATTATCTATTATACATTGTATATTGTAGTCACAATGGCTCTTGAAGGATAATATATTGTTTCTAACCTTTTACATAGTATATAAAACTGGAGCAGCCAGCTCTAATGGGTGAGAGCATCTTGGCGATTAGTTGGGATATGTATGTTCAGATTGTACAGGATATGTAATGTCCAGGCATCGCGGTGAGAAAGTACAATGGAGAGTGTCGGTGATGAGAGGCAGTGCGCTCTCTCCGCGACTTACCTTTGTACAAACGTTGAGCTGCTGGTGCCCAGTGCGTAGAGTGCATTGAGGATACGGTAGCAGCACAGCTGCTGCTCTCCCACTGCAAGCACACACAACTTCAACTTCAAAAATATTCTTTCACATAAAATCCTAAACAGGTACAATGCATAGCATAATAACATAATTACAAGTGTATGCATCTATAAGATAAGATAAGATAATTTTTTGTTCTTTCGTCCTTTCAAAGGTATTACATATAATGTCACAGTGAAAAAGCTGCACAATAACCACAATAATATAACATAATATACCATCAAGTAATATCAATATCAATATATTTTAATTTGGATAGATGAGATCTACAGCAGTTTAGGTGTGGTGATATTATATTAATTAAATTGAAATAACTTAATCCTTTAAGGATGGATTGACACATTAATGCAGCCTGCCCTTGATCATCATGATGCATGAATGCAACCCTGGTGAGTAACTCGCCAGTGCTCCATTCAAGCATCATGCCAACCTTCTAAAGTTGAGACACTCACAAAGGGTTGCCATAATGTACCAACACAGCACTTGCAAGTTACTCCCCGGGGCTGCATTATAACATAACGACAAATATCTACGTTTAGCAACATGCTGTCCTTAAAGGGTTACCTGGTATTTCTACTCACCCAGGAGGTATTTGCCGAAGCCGTTGCGGCCCAGGTTGTCGCAGATGGAGGACAGGACGGGGAGCAGCACCATGTGAACGTAGTTCAGACTGGTCGCGCCCCGCGTGATGGTACCCTGAAATTTGAGACATTCAGAAATGTATTTCTTGATATCCTACTTATATGGGATAGCTTTTTTTTTAGATTAGCAGTGGTTGCATCGTGCAGTAAAGTCGTCCACCCTAGCGCTGTCAAAAATATCCTTATATGGGATAGCTGTTGATCAGGAGAAAAACGAAAAAAATAGATGTGTTTTAGGCAACATGGCCCTCAAAAGTTAGATCCCCTTTTTTTGCACATTTTGTTGAAATTGCCAGGAATATTGTGGTCGTACTTTATTTCGCTGGGTATATATTTTCGCTATATTCACGGAGATGAAAAATCCTCGAAATTCTTATATGCTACAGTATGGAATAGATACCCGCGAATTAGTCTTTTTTGCCACCCTAGCGAGAATTTACACCCGTGAATATAAGTACTTTCACAGTAAGTCGCAAATCGTCACATCAAATCGTATGTCATCAGGATGACTTGTTTAGAAATGTATTTTGTGTGTTACAGTATATTAAAAATGAGTGCAATTAAAACAATGTACCCCAGATCAACACACCTGTCCCAACTTGACAATAATATCAGACAAAAGTGAAATTAAAGGGAATGTATTATATGGGTCTATATATAGGAAAGCATCTAGGTATCATAGATGTCAACATTTTGGATGTGCTCACCTTAACGTGACTGAAGCGACCGCTCTTAAGGTTAGCGACAGTCTGTGTCAGGTCGTCAGCTGCGAAGGTGAAGAATGGCAGGAGAGACGACCGGACAATCTCTGGGCTGTTTCTGACCACTGCCCTGTGGGTGGGAAGTTGGAAAAGGTCAAGCTTTTCTCAAATATCTAGATATGTTTTAAATCTTAAAAATTGTATATGTGATCCTTATTTATTAACTTAAGATATTTATATGATCATATGGTCAATATTGTATTCTTTTTAGTTTGCAGACAATGGTGTCTAGCACAAGACAGGAGGAAGTTTCCCAGAAGGATGATACCATCACTGGTAGAAAGTTCCTCAAACAAATACATTTTCACATCAAATGGCACCAATGTATTTCTGCATTATCCAATATGGAAAAAGTTATTTTGCTGCTACGTACTTGGCGTCGATGGCTTGTACGAGCGTCTGCAGACAGCTGACAGAGATCTGCACGTCGTGTCCGAAGGCAGTGATCCGCTGTCTCAGAAGGAGGGCAAGTTTGGAGAACAAACTGTGAAGAAAAGAGAAATAACATGATTATTAAGCTATTTATTATGGATACTACTGATGGAAAGTGTAACATAAGAACACCAGGGTATTGTTAAGCCATGTTAAAACCTCTTTAGTACAAGACAAATGTGTAGAATAATTACTTCTTCTAAAGTCTTACTTTTTCTCAAACGTATACTGCAGCAATTAAAGTAGTAATCTGTATGACATCAAAATTCATAATTTAACTAGTTAAGATAATCAATCTAACCCTTTTAATGGGTATAGAAAAATGAGTCTCAGTATGCTTTAGTATAGTGATGCTCATACTCCACATGAGTTCTGATATAGCGATGAAATAAAAGCAGACTTTGACAGAGGTTGACGATGATCTGTCTGAATGACAGGTTTCTCCACCAGTGGGACCTTAACGAGGTGCAGCCGAGTGTGATATCACCCAAGGTCCCATGAGTTTAGACTGATTTGAGTGGATCTCTGTATTTATTTCACGTGAATATTGATTAATTCCAATCAAAAATGATAATTAAAGATTGGTATCACAGTGGAAAATGGATGTGGAGAACGGCCCTTCCTATACCTAACAATGGGGAAGTTGTTTCTCCGCATGAAATAAATGTTCTTGCCTGGCGGTCATCTCCTTCTCCTTGACGGAGGCGGTGCCCTGGGCGCTGGCCGTGCGGGAGGGCTGAGTGATGAAGTAGTCTTTGTGGGCGCGGAAGTACCGCTCCACAAGCGGCAGCACCACCTGGTGGGAAGGACACAAACAAATGTTTACCTTCATATTCACACACTAGAAACCTCTGAAGGCTGAAAACTTGCCCCCTCTATTCAATTATTTCCTCCTGGAAATCTCCTTTAGCCTTGAAAGTATACTATTATATTCATATTCAGGAGAAAATTGGTAGAATTGGAGCAAGGACCAGCACTCATGCCTTTTATGTTAAATTCGCAGCTTAATGTTGGTCAATCAATTAAGAAGCGAAAAAACTAATTTTTATTGGGCTTATCTTATCTTATTCTCAATATATACAAATGTCTCATTGTATTGCCTTATTTTTCAAAAAGATACTTTTTTAAGCAACTAAACATGAAAAAGAGAAAATCTGTAAAAATAAATTCCAGCAAACTCCATCAATGATATTTGCATTAGCAAAGAAATATATACACTAGTTAATCTTTTGAGGTCACATAGATACATTTTGTTAAGCACTGGTACACTGGACATACCTTTCCAAAGAATTTGACATCTTCAGATGCAGTGCTGTAGCTATGTCTCCGACTGAAGCGTGTCGCCGGTTTGGTGATCTTCATATTGTAGGCTGCCTTGTCGACGTACTCCAAGAGCTTCTCGAGCAGGCTGTATGCAAAGCGCTTCTCCATGCTGGAGACTCCCACTCCGCTGTCAGCCTCTGAGTCTTTGCTCTGTCGGGAGGTGGCATCCCTCTTGTGGCCGGTGTGTCCTTGGGGTTTGTTGCTGAAGGAGAAGAGGACAGAGGTATTTGTTTAGGATATGTTGCATAAAGATATGACATCTAAGGGAGTGTTCATTTCATAGCAGTGGGGGTTTGGTGGATTTCATGGGAACACTGTGAAATTTGATACTGAACCGGATACTGAAACCCAAACTGAAACTGATACTGAAACTGATACTGGAATGAGAACTAATACTGAAACTGAAACCAAAACTGAAACTATCAGTAGTTCTCACCTGTGTACACGGAAGCCGTGGAGCTGCAGGAAGCGGAGGATCTCTAGGGCCCGCTCCCGGTCTGGTTTCTTCTCCTGGTCTGTCAGGATGTCATACGGCACCAGCTGGGGGTGGATGCCACCACCTACAATACAATCATCACCAACTGATTGTTGGTCACACCGCCAGGGGGTGTCAGGGGATTAGTGAGGGCAGACAACAACAGGGGGCAGCACAACCCAGCCAGCAAGCACCACAGGGAGATGGTAATGTGTGAAATAAAATTATTCTGAAAGAAATATTTTTTAGCTAACAATTACCATTACAAACAATGTGGCTGAACAAATTAACATAAGCTAACAACAAGGTACTTTAACTTGTAAGTGTGGTGGGGGGCAAGCGTTTTAGGTCAACTGCCACAAAGTGGAAGCACATTACACTGTGTTTAATTAGTACAAAACCAGATTTACAAGCTTGTATGTTACAACAACTCACAACTGCAACCCACAGACTTAGAACATTTAGGTACTTAAAGTTTCCTGATTTTAGATTTTTTTTGCAATTTAAGAATATAATTTGAATGATCACAGGGCTTATCTTATTCTTTTCTGTCAGCAAAGAGTGCTCATATATGAAGGTTTCAATCTTGGTAGTGGTAATACGGAAATGATGATTACTATCTGTATTGAAGCATATTTAGAATGTTTAAACTAAAATTATAAAACTAATCTGTTTTGCTTAAATCGAAGGGAATTTTCCGATAAGAAAGTTAAAAGATATATAAGAGGAAAGTCTATGATTTGCAGTTTCAACCCCATACCTCTGGTGCTTTTTATAAACAACAGTAACTGTGTTATAGGGTTACACACTCCAATATTTGAACAATATTAATTGTAGCATCTATGGTGTTTTACATGTGTGAGATCTAAAACTAGCGGATGATTCTCTTATTCACCTAAAGTCTCCAATACTTCAGCTGTAAGAGTCATCACTGAACACTTAACGCATCAAACACTGTTTAGTTTAAACACACACAACATAAATGTGCCTATAAGGTAACACCTGTAAATCAGTTAGCTTATTACAGTGTCAGTGGACATCTTTTAACTGTAGATTATTGTAAAAGTATAAGTGTAAAAATTACAATTTTGCATAAATCTTGAGATATGAAAATGAAAATCAGGCCGAGGCAGAACAGGACAGGCTGGATGTTGATTATCTTTTCCAGTACAAAATTATTGATACAGAGAAATAAATGAATAACTACTGAAATGTACTATATTCAATAAATATATCATAAAAAAAACCCACTCAATCAATGCTTCAAGCTTAAGAGTTTTAACATCTATTTACAAATAAATTGAGTGGAGTGGTATATTCCAGTCTAGTATAATACAATATGTCAGATTACCTTTTATACCCAGGGTAGCTATAACAAAATAATTATGTAATCAACATTGTTCTGCCTCAGTCAGATTTCTGCCATCACATTTCAATCATCTGCCCAAAATTGCAATTTCCACAGGTACAACTTTTGCAATACGGTGCACACCCAATGGTACTAACCGATGGCTTCCAGTTCTTCCTTCTTCTTTTTCGCCCACGAATCATGACTATTTTCCGCCAATTTCTCTGCCCCCGTCTGTGGTAAAAGACATTATTGCACTATGAATGAAAATCTCAGTTTGGTAATATAGATAAATATATTTTATGTATGCTGAACGATATTTCTATACCAAATTTTCCATACCTTTAATACCTGTAATTATTCTCTTAAATACATAGTACAGTGTACCCATTACAATAAATTATTTTCAATAAATCACATTAAGTTAGTTCAAAGGCGAGTTATCTGCAACTCATCCAACCCACCTGCATTTCTCTGGTTAGAGTAACATTGCGTAGGTCCATTGGTCTCGGGGTGTAGTCAGGCTAAAATGTAAAATATAATATACATATATAATGTAATGGAGATAAGTTTAAGTTCATTAACTAAAGATTCACATCAGTACACACATTTACACAAGACACCTTTACTATTTTATTTCTAACAGTTTCTGTATTGTGTAAACAATATGACTAAAATATACAACATCATGACATACAACATAAAATCATTATTTACAAAATCCATGAAGAAAAACCATACATTTTATATAAATAGACTTTTTTTCAAAATTCAAAATATACAATTATGTTTATAATGACCTGATCATGCTCTTTCATATCTATAATTATAAATGCTACTATTATCTTCAAATTTTACTTTTCTGACAACTGCCGAAATATAACTTTTACCAACACTTGGGGTATGGACATATACATATTTACTAACATAGGGATACATACACACATTGATAGCCAACAAATAACACAGTTGACATCAAGTAACTAGTGCATAACACTAACAATAACTCATTATGCTGTAAAAACTGATCCCTAAGTCAGATTGATATTTGGGCCATCCATAAATTCACATATATGTTTGTATTCCACTTCAAATCCCATGACAAAACAACATCTTTGAAAAACATTTTTCTCTACACCAGCAAGTGTGTTATGTGCATCATATCATTACTATGTTTTATAACTATAGCTTACATCTATAGCATTTGAACCATAAAAAGTCACAAATGTTATTCTTATTATTCTTGTTCTATTTTATCAATTTATTTAGTATTCATAACTAATTTATTCTGAATTATTAGGGCTACAATTTCATATTTAGATAATTAAGATCCTACAAGGGTGATGGGTAAAGGAGCAATATCACCCAAACATTATTTAGAGCATTCATATTTACCTCGTCTTTAACACATGCCTGCTTAACCATACCATAAGCTTCTTGAGCTATCATACTAGATCTGCCCATAGCTATAGTAACAACAGCTCAGGAGTATGATACTGCCCCTGCATGAATGTCTGTATTTAAGTAAATTGAATATGCTTAAAGGAACAGTTTAAGCATATTTAAATTGAGTAAATGTCACTGAAATGCCGTTATAACCTTTCCGCGACAGTTACATGACATAACTTAACTTAAAGCTGCTTAAAGTGTTGCTTTAAGGCATCTTAAATTTGCTTGAATGCAAACATTCATGCTGTGTACGGCAATGTCAACTGTCAAGGCTACAAACTATTTCAACGAATGATTCACATCATGCACTAAGCTACCAGAACAAACCTGTCGACCAAGAAGGTTGCCGCCCTAGACAAATAAATTGTTAAATTAAAATGAGCACCCAGACCCATATCTCCAATGCAGTAGACTGTGCTCAAACATATTTTAATCATAACCGAATTGAAAAAATATATACCATGCACAAGTATAATATCAGTAAAAATGCTGAAAACATATAGGAAGATGAAATATTGGGCATTCAATGTATTAACCATAGCAGAAATATAATTGGGCATAGGCATGTTAAGGAGGTGGAGAATGAGCATTAGATGAAGAGAAGAAAGCTTCCTGACACCAGCATAGAAAAGATAATCTGTGTTATGACTGAAAAAAAAGTTATCCCAAGAGCAACTGTTTATTTAGCACTCACCAATGACATTTTGGACATCTTGCGCTTGATGTTAGCCTTGTTGATTGTGCGAGCAGAGTCGACCTCAATTGTCCATCCCCATGAGATCATTGCTTTCAGGGCCTCCTGAACAGGCCGGATAATCTTTGCCTGGTCCTGAAATATTTATACTACTTATTGCTAGTAATGCTAGTACGTATCTTCATATACATAAGTGGTGCATCTGATATTGCTATCAGAAATCAAGGAAACATACAACTCATTTTACTCCTTAACCTATTTGCAAGCAAGCGTTTCTGAAAATCTTGAGTACACATACATCTTTTATATGAACATATAATTGTTAAAGATATGATACTCTTACCCTATCATTCAGGTGTCTGAAGCTCTTGAGGTTTGGATGCACCTTCCTGTCTTCATCATACGTCTGGCCGGAGTTCCAGCCTTGATCGATCTACATCAAAAGAAACACGTCACCGTTGTAAGTATATGGCCTCAACATTCTGCCCTTTGTCATCACAATACATGAATGCCGCAATGGCAAATAACTCACCAGCACTGCATTCATGCATCATGCCAGTCATACAGGGTTGTAGACACCCCCAAAAGCACAGGAAACATCAAATAGTGCCTGCAATTTACCCCCGAGCACTGTATTGGTGCATACTAATCAGAACTGAATATGGAGTTATAAATCTAGGCATTATGAAAATGGTCCTTAGATATTTTACATATTAGGGAAAACAGTTTTTCAAGGTCAGAATTACTAGATTATATGTAAAATATACTTATTTGAAAAAGAAAATCACCCTAAAAAGTATATTCAAAAAAGAAAAGACAAAAAGATTGTCCTACCTTGTTCATGGACCAGGTGTCATGGAAGTGATCAGCAAAGTCCCTGCAGATGCTGGCTAGCTGCTCATTCAATTTGATCCTAGAAATGTGCAAGAATATTTGATTAATTTACTTTTGTAACAACATTTATGAAAAGAATGAATGGCTTTGATAATCTTAAATATCTGACAAAAGGTTCCTTCTTGTTTGTGAGCTGATATCTTATTTGATATATGTATGGGAGCTATTTCCTAGAACCCAATATGAGTTATTCATCAGACAGTAGACAGTCCTGTCCATATGATATGTAGTGTGAGATTTTTAAAAATGACAAGAATAAGTGATGTTGTGCCCTAGTCTGGAGACTGCATAGTACAGGATACATACTTGTGTATGTCTGCTGGTTGGGGGATGTAAGCTCCATCGGCCACACCAGAATACTGTTGTAACAGGTTGCTGTCTTGGTGACTGAGGGAGTAGTCGGGCGACAGGGCACATGCAATAGCTGACAGGCACGGCAGAGCCTTCGAGAACAGCTCAGGGTCATAGGCCTGTGTACAATAAGAAATATATGAATATAATACCATGTAGCAATCATTAGAGATTCAGTTTGAATATCAGTTTGAATTATTTTTTGTACTTTATTGGGGTTTTGATGATATAGCAAAACTCAATGAGAAATGATTTGTATTAATAGTTTTTATAGTTTGAAGCAATCACTCGGTAATCAAAGGTGTTTCTACTTGTTTCTTCTTGAGGTGTGTCTTAAGTACTAAGAATATAATATATTATTGCAATGACTATACATACCCTTTGAGCAAGTGAGTCGAAGATGCCGCTGAAGAGCATCATTGTGAGTCGCTTCTCTTCGTCTGTCGCCATGTGGCTGCCCCAGCCGCCGCTACCGTAGTAGTATCCACAGCGCTCGTAATGGTTGGTGAGCACCTGAACACATAGGTACATACACAGGTCTTACTACAAGGGGTATATCATGTACATACAGCTAATGAAACTATTGGGGAAGGGTCTGGTTATGTAGGAAGGTGCAAACATGTAATATGTGATATTGGTGTAGTGGGGGAGGAGGTTTTGAGATGAAAACAACTATTAGGAGAAACACTAGTTGAATAGTTTTTGTCATCATTAATAGTCAAGGGTGTTGATAGGAGAGGAAGTGTGGAGATGGGGTTGGTTCTAGTTGATGGGTGTGGACTAAATACAAGATATTCCTCATTTGTAGTGAATACCTTGCCATTCTCTGTGAAATATTGGTTATTATTTAAATCAATATTGCAGTTATAAGCCAGTGATCAGTGAACAGTGCCCAGACATAGCTCAAGGATTATATGATTTGCACAAGTATATATGAGCTGCTATAGCCATTTATGACCATAATATTATAGTAATCATAGCGGACACAGCCATGCTTCAATTTAAATGCTTTGTCAATCCTTTGCTGCCTACCTTTTTCTGAAACCTCTACTACACTAAATATTCCACACTGCTAACTTTTTAAATCTCAATCAATTGTAGTAACTATTTACGTAGAAATGTTAATTATGATATTCCATCAATCATGGTTAGTTATATCGAACCTGAGAAATAAAGGACTCTACCGCAAAACATTCTACTGAACAGCAAGACATCTTGTTAGTTGCTATAGTGTCACTTCAGGGAATAAATTCAATCCTGTCTATATCTTTGAATTTTAATTTCTAATCATAATCATCCAAATCCTCTAATCTGTAATTTGGTGTTCTTAGTTGGGGTCTAATTTAACATTGGGAAATGAGTCGTAACCATGGTAACCTGAGAGACAACTATCAGTAGGAACAGACGCTGTCTCTAGAGTCAGCAATGTTTTAACACGAACTGTAATTTATTGTAGGACAAACTTAATATAATACAAATGAAGTTCTTTTTAGACGCATTTCAATTCCCATTTGATCTTTATTGGTAAAAATAAATTATTGTTTTTGTGTAGCTACTTTATATCAAACAAAGGAAACAATCCATAAGTGTTCACCCTGTGAAATAAAGAGAAGGGGATAAGGAAAGAAAATAGAAGAAATGCATTCCAGGAGTACATATCGTCTTTCATAAATATATCAATTATGATATCATGACCTGTCCTGTTCCCATCGAAAAACAATGGTATGCCGCAAAAATATATTGAGTACCCCAAAAGCTTGTTTAGAAAAACAAACAAAAAGAAAACTAAAACTCAAAATTATTTGATTCCTAAAGCATTTAGCATGTGAAACATTTCAAGATTCATATATGTTCATCTCAATAAGTAAATATATCAGCATGGGCATCTATTTGCGTCTCCCGCTAGTATAATTACATAACTAGGGTCGGAAAACGAAAAGGTTGAGAACGACTAACTCCTGTGCTATCGGCAAGCCCTTTACCTCGAGGTACATGATAAGTGTAGTATACATCTGTAGGAGAGAAATTTTAACACAAAATCATAACTTGAATCTTACTTTATCATTTGACATAGTCCTTGTTCATGTCGTCTATCAGAAATAACTAAACATGTATGGGTAAGGTGTATTATGCTGCAAATTATTTTCTCTTAACTTAATGGATAAAACATTTGAGGGCTTTCTAAGATTCAACCTGATCTAAAGGGGCTAAGTATCTTCGCTTTGCACTTATAGATAATGTAGCCTACTTATATTGTTATATATTTTGGTGTAAAATATCATGTAAAATGATTATGGAGAGTATTATAGAGATATAGATGGATGTGGGGTAAAGTGAAGGCAGGGAAGTATTTAATTTGACACTGATGATATAATGTTAGACAATGTTCTTTTCCTAAATGTAAGCGACAAATATCCAACACGAACAGGGCTTGAAATGTAACACCAGCTCACATATAATGCATTGATTTAACAGTGATAAATGATATGCACATAGTTATTGCAAACACACATTATCATACATTCTTTACCCCTTTCATTGGTGAAATTGTAACCTAGTACACATTTTTGAAACCAAACTAGTCAGGTTATACAGAGGAGGTAATACATATGGTATATACATATAAGTTTATTGTAGAAGGATAATGAATATTTCTAGTTTTAAAACCTGATATGACCATACCCCTGCCCATGAAGTATATAACATTGAACTGTAAAACACCCTTATCAGTTCCAATGAAGATTACAAAGGTGTAAAAGTATCATTTAACAAGTAAGATGTGACAGAGGAGTGCGCTTACCCTGAGGGGTACCACAGTATTCTCTGTTAGCGCCGGTACGTCAATTACCAGCTTACGCAGCAGACTCGTCATCATGGGGGCTCTCAGTTGGCTGAAAATAAAGATATGAGCAAATTATTACACGGTAATTTTTTCAATTTGATGATATATTAATACTTTAAAAATACAGAAATTTATTAGGATAAGATCAGTGGAAGTGCTCTGTATTAATTTATGTAACTTATCCTTCTCGAAATTTTAGGGCAGACTAACCTAAGCAATTCCTATGATTAGTTTATATAGATTTTTTAGGTACAGACATATTTTATACTATTACATTGATACAATCATTCATAGAGCACATCTAATGTAAACATATCATGAAAGATGATTCTGGAGTAAAATGAATTTAATCCTGAAGGAGAGCTGAGAGGTTTCAAAAAATACAAAATGAAAAATACAGAGATTTTATTCAACTGCTACATAAGAACTAAGAAGTAGTTATAAAAAAAGGTAGTACCTTGTGAGAGATATGAGGAAGTCTGAGACCATGTCCCGCTGGTTCTTGGTGAGGGACTTGCATTTTGACAGTCGGTACACTGTGTGCAGGGTAGAGTCGAGAAGTGCCGTTGCGTGGTCGGCATCGTTGAAGAATTCTGCATTGGCAGTCAGCAGGGGTAGCACCGAGTTGCATAGGTAGCGGTTGAGGGCTAAAGCCATGTCACTTTCTGACGCGGACGCCTAGAGGTATGAGCAGTTTAATTTTAGAGAATTTTCAACATACATATTGACTAAGTAGTTATCGAATGTTATTAAAACAAATTCTTACTAGGTTCAAGAATAGAAAAGTGCATGAGGGTGTCTTAATTTTTCAATGTTTGCAAATTGAAACCTTTAGTGTGGGTTTCTCTTCGAACTAAACCCTCTGATCATGGTCAATTTAGAAAGAAATTGAAGCAGTAGATATCTGTGATGATCCAGATGATTTAAAGGTGTCTGTGGTTATTAAATCTGTCTTCGTCTTTTTTTAAAACATTGCAGTATTGTATGTTTGTGGTCCTCATATTTCTTGATCTTGCTGCTCATGCTTTCAGCTCAAGACCTACTTTATGTCTCAAGACCTGTTCATATTAGGCTACTTTAACTATCTACCCAGTTCACTCAAAGTCTGGCATTCTCTGATAATCTGCTGCATTATGCGTAAAATATGTTTAACAACTAATCCATCGCAAATCAACTGGAAACCTTTTTCACGATGCAATTTAATCTGTTCCATGTGTGTACAGTAGCTTGAATGACTATACTGTTTTTACAACTTTTCTTTGCACTTAAGTTTCATCTAAGCAAGGGGCAGAGATATACACATATCAGTTAATGCTTTTTCTAAACAAAAAGCAGTGCAAGCATCATAATGTCAACAAAGTTGAATGTGATCCCTTCTTAGTCAATAAAAGCAGCTTTTAAAGACAATAGTATAAACCATTGCCTTTAAGATAGGAGAGTGTGACAGTAGATCATGCTGACATGATATTTTCCATGGTCTTAATTATAATGATTCATAATTACTGATATAGAGGCATGATATATGCGCTACTATATACCAATCAATGAGGTAAAACCGTATTTTACAAAACTATGTATATATTTTCTCACAAAGCAATGCAAAATTTTGCAGATGCGATTAGTCCAAGGTTTTAGTACATAATTTGAACAATTCATTGAACAGAAAATTAGTAGTATCGAAATGCAAATTCTCGCTGAGTAAAATCTTTCTATAATAAGAAATAAAGTAAAGCAATAAAAATAAATCAGAGCCTAGAACAAAAAATTCATTTAAACTCAAATTAATTGCAACCTTTCCATTTGACATGTACAGCGTATATTTTTATTCTCGGGGTAGAGAGTGGGGCATTGGAGGGTCGAACGATGCGTGCGGGAAAGGCATGAAGGGAATCTGAAGTTACGATGAACTTTAAGAGTCTGGGTCAGGGGCAGATGTGTGCTATGAGTTGCGCCTGTGCAGAACGGATAAGGCGCACACACATGGAAGTAGGGCAACATGGAGGGGGTAAAAATCCCAAAACGTCACTCGTCACCATGGTTACAGGTCCCGGAGGCCATTTACCTGTCTCTGTAAAACATACCAAAGACATCCTTAATCAGTCCCTTATTTTCATTTACATATACATAAGCATAGTAGTTTGATGCAGAGATAAGTATAGACCCTTTGGTATTGTTACGCGGGAATTGTAACTGCAGCTGAGACAGATTCATCAGCTGTGAGCTTGTCGTAAGATCTTTCCTTTTTTCCCCTCAAGTTATAAATAATGTGAATAGCGTTGGCGCATATGAAATAAGGACGGTAAGGAAATCTGAAATTTCTAACACAATCGAAATAAAAAGGGTCTTGAAGATTTCAGATTGGCATAACAACATAATGATTTGCAGCAACAAAAGCATAGTGGATGATGAAACATGACCGAATAAAGTTGGATATATGAATACAGATAAAGCACAGTTTCTCAGAGTATGATCTTAGGTGTCTTGCTAAAACAGTTGTGTAAAAGAACCAGTGATAAAAGAGTAGATGTATAACAGATGTGTAAAGCAGAATGAGCCCATGTTTTATCATAGCTGCTAAGCAGACGGAGGTGAAGTTTTATAGTTCATACTTATAGCCATTCTGAGCCATTGAGCATCATACAAGTTAACCAAAAAGCTTTGCAAGCATTTCTCTCATCAGCATAACCCTCTCCCAAACAACCAGAAAGTTATCAAGCATCAAGAGTTAATCCAAATCCAGTCACCAAATATATCTAATTTAGCCATTTTATATCAGGTTTTTAGAAAAGAAAAGGAACCTGATTGGTAATAATTTGCAGATTGGGTATAACTTTCTTTTACGCTGCCTCAAAGTCCTCCTGTGTACAATATCTAGATTCATTTCACTTGGATAAAAGGAAAAATTTAAATTTTTGTCCTTAATCCTGCTTGAAACCACCTCCTTGAGATAAATTCTCAATTTTGCTGCTTACCGCGTCCAGAGTGGTTGCCGCACGTAAATCCGGCAGGAAACCATTCTCCAGGATTCTGAAGAATGTCGTCTGGTCCGGAATTCCATAGACGCGCTCGAGGAAGAGCACGATGGATGCCTTGTGTTGAGGCAGCAGGCCTGGAGGCATGGCCGCCGAAATCACTGTTTCTGATTCACCTGAGGAAATATACAAACATATTTTTTTACACAAAGATTTGGTGATGCATTATATATGATATAAAAATGGGTATTTATATGATGCTACAAAGATGAGTTTATAGTAATACAAGTACATAGCTTCCATTCATGGCTCGAAAGCACTGGGGATACTTTGTATTGAAAAACAGATTTGGTTCAAACAAGTGCATCAATAAGTGTCCAACAAACCCCTGTATTTATAATATAATATTTACTAAACACTAATTAGGGAGCATAGGCCACTAGCAGAATACATTTTAGGCCAATAAAATAATTCCCTCCATTTACTGACTAATTCATAGGGTGCATTAGGTAACAACTGGTACCCACTGTGACAGCTGTTATCAGTGCTTCCCTCATCAGTACCAGATCAAATAATGGCTGCCCACATTAGGGGTCCCGCTAGGCAGGAATACAACTTACCGTGTTCGTTGACAACAGTTTCAGCTTTGCTGAGTGGAAGTATAAATCGTAGACCAAGCACGCCCTCCAAGTCATCAGTTGAGACTAGAGACCTGAGGATGGCGCGTGCCCGGAGAGAGTCACTCCTTCCCGCCTTGATGGTTTCTGCATCTGGGGCGCAGCGGCCCATCAGTTCTACCAGGCTAGAGTAGAAGGTCAATATGGCGCCGCCGATGTCGATGTAATCTTCATCATCTTCTGGCGGTAGAGTGGAGAAGTCATACTTTCTGTATGGGGGAGGAAAGGAGAGACATGAGAATCCTTTTTCAGTTGAATAATCAATTTTTATTTAGCAAGAATGGACATATCAAAACTTCAATCAACGATTTAATGTTTTTAAAGATAACAGTTTTCTCCTATGAAACGGTTTGGCTTAGTAGATTTATAATATACCTGTGAAAGAGTTTTGTCTCCTATGCTCATCAATATCTTGCGATGTTAGCCTTGCATATATATTTTAAGTGTAGTATGGCAAATCTAACTGTACATCAAGATCTTGAAGATCATATTTTTGCCCATTTGTCTTTATTCATGGTGCATTCATGCATGATGCATACCCTGTGATGTGTATGCACTGCCACAGGGTTGGCATGATGCACCAATGCAATGCTGCTGAGGTACTTGCCACCACTGCATTGGTGTTTTGACTAATTCAAGGCAAAAACTAAGGGTCCTTGAATAGTTAAAACATGGCCACTTACGTCTGGATGAGGTAATTGCCCCTGTCGTCATCTTCACATTCAGTCACCGCCGCCAGGAACCTCATGGTTTCTGCGTCCTTGGAGGCGGCTATCTGGATGGACATGAGGAGGCCGTCCTTCATGGCCTTGAGCAGACCTCCTCCCTCCCCGCGTAGTGCGGGGCCCAGACACTCGGGCCGCCTGATCAGCAGGCGCACCACTAGGTTAGCGTTCTCCTCCACACTCTCACCTACAAGAAATGTTGTTGATAAAGTTTTTGAGCTTTTCTGAAGCATGATAGACACATACATAAATATAACCTTAAAATCCTGCATTCTAATACACACTATTTATTTCCTGATATGAGATGTTCACAAATATAGCCATTACAGACAATGTTCAATAAATTTTTAATGGAATCATATTTATTCCCAGAATATCAGGTATTTTACATGGCATGTTCGCATTGGTCATATCAAGGTCCATAATGTTTTTTTGTTTCACAAGATAAGAGAGGAAAGCAGCATATCATATTTCACAGGGAAAGACGAGACAAATCAATTATTCATTTAAACTGCAGAGAAACCTCCAACATACCATTAACCCAGACACAGAATCTGAGGAAGTCTAGGAATCTCTCTCCTTCCACTGGATCCCAGCCGGTATCGGGGTAGCCCTTGGCAATGAGCTCTGCATTAGGCTGCTGACCGCAGCGTGACAGATACACTGCCACCTTGTCCAAGTCAGACTCGCGCAGTGCCAGGGCAAGCTCATTGTTGTCCATCAAGGATGAGTAAGCCACATCCAGAGGACAGCACCCCCTCAATGACGGACGGCCTGAACAATAAATAAAGATTTAAAAAATATATAACCCTACTATTATATGTATCAAATGCATGAATCAATGTATTGATACATCAAAATAGCTTAGTGACAGTGGTCCATAAATAGTGATTCCATAAGTGCTAACTAGTTTAGCTCTGTCCTCATGGCTGAGACTGTTGCACCAGGAAAATAATAAAGGGGACAGCATTTATAGTCTCCTATGTCTGATGTTGAAGTCTTACCTTTACTTGTTTACTTTACTGATCCAATTTTAAATTATCTCGATGAGAATAGAGCCACACATTTATAAGCTCTATTTTATCTCATTGTTGTAATGTGTATGGGTATACAATAATACAAAATGAGAGAAACACAAAGCTGCCTTACATAGCAGCATGCAGCTGTTGTCTAGTAGGTAGCTGAGATGTTCAAACATGGCGCGTTGGTTCACACGCCCGGTGCGACAGAAGTAACAGAGGAATCGGCAGCATGCCACCACCATCTCTGCAGCTGTGTCCTATTAAGTAATAAGAGAACATGTCAATTCAATTCATATTTATCTGTTTATCATACTGAATATATAGTTTTCAAATGAATGCAGACATCAAGAATGCAATCAGCTGGATGAAGAAGGCATACACTGTCCACATTTGTTTGACTCCTATTAGAAAAGTAGGAAAACACCAAACAAGATATAGATCTACTTACCTTGTTAGTATCTGACTCGGCTACTTCAGGTTGGTTGGATGCTACAGATGATCGGCGCTTCTGGGATGGGTCCACCGCAGCTGCGGTGGATGATTGTTGCTGCGCCTTGCTGAGGGTATTCACCATGAGAGACATGACTGTCTCGTGGATGCCCAGCGCACGCATCAGGTCCGGGTGTTGGAAAAACACCTTGTTGTCGGCCAACTCCCTGTGTCAACAGAAAGAGGTTGTATGTCAGTGTGCTAACCTTTTAAGAGCAGCATAGATTATTAATGAACTATACCCTTTTATCATTGTCAGCACCAGCGAGTAGCTTGCATTATACCAACATTTTCATGGTGTACCGATGCATTGGTGCAATATGACAATGAACTGATAAAGAGCCATCAACTGAATGTGCAATAGTTTAAAAGTAGAGACCTAGGTAGTTGTGGACAGATGCGGGAACAGAATATGTGAATCATGAATTACGCAGATACTTTGTTCTGGTCTTATAATTTTCAAACTATGCTGGAAAATGACTACAATATCAGAGTGTCCTTGAACATTAGTAGTAGAGTCCTGTACATTACCAGATGTTAGCTTTGAGGATCTCTTCCTCCTGCAGACTGACTTGGACGTCCAGGAGTGCCCGCACGGCACCCAGAGCTTTAAGCAGCTTGAGGATGTCAATTTTGCTGGCCTGGCTAATAACATAGGCCTGCTCCATAGAGCGGATCAACTGTTAATGAGACAAAAGAATGTGTTATTAGTGAGGAAAAATAAACAATCTTTTAGAATAATGGGCTGTGTCTATGACCTATAATAACGGGGAATTAAAAATTCGAATTAAATCACTATAAAATTATATTTAGAGGTAGAATCATTTCATATTGGTCTACGGATGGCAAAGAAGCCTGTATGTAATGTATCCATGGTTTTGAAGCATTAAATCTACAAGCAGGGTTTTATGGTTAATGATAAATGTAAATACCAAGACACAGGATCTGCTGTTCATCTATCTCAATCGGAAAGAGCCATATGAGTCCCACCTATCCCGTATATCATGTATATACCTTTACTTTACCTACTGTAAAACTCTCTGATAAATCAACTTAAAAAAGAAATAATTTAGGCTTGATTCGTCTTTTAGCATTTCGTCTCCTAGAGGGGGGTTGGCTTATAAGAAAGTGCTTTATAGTTTAACCACGATTATATGAACCCAAATTCGGCTTATAAGATTCTCTCAAGGAAGAGGGTTGGCTTATAAGGGAGGTCGGCTTATCAGGGAGGTGTTACGGTATAAGTAACTATCATGCTCACCTCGCCTATCCCGTCGTACTGACGGTGGAGCAAAGAAAACATCTGCCTGATGAGCTCCTGATTGTGGATGAAGTCATTCTTAGCCCAGTTTATGACGGTCTTGACGATCAGTTTTTGCATAGAATCTATGAATAGAGAGATAATACAGTGAAAACATAGGGGCAATATATGACAATTAATATCAGGACTATTGTAGTGTGTAGGTAGGTGAACGAGGTAGTGTTATCCCGAGTGTAGTGTATGTTGAGATAGTGAAATTGAACGGTAGTGCTCAATTGCAATAATCAACATGTATACCCAGATTAAGCCACTGTAAATTTCTGTGGGTTGTACGTGGATCAATGTTGTATTTTATAGGATCTGCGAAAGTTGGTAGACAAGTGTTTTTAGAAGCATATTATAGTACTATATAAAAGTAGCCAATATCAAACCCTAGGTTCAGGCTAATCAGGTGGTTTCAGTCCAAGTAAGGCTTAGATACTTGTGATATGGGTTATGTGCAAAGTAATTTATGGTATAAATGATATACAATGTATTACACTTCAGGATATAATACATAACTATGTAAAGGCTAACCTGGTTTCTCGTCACTAACTATCTCCTCGGTAACTTCCTCCTTGCTCTTGATGAGGGCGAGAAGTTTCTCGGTCCACTTCAACTCCTTCACCTCCTCCTCGCCCGAGTCCTCCGCCTCTGGTTCAGGGTGCCCAGAGTGGTTCAACAAGTCCCCATGGAAGCCCTGAAAGAATTGAGGTGTTATTTTTAATGTGTTTTATTGATACTGGCCTAGTAAGGTAGGAATTGTTCCCTGAAAAAGATCCTGCTGGTTTCTCCTGATATTATTTCTCACTTTCATCATGGAATCATTTTCATACTGACCAATGATATGTCTTCTAATTTAAAAGGGTTCAATAATCAAATATTCAGAAGACAGCTGCTTTTAACCAGAAACTAAAAATTGACCAAAAATTACTTCTAGCCCATCATTGATTATAACCTATTATTCACTGATTATGTGGTACATATTTCCTTTTTTAATTTCAGATACATGTACATGATTTCTAACACCAACTCTTATATGAATATACAACATATCCCTACCGTTAGAAGGTTCTGAACTGCGTCTGATGCAGGGCACGGTATCTTGGTGGGGTCATCCCCCTCCAAGTCCTCCTTGCGGAAGGCAAGTACCGCACGCATCTGTTCTGATGGAGGGCAGCGGAACTCACGGGTCTTCCGGGCAGCAATGGCTGGCGGCAGGTCAGATTGTTTGACCTCGATGTAACGTTTAAGCTGGTCCTGGATGAGGATATGGAGGATATGGTGTGAGATGAAGTTTTTCATTTTAACTAAAGATGACATTTTTCATCATGATGCATCAATGCAGCCCCGGTGATCATGGTGCATCATGCCGACCCTGCAGGACTGTCTCAATCCGGTAGCGACGGCTTGAATGCAGCCCTGGCGAGTTACTCACCAGGACTGCATTCATGCATCATGACAAGCAAAGGTATGGCCGTCCCTAAGGGTTAGCTTGTGTTTCAACATACCAGGAGTTCTTTTCATGAATACTTTCTCAAATTTCATGTTTTAAACTGTTTATGATCTATAGAACATAAGCATTACCACATCCATAATTCAATTCCAGCTGTGTACCTTAATGATTGCACTCATTCATAGTATGTCTAGAAGTTTTAAACATGATATTAAAAACCTATATTATAAAAGATTAACAAAACAGTATTGTTATTGTCTATGATATGGCAAAGGGTTACATTATATGTCGATCAAAATATCCAAAACTTACAGTTTGGCACTCGGACACGAAGTGATCTGCGAAGGCGACAATGGCCTCCACGCGATGTCTCAGCTGACAGTCGCACAGGTGGTGGAGCAGGTGACACAGCTGGAATAGGAGGGTCTCACAGTTAAAATGGGTCAATGAAACATGTTATCTTGTTTACTGTAAAACCTCGCATACAAGCCTAACTCACGTATAAGCCACACCCCGACCTTGTGCCGATCCTATACGCCATATTGCCCATGTGGTTATGCTGACTTTAGTGCTGTACCATAGTGGCAAAAACTCTTGTATAAGCTGCACCATGACCCTGGACTGATCCTATAAGCTGCACCATTGATCTGACATGCATACTAGCTGCGGCTTCTCTGTGAGGTTTTACGATAAGCCGAATAGGACCCCAAATGCACATTTAGGGGTTTTCCTAAGTTAGGAGATGGCCTATACAAGACATGACCTTTGCTAGTCAACATCATTTAGTCTTGGAATGAAGGTGTTGTAATTCAAAATATGATAATTAATCTATGTTATCATTATAAGTCTCATCCTCTTCTGTGATTCAATGGAAACAAAATTAATATAATATAATATTTACTGCAATGTATTGCAATGTATTACCATACTCAAAGAGCAGAGAATGTGAGAATGTTTTTTGCTAGTAGTAATAAGTCAATTTGTGGGGCATTTTTATTTTTCATATGGCCCAAAAGTGTGGGGTCAGGTGCGCTTTGATACATAATGTTATAGTAAAACAAATGTTATAGTAAAACATTTTTCATTCAGTTTCATAACTTACCTCCAACTTGACTAGCTCGGACAATTTCAACTGAAGTAGTCCACGTTTCTTGTTGTTGACTGCAACAATGAGATTTATTCATGATCAACAGCTCCAGAATACATAACAATAAGAAACATCCCACACAAATACACTGCAGATGTTAGTATTGTCAGCAATGAAATAACAGAACACAGGGATAGAACTGCAACAAAATAAAATGATATCAGGGATTAATCAAAAGCATGCACAGTTACTATCCAACTCATTATCAAACTGATTGAATCAAAAGTTAAATTGATAGGCCAAATGTATCTATTCAATAGTCTAAATTGAAGACTGATTATTCTAGATTTAATAAGCAGTAAAACAAATAAATAAACAGTCCTGTTGTTAAGCTTTGAAATCAACCAAATGAATAATTAAACTGCATGCTTTTACCACTCCATTAATACATATATTTATTTGTTACCAAGAGTGAGCAAAAGTAATTAATTTGTGTTTATAACTATTATTTATTGCAGATTTAATTCATAATGAGAATTAATCATATTAGATCTCACTGTAAATAAGCGTAAATATTTCAAAGTCAAATTATCACTTATAAACAATTAGTAATCTATACCATACTGCCTCTGTTCCTCCAAATATAGATCAACTCCTGGAAAAGAATCCTTTCCATCATGCAAATCAAATTGCAGGGAATAAAATAAATATGTCTTTTTTTCATTTTGTTCCAAGCTTGAGGGCACCAGTGTAACTTGGTACTGGTACCTCGACATGACACCAGGTGGGGTGGTTCAGGGGGCACAGCACAGAATGCTGGTGGTAGATGACTGAATACACAGAGGTGTAGATGAAGGTGAGGAGTCAGGGTAACTTTATGCAAAGGCTCTCAATGAGCCAGGGCCAGTACAACTGGTAACATGGGGTATTCAACTATCGACAAATCAACAAATAGACATGCATCTGTCGCTAATCTATCAGAGTTTAACGTACCGTAAACCTCTGCTGTAGGGAGTATTCCACTGACATGATCAACTATGACTCCTTTCAGACAAGATTTGTCCATAAGTATAACATTGTGAACTTTCATCTGATGACGGAATCACCACAGGTGATTCAGGTCAGTGGAGTACACCATCATGAGTCGATTCTTCCCAGAGGTTGGGGGTGGATATGTAGGGTAGGTATTACTGAACAAGAATACAGTAGGAGGTCGACTTAGAGGTGAGGTCGACTTAGAGCAGAGGTTTTACGGTAGTAGACTTTGACTGATGAGTGACGGTGAACGTCCATCTGTAGATCTGTCTGAGGTGGAACACCGCCTTAACTGGTATATAGATATACATAGACTCATGCCGATATCATATATGCATGGTTCCGTGGTAGTAGAAATAATCCTGTAGCATTTGTTAAAACATATAATGAGATACAGAGGATCATTCCTGAAATAATGAGCAGGATCCATTCAAGATTCTCGATAGGTTTCGTAAATGAAAGGGTCTTCCGTGCCAAGGCGGGCGTTGCTTGTGACCTTGACCCCTCACCTTCATCATCTGTCGGGGGAGGGCCTTGACCTTGGCCTTTTCGTGTCTCACCTTGACCTTCAGTGCTTTGCTGATCTTGGTTTAATGCAGCTTCATTTGAAACTTCCACTACGGTAAGTTCGTCTAGAGCAACAAAGGCATACAGCAATGCAACTGAGTCTACGACTTAACACAATACTACTTAACAAGCTTACTTAATTCGCTAAGGGATCCATAATGTCTCAAGACTTCATGTTCATTTGTCGTCACGAGACACAAACGCAGCACTGGTGATTAACTCACCGGTACTGTGTTAGTTCATTTTGCCAACCCTTCAGGAGTGCATCAACCCTGGAGGATAGGGATGATGCATGCAGGAAGCAAGGGCTGCATTATTTCATCATGACAACAAAGGAGTAAATTGTATTGAATCAATATGTGGCCCTTAAATAATTAGCAGATTTACACATTTACAACCAAACTAAATATTTACACCAAGATTACCTCCACCAGAGTAGACAGAAAACACAGACTATATGCTAAAAGCAATAGTGCAACAGTGCATATCATACAGAAGAAGTGATCAACAGTTGAAGCACAGAAAAAGCCTGAAGTAAATTCTACAGAAATCCTGACAGAAAAGGTCACTCAGAAATGTCCTGCCCTGCATTAGGTTGGTATTTGGGCTTAGCATTTCATAATATGGCCTTACAACAAAAGGCTTAGTATCAACATATTTTAGTATACAATTTAGTCACCAGGTCTTAACAGAGCAGTTAAATGAGTACCCTTGGTCCAAAGATCCCAGATTAGGATACCTAGATCATAAGCTCCCCCTTGGAACTCCTTGATGGTCCCTAGCTCGTTCTGCCAAGGTTCTCTATTTTCCCAAGTGACAACATTTCACCATTAAATGAAATTTTTGGGGGAAAGGTCCTCAAATGGTTTGATAGGGGCCATGTGTACAGAAATCAAGTGTAGGTAACAGTAGGCAGGCTGCCATCATAGGAAGCATGGTGTTTTATCATAAGGCATCTCCTTTTGGTACAGAGGGGAGGATGTACTATGGTGTTCTCTTGCAAAGCATCCCTTAGGGTCCCTGTCTTTGGTTGAAGTATAAGATATTCCCAAATATATTGTGCTTGAAGGAAAAGATTTGGTGCTAATATTGTGGCAATCACCCATAACTGTTGATCAAGTGTACTAGTATGTGACAAGAGCATACCTCTGTGGTAAGTCTCATCGAAGGATGACGGGTCGATGAGAACGAGTAGCTGGTGAAGGTCGTGGTCATCAAGGAGCCCCATCACTAGCAGCTTGTCCACCACTTGGATCAGTGGCCTGCAAATTAACATAATATAAATATTATATTGTGTTTATCTTATCTTTCAAAACATCAGTTTACTACATTACTGATTACAAGGAGACCCAAATATATTGGCAGTGAGATTGTAGATATATACCACTAAAATCAGTGATCTTTAAAACAAAATCTTAGGACAAATAACAAGTTATATCAAAATGTACTTGATTTTAGCCAAAACCCTTTCACATTATATTTTAAATATTTATAAACTTTGCAACAGTCAATAGGCCTTGTCTTAATAGAATAGCAGTGTTTTACCAGCAGAGTATGTGGCCTAAACTACAACTGTACTTACACAAACTGGTTGGCATTCGTGCCTCCGATGGGGTCTCTCATGTGGGGTCCTCCGCTCTGGACGGCCTCGGTGAGTAGCGCCATCAGGTTGACTTTGAGGTAGTCCAGGGGGAAGAAGGGGCTCGACGTGTGTACGTTGGGTGCTTCATTCCTATAAATACAATATCACAACACAAAATTAGATTATGTAATTTATGATTTCATCACCTTTTATTTTTTGCCTTCATGAGTATATAATTATATTAAACTATTTTTTAACTAATTACTGGACTTATTTGTTTTTGTTATTTTCTAACACTCAGATTCATTCTGAGACAGAAGTCATTGGAGAACAATAATCATATGTTAGCCAGTAATGGTTCAGGATGGTCATATCCTTACAGAGAGGTAATAGGTTCAGGCAGCCTCATCCCTTGCCACAGTGTAGATCAGTTTATACGAGTCCACATCCTGACACAATATTAACCAGAGCTGCCAGTTTGGCAAAAATGTGTCACTACATAATCCATCCAATTTAGGCAATTTCAAGCAATTGACTAATGGCCTTCTATCAGCAGCCAGAAGGAATTTTCAGCAAAATTAATAATCGGATCAAAGTTGCTTAAAGTTGCTTCAGGCTACTTGAGGAAGGCTTTTAATCAACTTTTTTTTTTGGCCAAAGTTGCTTAAATTGGGTGATTCATGCAGTGTACTCTACAAGAGCAGAAATGCCTAGAACTGACCGGTTTTCCTCGATGCTTAGTTTGGTTCTGATGGAGACGCTGTCGCCCAGTAGTGGGATGGTGCTCTTTATCTTGGCTGTAGGGTCGTCCGGCAGGTCCTGCCTGAACAGGCTGAAGGACGACGTGTCAAACGACAGCGGCACGATGAACTCCCGCTGAGTCTGCAGCCTGTGGGGGTGGGGGCATGGATACATTCATTTACTGTTTTCAACGTAGTAAGCTCACAGGGCACTTATAAAAACATTAAACTAAAGAAAGCAACAATTAAATTGAATTCTATCAAGTACACACCCAACTCCCATTTTCACCAATTGCCATTGTAGTACTGTACTTTTTAGAGCTATGTTATATGGCTAAAATCTACAATTGTTATCAGTTTAATAAGGTATTGCCCTATTGTCACCTACCTTGCCATAGCATGGGTCTCCAGATGGAGGGCCACCAGCAGGTTGCTGAAGCCCATACGGAGCGGTCCTGGCATGTCTGTGTATAAAGAGAGGGTGTTTTTGTACAACTCATGTATGTATGTTTAGAATAAGTATTCAGTAGAGTTAAGAAGGTATATACATATAAAGAGAAACACAAAGAAAATAGCATTAAAGCCTGTAATTGACTCTTGATATAATGTAGCAATTGGCATGAAGCACCAATGCAGCACCGGCGAGCTACTTGCTGGGGCTGCATTGGTACATCATGACGACAATTGTCATCTCTTCACAAAATGCGTCCTTAAAGAGTTAAAGACTATGCACTCACATTGGGACTGAATGTTGTACTTGAGCTGCTCCTCTCCCACGTGGCGCGTCAGGTCGTGAGCCACTCGGTGGTTGCCCTTACAGCAAACACTCTTGTACAGTGCTAGCGTACCCGCGTGGAACCTGCAGGTAACACGGTAATACAGGGATAGAGTACAGGCATGTAACTAGCTCGATGCAGAACCAGTTCTCACCAATGTAAAAGAACATCAATTCCATATCTATGAAGGTTGTTCCTAAATAACCTACTGCAGCTTTCGCAAATACTGGCATGATATCTTTCAGAGCAATAAATGCCCTAAAGAAAACCTACATCGAGAGAACTATCTTTGTAAGTTAGGATCATCTGTGTGATTAATATACCTCAGTGTGTGTCACATAAAATGTAACATTTGAGTCCAGTCTGGAGGGCTCAATGAAGTGGTCGGCTAGGTCTTTAGTTTTAGTGGTGAAATACCAATAGACAGGTTTAAATAATAGTTTCAGCATAAGACTTATAATGAAGCCTTCTTGCTGTAATTTAGCTGGATAAAGATATTCTACTTACTTCATGAGATCTTCATGTTCAATCAATTCCAGGATGTCGTAACAGCGATCCTCCTCCGGGATGTAGATGGACATCATGGACACTGTGATGGATAAAGGTATATTTTTGAAACTGAAGGAATTATCAGCTCAAAATATCCAGTAATACTAATTATAAAGTAATGCTTTATAAGAGATGTTAGGACTTAGAGATGGGTTGAAAACCTCAAAACTAATCGGTTCTTGTTGCTACTGTTGTTGCAGTAAATACTGTACCACTCCAAGCAGTCACCACCCAGTCAATGCCCAACTGGCCCTGTTCCCTACTAGTAACTAACTAAATTGTAATTTGTTTTATAGTCACATTCATAAATGGGGCATCTTACGTCTTCAAATATGTACATTACCAGTCCTCCTACTTTTATATGTGAATGCCAGAAATAAAATGTCCGTTAGGCCACTCCAAATATATATCCTTGTTTCCCATCACTAAGCCATGAGAAATCTGACGAGGGACCAAATGGGTAGGGGATCTAGGCTCACAGAAAATTTCTCATTCCCATTTCAATGATTAAGAAGTTAATGAGCTCCAATCATTTTGAATAAGTATATTTTCTCTGGCCCATTGTATTCACGCCACCTTAAGCTTCAACTTGATACCAAATATGCCCATATTTGCTCATTATATCCAACTTTTCACTTAAATTTGCTAAAAATAAAAAAATAAAAATGTCCAAAACACGATTTTGGTGACGCACGCAGTGATCAGAAACAAGGATATTATTTTGAGTGGTCTTAGGCCAAAAAAAATAAAAGGTGTGTTTCAGGCAACACGACCCTAGTTTCAAAAAAGGGCCGACCCTAGCATTTTTTCCCGATTTTGGAGAATTCTTTTTTTTTTTTTCAAAATATTCATATTTTTCGGAAATTTTAGCAATTCTTTGGTCAGGAAGAACATATCAATGCCTAATTAACTGTCCAGCCTCAGGAAATTGCTTATTAACAAGAATGTCCAATAATTTCATGATATTCCTAGTTACAGTAAGAATCGGTGAGTCGTCTTGACGACCCGCGAGTCGATATGGCAGTCCGCCACTCATTCAAGGGACCTCTAACATTCAAAAATCAAAAAAAATAATAATAAAGAAAATCCGACCTACCTACCCTAAATTTTTGGACCATGTTGCCTGAAACACAACTTCTTTTTTTTGGCCTTATTAAAGTAACATAACTTGTACTCACCAGGCTGCTCACAGAGCATGCTCCACCCCCTGATGGCAGACAGTTTGAGGGTGTGTACCCCGAGTGATGAGATGGGGACCCGGGACCAGGAGCAGGGGCTGAGGGACTGGACGTCCAGACGAGGCGGGCTCTGAGGTGTAACGTGCTTCCCGCCCCGGAACAGCACCGCCGACAGGGGCAGTGCACTCTGTGTGGAGGTACAAAGGTATATAAATTTAATGGCTGAATTACAATTATCTATTCCTGATGATTCCAAGTTATCAAAAGTATGCCATTGCTGTACACTTGTTGAAAGATGAATCAGGCATTGATAATCCCAGCTTATCATTCACTACTCTTAAAGGGCTCTGCATCATATGTTTATGAACCAAGAGTGCAAAGAATCAACTAAAGTGCATCTTAATCAGGTTATGCTCTTGAAGACCACAAATGAAAACAATGTCTTTAGGTGTTATGGCATCTTTGAAGGGCTACAGGCCTTTGGTCATGTTTTATGAAATTTGGTGGCTTTAAGAAATGCTTAAACCTTTAGTATAAGATGATCCAAATGATTCTCTCATCCATTTCTTTTTAAAATAGAGCAAAACTGTGGCTCACCTTCGTCCTGCCCAGCTCGAACTGTAGCACCTCCTTGTTGGTGGGCTCACAGAACACGGCCGGGAACAACATGGCGCCCGGCTCCACCTGGAACTTGTTGGCCACCTCCTTGCCGTTAACAGTAAAACTGAGCGAGCCCGTCGATGTGTCCACGTGACAGCCAATCAGAAGGCCGGGAGTCATTCGCTTCCCGGACTCCTCCTGCTGGCCGTAGCGGTGCTGGAGGTCGCCCGCTGACACTATGTAGCAGTTCTTGCGGCTCACACTAGGGGGCAGGGTGAAATGTCATTATTATTATTACAAAGCAGTTAGGCATTCTACTTATAACTGTTTTTTTATAATATAGATATGTAGTGAACATGTAATGTCCTATGTTGGATTTAAGTCAGTTGATTTTGGGTCGGTTAATTTCATTCTTATTTGGAGAATAGATGTATTTTCACAAAGCTTATCTCAGAATATACAGTCTATATTGTTGCAATGAGCAGTTATCACTGACTATGCTGAAATGGAAAATCATGATTATTGCCATAGTGATTGGTATAGTCACTGTATTGTACAATTCATTTTTATATGCTTGTAGAAAATCTATTAATCAGAGTTTAATTGAAAAATTAAAAGATGACCATCAGTAGCTTGTTAGATTACACTCAACCCTACCTGGTGACTACTTTGTAGTCGAAATCCATAGTACAGACGACTACATTGCGGATGTTCTTCATGTCGAAAGTTTCGGCATTCTTGTGGAAGCCGGGTGTTACCCAGCCTATGTAGATGTTGGTCGGGTCCTGACCAGGGAAGATGCGCACCCCGTAATAATACTCATCGATGTAGTCCATGGCTGCCTCCATCTCCTGAATTTCGGCCTCAGACTCAAGGTTCTCGGACCCATAGCTGCCTTCACTCATGGTCTTCTTAAGGGCATGCTGCTTCCGGTGGTCCATAGAGTCGGTCTCAGATTCCTCCGAGTACTCGGAAGAGCTGACTTGGATTTTGGAGGGGCGGGTGGTGGCCCCACGCTTGTTCTTGCGCTCGGGCCCAGGGGAGGGCTCGCGGGACTTGGCCTTCTTAAAGATGGAGAAGGGAGACTTGGCAGCAAGGCGTTCGGTTTTCTGCTTGTCACTGATGGCTTTGGATACATCTGAAAATTTGTCGATGAGAGAGAACTTAGAGCCCGACTTTTCTCGGTCTTGGGGAATGGAGAGGAACTCAGCAGCTAGGTTGGTCTCACTCATGTGGCGCTGGAGTTTGGGTCCCCGACCATGCCCGGTAGCGTCCACGGCACTATCGTCCATCGATCGGTGCTTGCTGCCTTTCTTTTTAAAGACACCACGTCTGTCTGTGGCTGTCTGGTCCTCAGTGTAGCCGCGCTGTAAGGCTGAAAACGGGGGGAACCGAGGTTATATGTTACCAGACAGGGAATGGGTACAAACAGAGAGAACATGCAGTATGTGCCTACGCATATAGTCAAATTATCATAATTCACTTAAATTTAATATTGATGAAGTTGTTTTTGTAATCTTTTCAGGTGTTAATGATAGTATGATTAATACTTTATATGTTTAGATCATGAGGACCAGTTGTATTTGTAGTAAATTATAACTAGATCTAATCTAAGTGCAATGACTTTTATATCTATGCGACCTAAAAGCAAGGTGGACTATATGCTAAAGCACTTTGGAAATGGAAAAAAAACTATTCTACAGCAAAATTAAATTAAAGTGGTTGCAGGGGTATTTATTTCAATGTAGAAATATATACAAAACAAAAATATATGGGCTCTAAACATTTGTTAGAAATACTTTAGCGTTGACGAATTGAAGAAAATTTAACAAATGTAGGAATTTATTCTCATAAAAAATGAACTAATATAAGACAGGTAAATTAGAAAGAGAGAGGATTCACTTGGGATAACCCAACAATAGGTTTTGTGGAGCTATCAAAGAAGGGAAGGGGCCTAATTATAAGAGTGGAGAGGGTGGGTGAATTTAAGGTCAGAACCAAGGTTGTAGTGGGAAGCACTGGGAGGAAGATACAGATGGATGGATAGAGGGCAGACAGAAATGCAGAATAACAATTATTTATTTTTGAAGTAATCCTGAAGCAATCTTTCACCTAGGATTTCATCTGCTTCTTCGTCGTGTTCTACAGAAAGCAATCGTTGAGGCGAAAAGGGGAGGAAAAATAGTGAATACAAATGTGCGAAAGGGTCCTTACTAAACCAATTATATATATTACACTATAGCAATATAGCTATATGCAACCCAACAAAATGTCAAACTGGCTTAGATAACTATCTTTCTTCTCTAACTGCCAGTTAGTACACTTATCTCAAGTTAATTGTCATCTATGAAGCTTCACTCTATACAGTTGGCTCTGGCTTTTACAATTTGACTTTCAACATAGTACATGAATAAGTTTAGATGAACATTTAAATTCAGAGCACACCACAGAGATAAATGTATATTTGGAAGAATACATAATAATTCATATAATCATGGAAATAATGGTTGCATATTTTCATATGACTCATTATCAAATACTATCCAAGCCAGAGTCACTGTAAAACAACCATTCTATCTTTATATTCAGTAAACGGAAATCAACGAAACAAATTAGTCATCTAACTGTTTCCCGGGTTATGTAAAAATTACAATTACAGTCTTTAGTTCACTAAATAAAAGATATAACTTCACACATTGGCTAATTATTTTAACTATTCATAAGGAGCACTCCAATTTCTTTTCATACAATAATCATACTTGTAGCCATAGGTCTGTATCAGTCTGTGCATGGTGGTGGCATTGGGATATGGGGGGAGGGGGTCAGAGGTATGATAGAAATCAGAATGCAGGAAAGGTATATAGAGCTTATACTTGTTGCTATAGCAACAGCGGGGTGCATAGTACAGACAGCCTTTGAATCTAACCACCAGACATTTTCTTTGTAAATCATAATTCATAAATCAGAGCCTTTTTTGGTATATCTATCTCTGCATCAGATTAGTTTGTGAAAATCGTCTGGTGGTCAGTAATTTACTTTTGACACTGCATTGATGTTCACATTTAAGCAAATTAAACATGCTTAAAAGAACACGTTTAGCAGCTTTAAGTTCAGTAAATACCATTTAAATATCAGGAAAAGGTCATAATGGCATTTAAGTGGCTTTAATTGGCATTTACTGGAACTAAAGATGCCTAAAGTATCCCTTTATGCATCTTAAATTTGCCTACAAAAATTTGCAAACATCTATACAGTGTTTAGCAGAGTACTAACAGATGCGGCAGTACGTGTGAGACAGGGGGCGCCAAGTGTACGAGCGTGTATCATCAGACAATATCCAACTTATTCAAATACATGTAAACCAAAACACCTATTTACTATACAACTGCTAATATTCACTGACTACTTGGAATATATATGTTCTTTCATTAAGATATGTTTTTGTCATTTTTTTGTGTTGTCAGATCAATACCTCCTGAGCTCTGTCTTGAATTTCTAATTAAGATAGATCTGTGTTTGATTTTCAAAATTTGTGCACTCTTTTCAATATATTGTAATTAGTGCATTGTCATATTCATCATTTTTTGGTTATTCTGTCAGGTGTGTCCATTTTGTGCTGTCTGTTATGTGATGTACAATTGATGAGATGTGCTGTGGTTTTGAATGGTGACGATATAATGCCTTATTGCAGTGTCCCAGGTGATTATGAAGAAGAAGAGATTTTGAAAAAAACGTATTTTTGATAAAAGATGCTTTTTCAAATCACTTTTTCCCCCTAGAAACGTTGCTGTCAACTGTCAAGTTGACAGTTGACAGCAACTTCTCTTGAAGAAGAAGTCATTTGAAATAGCATATCTTTTTCAAAAACATGGTGTCAAGTGTCAAGTTGACAGTTGACAGCAACTTTTCTCAAAAAAAGAAGTGATTTTTCATCAAAGAGGTTTTTTTCAAAAAAGATAATTTAGTTTTGGCCCTCCTAGGCCACTGTACCTAATACATTTATAGACTAAACTATACACAGCTGTGGCTGAGGGAATCTTTGTTGGACAATGTACACATTCTGTCTAGACATCAAATCTGTACACAGATACTGGTGCTTTAGAAGACCATGTATTGTGCAATCTGCAGGTATGTAGTGTATGGGCAAATCTTAGGGCTTACCAATACTAATTATAAGTTCAATGCTTTAGAGTAGCAGCAAGTATTTAACATTTATGTACTCAATGTTCATAGTCGGGTTTATTAAAGACGGTCCTTTGATAAAGGGTTGTTCATTTTGGAGTTCTGGTAGGCTCTGATTGATTTTACAAGCACAATGGGAGACATAGTGAAGAGAAAAGTACCGGTAGTAACAACTTTATAGGGAAGCGAAAAGTACCGGTAGTAATAATTTTGAATGGTTTATAACTATAGGTATTGATAAGCCACATGATTGACCCTTACTGGCTATGTTTAGTACTTACGCCTCCGCGATAAGCGGCTCCTAATGTGAGCTGCAATTGATGAGACTTCTTGGTCAGCCTCGGAGGAGCGAGCGGAGCACATGAACCGCTTCAGGGATGCTTCACATGCAAGAACACCGGTCACATTAACTATCACACTCTAGTAGAAGTCAGACACGGTGTTAACTTTTTAAGGATGGCATGATACCTCAAGGTAATATTTGTTGTCACTATGCATCAACGCAGTGCCGGAGAAAAATTCACCGGGACTGCTTTGATGTATCGTGCTGACCTCCCGGAGTGTATCGAACCTGTCCGGTCAGTATGATGCTTGAATGTAGTCTTGGCAGGTTGATAACCAAGGCAGCATTCTTGCATCATAATTATGAAGGTGAATAAGGATGATGCCATTCTTAATGAGTTAACACGGCATGCAGGGGTAAGGGAACAGCAGGGTTTAGGTAGGAAAGGGTTGGATGTAGATTTTCTAGATGCACAAGGGTATTTACCCCATGTTTAAACTGAAAGAGAATTCATGTTCCAAAAGAACAAAACTATCTATTTTCAAATGTTATTTCAATTTCACTCATGACAGGAGTTCATCTTAACAAATAATATATTGAAAGTTCTTGAGAGTTTTCCAATATAGTATTCATTATTGGTGTTTGCTCCAACCCTTTTTAAGCCTACCTATGACCCTGCATAATTAAACAATCAATACAACATTAGCTTAATTATTATCATCTGAACACAATTAACACTATCACTCCTACAGACTGTCTACTAAATTGTATCAGATACCTGAAAAAATGCTTTTAGCTATGTATTTATAAGATTGAATTCAAAATATAATTTGTGCACATATGAATTGGTAATCATTAATAAGAGACTTTGAATTGAATATTCTTATTTAAGAAGGAACCTTAATGAAAAGTGTACAATATTGAAAACATTGTAGGAAATTCTATTAAATTGCAGTTACAGTGCCATATTGAGTGTGTGTGTGTGCTTGGTGGAGAGCAGTGTTTAATGCTTAAAACCCCTCACCAATATTCAACCTGACAGTAAACTAAAATTCAATGGTTTTATTTCTATAATTTAGCAAAAGTGAAACCGTAAAACTGCATGAAGCTAATCCCTTTGCATTTGTTTCCCTACCTTTTACGCCAATTTTTCTCTGGGCTGTTGAAACATTAGATTGATTATAAATAGGGGAAATATTTTTTAGATAATTTCCTTTATAGGCCGAGTTTTCTTTTCAAAGTCAGGCTCTATATCATAGACAGGGTTGGCATATAGATGGGATTTACAGTAATCCCAATTACTTAGAGATAATGAAATGCATGTTTAATTTGATTATACTGTAAACCATTTATTGCAGTTCCTATGAAGTAGCTGCAAATGAGTATTTTCTATATCTAAACAGAACTGTGATATGGGTTTTAAGCCTTAAAGTGACTGAGTACTATGCATGCGACCTGGGTGTAGACTTCTGATTGATTTTTGTCTAATTAAAACTAAATTTATTGTGATAAGCATAAGTTATCCTATTTACATGGATCAAAAACTATACCTATGACGGTGTGCTTCGACTTTGCTTAATAACGAGGGTCATTCGCAAATGTGAATCTCTAGTGATGACTCTAGTGTTACGTATCATTATTATAAATTGCGCATCCAAGAAAATGTGCTAGGATTTTGCAAAAACTTAATTGATTAAAGTTGGTGGATCCTAGTAATTAACTTTAAATACTTCTTCTACAATACTTATCTAAAATGATGTGCTTTTCTTTTACGATGATGTCGAGTTATTCTCTGATCTAAGTACCTTCGTCGGTGTCAGAAGTATAAGATTCTGCATCGGCCACAATAGGGTCAGTGTCTTCCTCACTACTCTCATCGCCAAAATCTACACCTGGAACAGACAAGGGAGCACACGGCATGCAGCACGACTAGAAACACACCCAACACAACCAGCAGCAAGGCACTGGGAGAACTATATAACACAACTAATCCTGCACTGAGTGGCTACTCCTTTAATTAAATAGATATTACCCAGCTTAGGGAGTGGTCATTTCTTTTCAAGTGGGGGGGGGGGGGGAGGGAATTTGGGGGGACCATAAGAACTTTGACCCCTTAACAAGGGAGACCAAAAAAATGTTTTAGAAAAAGCCCGCAATTTCAACCAGCCTGAAGCAGGGACTGAAATAATTCTAACCCCTTTTGTGGTGGACCAAGAAAATTCTACTCAAGCCCCCCCCCCTCTTTTGTTAAAAAAATGACCACACCTCTATAAGAAATGATCTTCCAGGGTCTTCCCATGGTGCGGTATTGTGCCTCAGCTCATTTTAATCCAATGAGAGAATTGGTGCACAATGCCACAGGATGGAACTTGATTTTAGAAAGAGAGTTGTTTGACACAGGCTTGGAGTCCACTCAATGCAGAATCAACTATGGAAACACACACCAGGGTGAAGTCAATGAGTCATAAAGAATAATAATTAACTCAAGAAATATAGCTTACCTAAATGATGGTACATATATACTTTGATACTAAAGCGTTAAACTGATCTACATACATTATTCTGAAATAATTCTTTTCATGAGAAAATCTTTTGATAATTATCTTGGAGTATAGAGAATATACATTTCTGTTAGTGATGATAAACTGAATTCTGATTACTCCCTCACTTGAATGTCATGCACAGGTCAACTCCAATAACACCATGCATAGAATACTCCTATTTTTTGCACCTGAATTCAAGGCACAAGATCCATGCTTTCCTTTACCTTAGTGACACCCTCCATAAGGAGGGTTTCCAGTTGGAGTCCCTTTACTTAACACACTGAGCTATCTATAGCTTTCCTTACAAATGTGCCCTTAATCAGCTGTGTAATTTATATTATAAAACTACTCTAACATGTGGAAGACTTCCTTCTCAGCTGCTCAGAATCAAAATAATTATGAATAGGACAAGTAGTGCATGATAGGATTGTACAACACATATCTGTAGTGGTGTGTATGACCATGGGTGTAAAAGACAACAATGATACTGACACACTTGGCAGACCACCCATCACACAGAGACAGTTACTGCAGTACCTGCCAGTAGGCGCGCCTTCCGCACACTCTGCCCCGACCCGGGACTCGTCGTTACAGGAGGTGTGTTGTTCAGCGACGACATCATGGTCTCGCTACCTGAAGACAAAGTCAGGGGGCTGGGAGAGAGGTCGGACAGGGAGTCCGGTGGCTCTGGGGGGAGTGTCCGCAGCAGGGTAACATTACCTCGGTCGTCGCCCGGAGGAGATTCTACCTCGGGCACGTCGGTTAACTCACCTCCGCTGAGGGCACTACGTAGGTTCTCTGCATTCAGGCGCTGCTCCATGGCCGTCTGGTGACGCAGCTTCTCTCTGAGGGATAGCAAAGAGCAATTCATTCTAAGAGGGTCCACTTGGAGCAGCAAAGAGCAATTGATACTGAGAGGGGGCTACTTTAGTTTTTTTCCGATGAGCTAGCATTGCCTATCAGCAATAGGCCTAGTGATACACCAAAATACCCAGAAAGGGTGATAATGTTGCTTGTAGTGTAGCTCCAGCAAACATTAACTCTAATAATTTTATAAACATGGGTTGAGAAAAGCCTTTTTTTCCTGGGATACTGCAGATTTCTGATCCTGTATGACCTATTGCCCTGTAAACCTATGCCACATAATCACTCATCCATAGTAATAACTATAATCTCATTAGTCATTGTTACAAATCAATATGTGGTGAGCCATGGTAAGCAATTGCTTGGGGAATCTCTCTTGCAACTAATTATATTGCACTGGAAACTTTACACTTGCTATTTACTTTTTCTCATTAATTGCTTACCTTGCTGGCACGAATTGCCGTTGGCACTTGACAGGTAGGGAGAGGCGTAGATACTCCAGGCACACCTTCTCCAGCGTGCCGTAGGTCTTAGAGTGCACCTTCAGGCACGGCGGGGACGTACTCCTGCAACCAGTGAAACAAGTCAAAAGATCCTCATCTATGATTCTATAAACTTGTATCAAACAATGGCCTAAATGCCCTTGTACAACCTGAGTGTTGTACACATATCAAACTCAGATTTAATTTGATACCAAACATGACTATATAGGATGCGGGTTATACAAGGGTTTTCACAAGTATACTGGAGTACTAGATTTCCCCAAATTAGGCCCCAGTGAGGGTTATAGGAGCTGGGGGTATACGTGAGACACAATTTATATGCAAGAATTTACTATGTATTTTGGAAACCCTTGGTAAGGCAGTGCAGTACCCCAGTCAACAAAATGGAAAATAAGGTACAATAGACTTCTATACTCTAAGATTTAGCAAGCAAGTAAATATAATGTCCATGTTTTATGTAATGTGGTGCATTATACTGCCCTTAAAGGGTTAAGGGGTAAATGTGTATATGAGGCTCTCACCCTCCTGGTACGCGGATGACCTCTAGGCGTGGGTGTTCCTTGTCGAGGGAGGCAAAGATGGGCTGATGTCGCACGTACCACAGCGGCATGTTACGCGTCATGTTCCTGCAACAACATCATACAGCTCGTTACAATGTATCAGAAGCCTCCCTGAATGATTGTAGCTATAATTAATGATTGCCATAATCAGTGAAATTTAATTTGTAAGTTACTTAACAAATGCCTTAAAATCATAATGCATGTTTCCAGCTCAGAAAATGGAGCTTGAGAAAACGAGCTTTACAACCAGACAAAAGAGCATACTGGCGACTCTGGATGTCCATCGTGTTAAATGCAACAATGTCTTAAAACTTGAAGCTGAGAGATGTATCTGTTAAACTGCAGTATAGATGAGGTACAGTGAGATACAGGGTACGTTGTCTTTTCTTTTTTTCCTTATCTGAAATGAGCATCTTTTCCTTTATTGATGTGTTTTTCTTATCCAAGTTTTGTTCTCCCTTTCTCAATAATATCTTCTTTAGAAAGTTACCGTATGCTCCCATACAAGCTCGATCAATGTATACAATTGAGATATATTATTTACTATTATTGTAAAGTTAATGTTGAGTGTCTGGTTTCATCGAAGCCATATACTTACACACAGAACGGTTCGTATCCCTCCTGGAGACCGCAACACGTGAAGTACTTTAAGCTGTTCACATCCTGTACAAATATGGAAATAGGTGGTGAACAACGTAAGCATACAAACTAATTGATCCCAATTGATATAAAAAGGAATTACATTGGACTTATGCAACCTACACTGATCTCCTATTTCTGAGCAAAAGCTTTTTACCTTCATATGGGGGGCTGCCGCAAAGACAGTTCACAAGTTCCAAGGGGACACTTCTTCACCTAAGTTGTATTTCTACTTTTTCGATGGGTGATGATGTATATAATATTATATGGCAGGTCATATTTTAAATGACTGATATTTAACAGCGATACATGTGTTTAAACCAACAACTACCGAGCCATCAAGCTTACCTGAGGCCCACCTGGAGCCCAACTGGGCTGGAGCTGGGCTATGTGCTATTTCTTTTTTGAAACTGTAGCCGAACTATAACTGAACCCATTTACCTCTAAAGGATGGGACGATTAAGACTAAAGGAAAGGACATTCAGACTTGCAGACTTACAATAGAGGGGGGATATAGCTATACACTGATCCGCCAATACAAGCCACCCTATTTTTTAAAGTTTCTTCTCAGGGATTAACTTACCTGCCCAAAGTTGATCTTGGCGGACTGTCCGGGTCCCAGGGAGAAGCAGGGTACATAAGGGAAGTCTGTTACAATTCCCTTAAAGGCGATCTCTTGCCCCATGCGGTCCATCATCAGCTCTCCGTTCAGTGAGAAACCTAAAACACACAGGCTCCAATATTAACCATCCTTTGATATGGATTTAACTAAGATCTACTTTTGAATAAGTAAGATCTACTTGTGAATATATGTCAATACTTCAAGGAAATTATTTTTCATGAGAATAAGAAAATATTGGTCAAACAGTGTTAAGAAAGAATACTATTCGAAGTTCTTGAAGTAGAGGTTGACTTGTAAATGTAACTAACATGTTCATAACAAGCTACCGACACAGAAATTTGGTAGATTGTAAATTAAACCGTGAGAAACGAAAAGTTGTACATACTGATTGTCTTATCGGCCACAGCGAGCATACAGCCAATGATGTCTCCCTTGTTCCACACTTTGCCATACGCCTCGGCACCCATGTGCCATTTTCGGCCCTGCAAAAGCCGATTATAATTAAAGTTACATAACTTCATTATAGTGATCAACCTATTCATTCCTTGACAAAACAAAAAGGAATTTTGATCTGAAATAGCAGTCTCTATTTATAGAAAAGTAACTTATGTTCTGAATTTTAGTATATATTTGTCAACTGTGAAAAATTAACCTATGCTATAGTAAGTTAATGGAGTAGCCTTTATTCCAGTTATGAATCACATGTCTTAATGCTCAGTTAAGCACCATATATTATAGTCTAATCTATATTCACTCATCTCATCCTATACATGGTATAATATGGGTTCCTACCCAATTGCAATTTGGAGCATTGCCAAAGATTGTACTTTGAAGGTACCAAATAAAGGTTCAGCAGTCATGTGAAATCATGTGACAAAGTTTAAAACAAAAAAATTACACTCACCCTGAAGCCGTCAAACAGGTATGAGTCGCCGGCCAAACCAAACTCCTGGCCGGGCTCCATGTCCTTGTTAGTCCACCCGACCTTCATGAAGCCAGTGGTGACCACCTCAAACTCAAAGTACCTGAAAGACCGAGTGAATGGTATGAGGAAATGTGAAGGTGATGTGTTAGTAGAGGGTTACTATTTTCTGTCTATTTCATTAATAAGCCAAGAAATTTGGGGGAGGAGGGTGTTTTTTTTAGCTATAGGCAGAATTTTTCGTACAATTTAGATAATGTAGGAATATAGTTTTAGATAATGTAGGAATATAGTGAAACCATTATTATCATAAGCAGATTTGTTCTCTCACACTCACATTCTATTTATAATCAAATTGTTATAAAAGTAGCCTTTGTCTGATAATTATTAAATTAAGAATAATTGTCTTCTTTCACAATTTAATTAATCATTATTCAATCATTTCCTAACCTCCAAACCGAAATAGCATACAAGGATAATAATTTTCTACATGGATGCTAAGCACTTTTCAAGTTTTATTCATCATAATTTGTGATTACCATTTTCCGGTGGACACAGCGTAGGTCTTCTCTGCCCTGTAGCGACGCATGGGGAGATGTTTGTCCACCACGTCCTTCGTAAAGGCTACAAGAAATATGAGATGAAAACTATTACTGGCAATACCATATCTTTTAAATAAATTTTTCTTTCTTATTATGTCATTAAGGTAATTAGTACATTCAATGATCAATGTATTACCAACTGTAAGCCTTAGCAATCTCTGTTCTACTGCTTGAGCTTACATACCTATGTATGCAAGTACAGATGTAGTATGCCACAGTTACAACTTTATGTGAAGCAATGTGTATATATATAACTGTTAAAAGAACTCCCCTCTCCAAAAGACAACTTAAATAAACTACTAAGGTACACCAGGTATTTGATACCTTTTACAAACAATACATATACATGTTCACCTATCTGCCCCACTACATATGTATATAATGTATGTGTGTACATTATACAGTAAGCTATTCTACCAGCAAATGCTACTCATGATACCAACTTACCCTTAGAAGTACCAACAGCCATATGTACATCATACACAACAGTAATTCCAAATTTATAGACACAATATATATCATTTTATTCTATTGGTTGTAGACATTTTAGTATGTCATGATTGATTTTTTTGACAATACTCATTAATATATAAACAAAAAAATGATTCTGTCTAACACCATACAAACAATAGAGACCTATTCCACCAGGGCTTACCAGACGTCTTAACCACCTTCTTCTTTATTTCTAAGGAAAATACAGGATTTCACTGAATCAAATATCCTGTACATGTTCACTACCACTTTAACTATAAATACTAAATTAAGTGATTTTGGTTAGTGTTCTCAAATATTTGTTCTCATGTATTGATTGATTTTCTGAATTATTGGGGATTCTAGATTATAATGATTATTAATCAATAGACTTTGTTCAAAGGTTAATAAGTTCTCATTACGAGAAGCATTACGTTGGATTCATTCCACAAAAATAATTGAGAAAGAAGATTAGTTGATAATTATACTAAAATCTAACATGGTTGAAATAAACAATTAATATAGTTATCAATGATTCTTATCCTTAGATAGGAAAGAGTACCATGCATACATGAAGCCAGAAAACCTTAGGATAAATAAAGACTTGTACTTACCGCTCTCACCACTCTCGTTGGTGGGTGGCTCTAGGTTGTAGCCGTACACGATGAGTGTGCGCACGGTCTCGCTGGCCGTCTCGCGGTTAGCCTTCTTGATGCCTTCATCCACCTTGATGTAGGGGACCAGATGGGGGCTGCGCCGCATACTGGGGTTCTGAAACATCAAGTTTGGCATCAATTCAATAAGTGAGTTTTGCCACCTATGCAAAGATGTGTACATTGAAACATACATGTTTCAATAGAATAGGACAATACAATAATCAGGTGTGAAAAAGTCAAGATATACTATGCCAGCATAGTATGAACCCCATACTAGAATTCAAGAATTTACCTTTATCTAAAACAAAGGTTTTCATATATTAAACATATGACACATACTTGGAAAAGGGACCTTAGTGAACCCTGCACTAAGGGCCTTTTTTCTTCTTTTTTTTCACAGATTGTAACATTGATTTGTGAAATAACTCAACTTGTGAACCTTTGTCGATGTAATTTAACCCTACCTCATTGAGTCCGTAGGTCCAGCCCTGCTTGATGCGCTCGCGTGCCCAGACGTTGTGGGTGTTCTCGGCGAGCAGCTCGACCAGCTCCTTCATCTTCTCTGTGAGCTGCACCTGGGTCAGGTCCATCGGGGTTGGCTTGTACCCGTTAGGTTGCAGGTAGCTAAGGTAGAATATTAAAGTTTGAAATATAATCTTTATTCTGGTATAATGAGTTACATATACATATGTCGTTATCATTTGTATACCAGTCAGGCTGAGATGTTATAGTCTGGTTTTATCAAAATAACATACCCTCTAAATCAACAAAGAGCAATGTGGGGTTTTGGGACCTTTCGTCTCTACATTGTGAAATCGTCTTAATCATAACTTCTACCAAAGTAGACGAGTTGCATGATGTATAAAGGAATCCATTGACCATATAGTACCACAAGTATTGACAATTAATTTCGTTGTCCTGCCTGGCTGCATTCATAGGTTTCTCACGTTGAAAATACTCCAGAGCCAGGAGTATATAGCATCCACAAGATACAAAATTCACCTAGGTATATTACACCAGAATAATTATAACACTCAAGAAAATATATTCTCTGACTCCCTTTTTTGTATGTAAAGCTCAATCATTGCAACTCTCTCGTCGATTCAATACTTCCACCAATTCCTGAGTAAGTGAGATAGTGACTGTACTCATCTCTGGTACTTAGTATCAATTAGCCTGAATAAAATGCTTTCAAAAAGATGTATCACTTACTTGTTGGGTAGTTTGATCGTCTTGATGCGGTTGTTGCTAACATACTGCGGGTCAAAGGTGATGTGGTAACCCAAAGCCATCAGTGTTCTGTAATGCAATTTGACATACAGTTATACTATGGCAGTGTAAAATGTGGATATCTAGTCTTTTGTATCTTACTCCTATAACTTAACTTAAAGCAAACATACTATGATACTGATAACACTCCTTTGCCTGCATTATACCGGTGGCTCACTAGCCACTGCTGCATCCAAGCTGACCTTAGAGGGTAGAGTTAGAATACATCTATGTATACCATCTATTTACTATCTATTATTATATCATATTTCAGGTATTGTTTTTTTCTTTATGATAGTAGATAGTACATGTTTAATTGGTATACCTGAGTGTTTCATGCGAGAGGGAGATGTTGTAGGACCTCTCGTTACCAGGCAAACGTTCAAACGTAGTCAGACATGGATGACGCTTGTGACTGTCATCACGGATCTGAAGCAAAAATTATTACATTAATTGTGAGAATGCATGTTGAAAAAGTTTCATAATCTCATACAATTAAAGAAGCAGCCCTTATTTAAAACATATTGATTCATGGTTATCATTTGGAAGTATCACTGAACGCCTAATGCAGGTAAGATATGAAATTATGTTACATTATATCAATAACTTTACATATAATTTTATCTAAATCATTTCTTTGACGGATGAGAAACATGTCTCTTCACCTATCAAGAAATTAACTTATGTTTCCTTATACCGCACTTGGCCGAGAGAGCAAAAGAAACTGCTTGTCTGTATAATACGTACAAAAGCTGAGAAAAACAATCACCACTGGTGTGGCATTAGTCAGTTAACATATCTCTGTATACATTATATTGGCTTAGTCACGGCTGAGTACACTCATCTGCGACTCGTAGTTAGCCTTGGCTGCCGCCAATATAATGCATACAGAGCTATAGCTGTAATTTAACTACAACTTATTCAAGTGTAGTATACTCACATCGCCCCACTGCCACCCCTGTTCTATCTTTCCCATGGCCCACAGCTCGTGGATATTCTCAGCCAGTTTCTCACGTACATTCTCTATGTATGTTGGCAACTGGATCTGAAAGGACAGAAACAGAATGATCAGTATTAAATGGTGCTCAGGAATGTGTTTTCTCCTTTCTCATGTGGGTAATGTTATAACACCATTCTCACTACTACATATCATTGATCAATATTAAGTCAATAATTTCAACAAAGATATGATTTTAACCTCTGTTCTGTTCTGGGCAAAGACCAATCTAACTTACTCCTCTGCACACCTAGTTTATTTCTTCATGGCTGTATGTTGTACATGTAGTAATAGTATGACTTTTATGCCAATGAGAAACATCAAAATTCAACTATGAAAAAAGCAGGGAAAAAAGATTTAATTTTGGAAAATTGAAATTAAACTTACATGGGTGGTTTCCACGGGGTGAGGTACGAAGGCGACCTGCTCGTGTACTTCCGCAGGCCCCGACAGGATGCCCTTAGGGGGATCACCGAAGTAGTAGCAGGGACTGATGACTAGTTTCTCGTTTGGTAGAAGGGACTCGTAGACCGGGGAGTGGCCTTCTGGGGGACCGTACTTCATGCGGCCGTGCTCACCTCCCAGCATGAACCGCACACTGAAAACAGCAAATAAAACATTATTTTTGATGATTTCCTGATAAACACTGCATGAATGTTATCATTTAAGCAAAATTCGGACTGCTGAAAGTCACACTTTAAGCATATTTAATTCCAGTCAATGCCCCTTAAAGCTGCTTAAAAGTCATTATTTACATGGAATTTAGTGAACTTAAAGCTGCTTTGATAAATAGTAATAAAAGGTTTGCTCGAATGCCAATGTTCATGCAGTGATAAATACAACCTACAGTATCGGCATGAGTTTGCCTTCACTGAGGAATGACTGTGCACTTTTTAGAAATATTGAAAAATTCTCTGGAGAAAGGATGATGTGATGTTAAGCTGTTTATTTGTAAAATGATACTAAAGTTTAAGTGTTATAATTTGATAAAAACAACCCTAGAAGTCGTAGTGGACATGAACAACCACAAATTTCACTGTCCGTCTCTGGGAATGGTGAAAATACCCTAGTTGATAATACTCAGAATCTGGAAGAACCAAAAGTCAACCATACCTGACTTTGGCGGACATGCTGATGACGGGGAAGAACATGCCGTCGGTGTTGAAGTCCCTGAAGAGCCCCTTGACGCGGTGCCCGTTGATGGAGAACATGATCTGGGGCACGGTGAGGTCCAGGAACACCCCGATGATGTCCCCACGCTGCAGGGGGGTCTGGGTGCGCACTGTACGCGGCTTACCAGCTGGGGGAAAGAAGACATTTAATTGAAGTTTGTTGATGAGATTGTTCACAAATAATATATTTGACTTCCTATCTGTTCCATTCCCACAATTCCCTCAGATTTTGGTCAGATTCGATTTTATTGCCCAATATCTGGTCATTTTGGAATAAAAGCGTGCACGCTTATATTCCTCCCATTGAAATACACTAGAAAATCCCATGGTTGAGGGACATTGGATCACATTGTGACCTATTAACACCTATTGCTTACATTTAATTGACCTCTATTCTCTTAATATAGAGGGTTGCTGCTCAAAAGACCAACAGTTGCATTTACCTTGCAAATCCTCTTACATAAATGTATATGCGATAAGTAGTATTAAAGATATATAGGTGTAGGTAAAGTGGGTTTTCCCAGGTGTCAATAGTCCATATTCCCAGCAGTGTAATAATCCCTCGAACACCCCTTACCTGTCCAAAGCTTGTTGCCATCGAAGCCGTAGGAGAAAAGGTCATCTCCGACTCCGTTACACCCCAGCTGCTCCCCGCCCCCGGGGAAGGGGACGTAGCCCTCGGTGTTAGCCCAGCCGATACGCAGGTGGGGCTCGTTGTGAGTGGCCGGGGCGATGATGTCGATGACCGCCTCGTAGTACCAGCGGCCGTACATGGCTGAACCCTCCATCTTACCCACGTACACGTTGGGTTTCATGCTGCAATAACAATTAAAATACTTATTTTGTGAAGAATGTCATGGAAAAAACATTAAAAACATTATATTTCAAATTCTACTGTTCACCCTGGAACTTGAAGTTTGTGAATAGCTATTATTCTACCAGCTGGTCAGTCTAGATAAATGCTGCATGGGTAAGTTACTCACCATCGGCACATTCATAGATCAATACAACAAATGAACATGAACCTTTAGGCATCATACTGTCCTCAACACTTTAAGGGCCACATTGTGCTTTAATTTGTAATGTCCACCATCATAATAGTGTATAGATGCAGCCCTAGCACATCAGTACTGCATTCAAGCATCATGTAACACTTTTTGGAGTGAATCATGGATCTTGATACACTCCTTGCCATGTCTGCATCTATGTATCAGCACAATAAAAAGCATAATGAATTAAAGCAGCCCTCAAGGGATTTACATGGTTCTATAAATACAAAAACTTATGTCGAGGAGTATGTTACTACTCACCTGTAGACACAGTCGACGACACTAGTCTGGAGCAGCAGGTCGCGGCCGGGCAGCAGGTTGTCACAGATGAGGTTCTGGTTGGATCTGACGGCCACGTTGTTACCCACACACAGAGAGCACAGGACATCCAGCACCTGTAAGGGGGGATTATTTTTTTATTACAGGGTGGATACGATATCCTCTATGTTAAACCTAAGGAAGCTCCATACTCCATGGGTCCATGGAGTATGGTGCAGCCATACTCCATGGCCAACAAGTTTGTTGTTTTTCTTCATATGAAGACAGTAGGAAAATATAATCAACACAAATCCCCACTTATTGACAGATGAGTACATCCTACTCCCCAGCTTAAACTTGTGGAGTATGATGTAAATCTACACGTATGGCAACAGCACGGAGTTTTGCCTATTTATTTCATGTGGAGAAACAAAGTTACTCTGCTAAACTACTAGAATGACCGTTCTCCACACCCCTGTTGAGAAACAGATGCTCATTCTCCATGGGGTGTTTCTCCAAAATGATGTACCTAAAATAGCTATGAAAACAACATCGTATATTTTGATGGAATTTAATCAAGAATTACATGAAATAGATACAGAGATCCACTCTAATCAGTCTGAACTCCTGGTTTCTCCACTTGTAATGCATCTATAATAGCTCGCATCACACTTGGCTCCCACTCATGTGATAAGAACCAATGCACCACTCGTGGAGAAACTTGTCATTCAGACAGATCATCAGTGACCTCTCTATTTATCTTTTTGAGGTGCAAGATTTACTATGCTCAAGTACATGAAGTGTTGTATTCTATGACTCCAATTAAACACAATGTGGCCTCATTCCTTAATTGTATTGCTTCAAATAGAATTTACATTGTGACTTTCAAATGAAAGAAACGCTATGATATTAGGGACTGTTGCAAAATAGATATAGAAAATAGAAATGTGAGTGTGACCTTGGGGTCTCTTCCATGTTTGTCGATGAGAGATATGATGGTGCGGATGTGCTGTTCTTTGATGACATTGAGGGCCTCGGGTGAGTCGACAAGTACACAGTGAAGTACATCCAGTACACCTTAAACCAAATACAGGAGCCATCAACTTGTGTTAATTACATATCTACCAAATACATGCTCTATGTGATTATGTTAATCATATAACCTCCAAATAAATGCTTGATAAAGAAATTACATATATCCATATTTCTATGTTTGTAATTAAGTATAGGCCGAAGGTAAACAGATTTAGTATCTTGCCACATGAACGTATTACATTTTCTAAGCATTTTGAAATACCAGAATTTAAGTATTGACAACTGTTTTTTGATAACATGAACTCTTAAAATGACATTTACCATATAAAGTGTACATACCGGGTTATACAATTATATATGCTCTTTGATAAACCAACTTTTCGGGGATTTTAGATCTTATTCGATCTATAGATTTTTCTCAAAGTAGGGGTTGACTTATAAGGAAGTTTTGTTATCCCCTAATCATAGTTTAAAGAGGTTGGTTTATCAGAGAGCTTTAAGTTATTGATCACGTAGTGTGGATGAAACATGTTAGTTCAACTCTGCTCTGTAGGTTAGGCTTACAGGCATTAGTTGCGAGAAATAAAACAATGTTTCAGCAAATAAGTGTAACTGTACAACATATTGCTAAGAGTAGAAAGCATTTGGGAATCGCAATAAATCCTTTCTACTAACTGATCACTATGGGGTATATCAGCGGCAGCAGGATGGTGTTTCTCCACAAATGTACGGACGTCCGTAAATTTGCGGACGTCCGTAAATACACTCTCCATATATTTATGGAGCTCCGCATATATGGCATAAATGTCTTTTTGGTACTTAAGCATACAGATACGGACCTCCGTATATATTTGCGGACATCCGTATATATTTGCGGAGCTCCATAAATATATTTGTGGATGTCCGCAAATTTGCGGACGTCTGCAAATTTGTGGAGAAACAGGACCCTGGGGTGTACATTATGCATTGTTATTGATAATGTAACAAGCAGTCACGATACGGGTCTAAGCAGAGGGACATTTTTCGCAGGTATTTTTGAAGGTGTTGAATTATTATCAGGATATTTTGATCCAAGTTTAATAGTGTCCATCGCTCTATTGACACTTGTTTATATATTTATTTAGATATAGTCAGCATTATATTTAATTTTAATATGCAAGATCTCAAAACAATTTCATGTTTAGTAGGATCCTTAAAATATATGTGAATGTGGAGAAATAAATTCCTGTTTGGCAAGAGCAAAGTGCAGGGTGATGCTGAATTTTCATAACAACCACATGGCTAGATGTAGGAATGCTTGTACGGGGAGAAAGGAAAATGTCAAACCGCGAAATGATATCTTGCCAATCAATGTAGTTTGGTGGGGCTTTGATAGGGTAATGCTGGTTTGGATATTTGTCTACCTGTGCATGAATCCTGACTTTCTATTCTATGAATCAGCCAATCTATTCTCTTGGAGGAGGCGAACTGGGCACAGTTACCACGGTTACCCTTGATTAACGCCGCTATACGATGAGGAAGGACAGAGAAAAGAGGAGTACACTCGTCAACATGGGCCTGTTATTGTACAGCTAGAGGTACCTGTGGGTACTAGTGTGTCTACTAAGTCCTCGTTAGTGCTACGGTAGTCAACGACCAATCGCCAGCCACCCAACACGCCTCCACCAACTGCTGACTCTAGTTCTCATACAGCCTTATAGAAACCATGGCCATCAAAAGGTGCAGATAAAATCATCATCCAGAATTTATCAATGGAAATCAAATTTCACTGAGAATGAAATTTGGGTTTTGAAATTTTCATCAAATTTTGAGGGATTCTAAGCATTTTTAATACAACAATCAAAATGGCTTTGAGTATAAAATTTGTGTCTAAAATCTTAACACAATTTATGGTCTTCCAAAAACAGATCTATAGATGCACATATCTCAGTGTGTGTCTGTATGAGATCTATTTGAGGCAGTATGGGAGTGTGATTCCCACTGTTGGTATTGGGTTGAGTGGCATGGGGGCCTGATGGCTACTCATCACCCAGCCTACAGTCTGGTCTGGGAGATATAAGGTACCTGTGGACGATTGTTGGCTGTCGAGACGGTCCATCAACCAATCCAGACGACTAGATGAAGCAAACTCTGCACAATTGTTCCTGTTGCCACGGATCTTAGCAGCTATGTGTATGGAGGGAAATAGGTTACACCGGAGCACAGGTGGATGGAAAATAATGGATGAGGAAAGTGGCAAAAGAGATTTACATGTATATATGACTTTTATTTACATGTATACATGTATGGTAGAGATAATAGCATAGATGGAGAAACAAATATGTGAAGATTTCATAGAAATGATGAAGAAATAGTAATACTGAAATAGATAAAAGTCCCAGTAAAGGTGACAATGTTAATAGAGGAATGCTTTTTTCTATCGTACTACAGTGGACAATGAGTTCATATCGCAATGCAAATGAATGTTTCATCCTAATTCAATAGGTTGTCTATAGACCTATTGTTTTTAAAAATTTAGTAGGGCGTATGATGAATGTAGTGAGTGGTAGAGAAAAGTTCGGACAAGAGGAAAATAACCCATCAGATTCAAAGTAACCAATTTAATGATTAGAAATATGGAAGGAAAGGTCAGTGAATACATATTTCAGCAGAATCTTCACAATAATTTGTAGGAATTTATACGGTACAAACACATTCCATTATAGCGTAATGTAAGAAAACATAAGGTCTTATTTGTATCAATGATCCATAAAGACAATATTACAATTCATAATTATATTCTCATAATATTGTGTAACCTAGAAAATATTACTTTTATAAATAACAATAATCTTTTACTTGTAGATTTTGACACATTCACGTACCGAAAAGGCTACTTATTTTACAATTGACAATAATGCGCTTGAGATATTTAATAAAGTGTGATAAAGTTTACTTACAATATATTTTGCTTCTCACTTCAATTATTTTTATTAAAATAACCAGAAAGGCCATGTTACATACCTAGGAGCAGGTACAGGTAGCTGATCATGTCGTTCCAGTGAGATGCGGACTCCTCCCCGATGAGGTGTGCGAGGTGGCGGAGTGACTTCCACTGGGAGCACCGATCGATGGTCTCCAGGATCAGCGCGATCATTCCCTCTTCTTGGAACAGGTCTTGTCTGTTACGCAAGGCCTTCAGGCGGATCTGACGCTCCTCAAACTCTGTAAAAACAGATGCTGAAAATTTGATACCGCTTCTTATATGTAGATTTCTATATCATATTATTCACTTGTGAAGAAACTACTCATCAAAAACAAATCAGCTGCTTCTGAATAAAAGTGGCATGGTCCGATTTTTTCTAAATTTTGAATTCTACTCGAATGTGTTTAAAATATAATTACAATATCATATTTGGAGGATGGGGTGCAATAAAATATCATTTATGGGCAAAAAGAGGTAATTAAGAGCATCCGATAGGCACAGGTATAGCCTTTTACGGTGTATTTTTCAATGGCGGGACTTATAGCGTGCACTCCATAAGTCTTGAATTGAGTATAAAACTGATAATTAGCTGAAATCTTAGCTAAATTCTGGGGAATAATATTTAATAAAGTAGGTGGGATATGAAGTATGGCCATATTGAACATTCTGATTTATGTTTAGCTAAATTCATTTTTGAGCCCTAATCATCGGATTATGCCACTTTAATTTATCTGTAATAGAGGCCTGTTGGTTGGATCTGACACTCTGTTATGCTGAACAAGTGGATAACAGGGATAGATATGGCAGAAACCCCATGACATTGGCATAGATTCCAATCATACTTTTCAATACAAATATGGAGCTACTATAGGCTTAACATGGAAGGTGCAGTAGCAGGCATGTTATAAATACCTTCTTCTTTTTTCATTATCAGCAAATATATATATAATTATTGACCTCTTCAATTTTGTTGAATTATTAAAAACAAGACATATAACTTACCCATTCCTTCACTGGGTGGTGCAAAGTAGTCAATGAGATCTTCAAGTGTTTTGATGACTTCGGCCAGGCTGATGCTCTCCCAGAGTTTGCTGCTGCGGCCCTCTGTTTTCAACGACTCTAGCGCTCTGATGACAGAAAATTGCATGTGTAAGAGTTAGATCATTAACCCCCCTCCTCCCCCTCCTAAAAAAGAAAAAAAATCAGAACACTTTTCTTACCTAGAAGTCATGGCTTATACAAGAGTCAGAACCCTATTTTTATTCACAAAGTATGTTTCACATGGATTTAATTAACAAGGCACTTTCTGTATCTTATTCTTATTCTCAAGGTTTTACATTATGTCCCATATGGATTTAATCAACAAGGCTCTTTCTGTACATTTAAAGTAATTTAAACCTTCATGCTCAAGGCCCAAGGCCCTCTTAAATTCAATATCAATTATTCAAAATCTTTAGATATTCCTAAAACTGTAAACGCAGTACACTTCAGGAGTATAACAACCCGCAGGTTTGGAAGCATGGACACAGCGCTGGTAAGTTACTCGCCAGGGCTGTATTCAAGCATTATGACGACAAAGGTCATACAACATTAACAGGTTAATGACCTAAGGAAGAACAACCCTCTGAAAACCGGTTGAATATGAAATTAAAAAATTAATATATTAAAAAAATTGCCGTACTTGATGAATCGTGAGATGAGTGAGGTGCATTTCCTGATGACGCGTGCAGACTTGTTCTCCTCCTCCTGTGCGCGAGACATGGTGAGGCCGTCGTCCATGTGGCCCTCCACCATCACGATAGCCTGCACAGCCACAAACACAGGTTAGTCTGCCGTCATTATTCCTGTACTTAGTACTAAGTATTTTTCTTCTTTTTTATTTTTTCTCTTGTTTCATTTTCGCTCCAATATTTGCAATGTTTTTTAGATTAAGTAGGAGCCATAGTACTGTTCGTACTGGTCCATGTGGTATTTAGTGTCTGTACGACTCACGCCTGTTCTCCGACTTCGTATGTTGTTACTTGATTGTATGTTTGATTGCTTGACTGCCTGATTGTTCCTGTACTTGTAATATTTGTTACCGGGAAAAATATCTTACATGATCGTAGTCTCTCATAAATATTTATACGGCCAATATGCTTTCTATCTCTCCTACAATGTTGCTTGTATCCAGAAAATATCACTTATCAGTTTAAAGCTTTAGAAGTACACTAATATTTGATATCCCAAGAATTATACTAAATTGAACTTATTTTTGAAAGCATTCAAGTAGTTAGTTGTCTATGATCTAACCAATACCTAACATTGAGGTACAAAAATGTAGTCTATCATTATTGGAATATTCTAGAAAAATTATGATTGCTAAAATTTACTATTTGGCTTTTTGAGAAATTTGCATGGGAGAAAAACTTCAAAAGTGTACTGATGAGTTCACCATCTAAAATCTGAGGAAATGATAATTAATTAGAAGAACATAGCCTTCATTGAACTCTACTTATAACCCTTAAATTTCAACCCAACTAGGAGAGAACAGATTTGGACATAAAGGATAGAAACATAGGTCTGGAATAAATTGAACTTTGAGGATGTTCATTGCTAAGTATAAGGAGTTCATGTAAGACATTTACTCTTGGGCCAGTGTCCTCGACCTGTGAGATCAAGGTACAGATGTATTTATATAGACATGTTGTACTTGATATCTCAAAGTAAAGAAAATAACTTCAGTGGATTTTATATTAGATAAAGCTGTAATAATATGAAGAGGTTATGCTGACACATGCCATCAACCAATAACAGTTCATTTTCATTGTGTCGTCCAGAATTGTTCTTATTCGGTGTGACGAAAAAAATGTAGAAAGCTTTGAAATTAAGTATCATGTAGTGTTCTGATGCAGCTGTACTAAAGTATTTAGATTTTGACAGTGAATAAGCATATACATGCATTGACAATTATTAATAAATACAGTGACAACCATCTAAAACTACAAGCCATGCTGTATGTATCTACAAGATGAAGGTCTCTAATTGCCTCTCACAAATAGCAAGTAGTAATTGGCCAGTCTTTGTGATGAAAGTGTGAATCATTATATAATGCATTATATTTTGTGACTTTGTCGTCAGAATGATACAATTTTGATTTGCATCTGGACATCTTTTACTGTTTTTAGAAATATATATAATTGGGCCTGAGGCAGGAATTAGTGCAATTTAAGTACTATGGTACCTATAGTGCTGAAAGCTTAATTACAATATCTTTACTATTTTCAACATTGTCAAGTATTACTTAAATATTACCTTTTTCTCTTCTACCCTTCCGACCCCGCGTTTCTTGGTCTCGAAGGTTTGGTATGATAGCCATAGTCCGGTCTTCATGTGTTGCATGTAAACTAATGAGTCGCCGTATTTAATGTCGGCTGTTCCCATCCCCTCATCTTCCCGCTGTTCAGAAAATTTGCGGTCATCCTGGAAAAAGGGAAAATTTATTAGTAACAGTTTATATACAGTTTTATGGCAGAAAAATATTCTGCTATTATTGTACATGTATCAAATAGACCACTTAGGCATTGGTTTTACTTTACGACCTGTAATGTGAATCATGTCTGTAAAATATGGACTAGAAAGAAACATATAAATTATAGATATTTCTTAAATCTCTCAAATATGGAAATCATATAAACTACTGTAAAACAATGCCTGGCTGACCGAAGCTATAAGACGAGTCACTTCTTTGTGGGAAAAAATTGGCTCATACAATGAAGTAAAAGATAATTTTCACTGTGATCTAACATATTTTATTCCTGTCTGTCTGATTTCATGGGCTAGCAATGTCAATATAAACAATTACAGGTTATGGATATGTAGATAATTTTCCTTATATCTGACCTTTGATTGTCTGAGGATGAATGCGGTTACTTCCTCGGTGGCGACAGAACGGTGGAAGGTAGCCACTTGGTTGTCTTCACTGACCGCTAGGAAGCGCCCCGAGGTCACGTGACGTAGACGGCAAACCTGGCCCCAGCCCAAGAAGCCTTCTGCCCATCTGCAAATTGAATTTTGGAGAATTTAATTAAATTTTCAATAAAATACTTATAGAATCCTATTTATTATCAATTATGGGAAGAAATCTTTCAAATTGAATACTTTCATAGTTCACACGGGTAGGCCTATTATGTATATTCAATTCCCTCTGCCCAGTTTCTTCTGTAAAACACATTGAAACTTCCTCTCCATTGCTCAGCCTATATTAGTCTGCAATAAAGGAGCCAACACAAAAGTGCACAACGGGTATAATACCATATTAGGGAGTATATTTGAGCCTATACCACAGTTGTGTGGCAAGGCAAAGAGATAGGACAGTATTTAGAAAAGACAGCGCTGTATAATGATACGGTCCACTGCGCACATTCTCCTACTGAGATTATAATTTAGATATGGATAAGCATTAGTAGGTGAATAATACTTCTAAGCCTTGGACAATGGTTATCACCCTTGGCTGCTGCATTGGATAATTAGCCTGCCCTTGACTTATACCACCCATACAGCTACTAACTTGTACCATATCTAACACATACTGCCTGTAGATATTGTGCAGCTGTCTGCCTAGTCTGGCTTTAGTTACTAACTTAAACTGTAGGGGGCAGCACTGAGCTGCTCTGAGTCCCTCTGTGCACTACTGGACACTAAACAGCACAGGGCTCAGCAGCCAGACACAGCTATACGGGACTAGCGCATAAGGCTATGGGCGCCGCCATCTTGGCTCAGAACAATGCATTGTGGTTAGGCCCCCGACACCAGAGCAGTGCATCATGGGTGAATTTCTTATCAGCACCTTTGTTCAAGGTGTAAGGGGAGGGGATTAGCCTGATAAGAGATGGGGGTTTAGCCCCTGACTACCTGAGGTACCAGGATGCGCTAGTCCCGTATATCACAAGGCTACTTGTGTTAGTATATTTGAAAAGAAAATGTATACGAAGAAGATGATATATTTTGTTAAAGCTATATATCAGAACCCAGTCAACTGGTGTAAATGTTTATTTCACATGCTGAGAGGGGAGTTATTTCAACTGCACCCTCTCATATGTATATGCTGGCATCAGAACACCTTCAAATGCTGATGGTGCGGTATTCACCAGGACAGTGCTCAACAGCCTCCCACATGAATACAACCAGGCCACTCGTGTGTTCATATTTAAGAATAAAATATACATGAAGTATGATATGATTATATATATAATGCTAAACCACCCTTTGTGATATATATTTGTGAATAATACGTCAGGACTCTGTCAACTGATGTAAATGCTTATTTCACAGGCTCATTACTTCAATTACACTCTCTCATATGTATGCACTGCTATGAGAACACCTTCAGATGCTGACCGATATTCTGGATCTAGGAGCAAAAAGGCACCTGTTCCATAGTGCTAAATAAATTTTTATTCAGCTATATGCTAGATACAGAGTAAGCTGGTGTGAAACAGGTGGGTAGGAGGCTGTCTACGTGACTCCCCCATGTTGTACATCTCTGACACTGCCTGCTGCTACCAGCTGCTTCTAGTCAGCAGCAGCTCACAGCCTGCACCTCAACACCATCTGCATTACAGCCACAAAATGAATCCCTCTACAGATCAATCCAGCTATAAAGGGTGACTTTTCAGAAAAATTGGTGATAACGTTTTTGAACGTTCCTGAAATGTGACAGAAAATTACTTAGATATAACCTATTTTGAAAGATAATTGTCTCCTGATGTGATATGTTTGCAAATGTAGCCACTACAGATATTCTTACAGACATTCTGCTAAAGCCAACATAAAAACAACTTTATTATGGAAAGACACCCTTTATTGACCCATGGGTTTATAGATCATTGTGTCTTTTCTCCTTTTTTTCCATTATAAGAAGGCTTTGCCTTCAGCCTGGGGATATGTGTTTTATTTGGTATTGTACCGTCATGTGTCGAGTCTTCGTTAACAGTGGCTAAGTGTTGCAGCCACCATAGCCCGACCCCCTAGGGGGAATGAACCGTTTATATCATACAGGGCTCCCTTGAGGGGAGTCCCACATCTGCAGTACTGTCATTAATTTGCCACAAGTTTTTAATTGTCAAGACTTTTTTTTCGTCCTCCTTTTATCTCTGTGTCCCCCACTTCTCTCTTTGTTGGTTCCATCCCTCATTAGTTAGCTTAAGTTTATTTTATTTTAGCATAATAGGTTGTAAATGCTATTTATGCCTGCCTGAACCCGCAAAGCTTTGGGCTCTAAATATAACAACACCACCACCAACAACAACATCAAAGCCCTACAAAAATGATAGTTGTATTTTTATTTAATTTTCACACCAGGTTTTTTTTTCTGAGAAGCCATTACGAGGATGTTGTCAGTCTACCCAGTGGAGTGCAGGGGTCTGGTGCATACCTCAGCAGTGAGGAAGGGGATGGGGGTTAGCGGCTATATATACAAACTGTATGACTGTGTGTTAGGCGGGAGGGAGGACGTGGGAGTGTTATGGTAAAGTAGACTACAGGTAAACTGTATTCTCAGTCACGTTTATCTCCAGTATGTATGTATGTGCCTTAGATAGATAGGATATAGATAAGGGGAGGTATCGGGAGAGGGAGAAGGGCAGGGGTGAGGGAAAGGGGACAGAGATCGGGGCAATGAGGGACCGGGGAAGGGGTCAGGAGTATGAGGGACATGGGACAGGCATTTTGCAAGCTCCAGCTAAGACGCATTTGTAGTGTTACAATGTTATTAATATAATCATATACTTGAAGCTTATAAGCCTCATACATTTAGCATAATAAGAGATTCATAACTAAGTTGATTCAAGTAACTTCCTCTGAGTAGGGAGTTCTTGTAACATTTGAGTGCGGTATCACTTGGTGGGAGGAGACAAAATGGCATAATCTAACATCAGAATGCTAAGAGAGGCAGCAGGAGGAAGGTATGTAGAGGCAACAGGTTCTGGAACCACCTCTACCTGGTACCAGTCATGTCACTTGCCACTTCATAAACTGTCCCTCAGTATACCCTCAATCAGCCCAGACTCTGCCCCTGGTGGTGTTTGAAGTGCTGAGTACTTCTTAATGTTGCTGCAGCCCTGCAGGCATGTAGCTCCCCATGCCTCACCATATGGACATCCATCACCCCCACCCCATCCCACCCTGCAGGTCCCTGTCAGGCTGTCTACCTGCTCCACCCCCACTTCTAGCTGCTATAGACCAATGCAGCAAGAAAGGGTGACTTTTAAGAGAAGATGCTGCTAAATTTACTTTTTAATATATAATTTCTGAAGGAAAATTGTCCTGTGTATATTCTGATATGAGATTTTGCCAAAAGATAATGTTATGGGGATTTCCTAAAATGCACGTAAGGCCAACTTGATTATGAAAGAAAATCATCATTTTTTGATGCATTGCATGGTACTATACACACTTCTGTACCATGAAACAGTGACTTTCCACGACAAAGTTAAAATTGTTGTTTTACACTGTTCATCAGAAGCTTCACTAGATGAACATCTTTTGAATAATTGATGTTACTTTGCAGAATTCTGAAGTCATTTCGAGATTGCCTTCGGACAAATACAAACGCCTCAGTATCAACTTTTCTGGAAGGTCACTCATTCTAGCTGCATTCGTCTGCATTGTTATATACTGCAAGAAATGGGGATGTTGCAGTGAAACTGTTGAAGGGGCTCTTTCTTGTACATTCTTGTAATATTCTATTGATCGCAGCTTGACTATTACATTAAACTACTCTTTTATACCTATAGACCTGTTCCCTATTTTGAGAGAAAAAGAAGTTAAATTGGTTATCAAAATTAGTTTATAAGGGGGTTGAGAAAAGAAGAGCTTATGAGATGGGGTTTACAGCATGATGTAATATAGTTATTTGAAAGAGTGTGGGTCTCCTGGCATTAGGGGCTCTCATATATAAACATCACGGACCAAGATGCCCCTGCTTGCTGCAATGGTCTACAGTGTTGGCTGGGGTAGGTAGGTGAGATAGGAGGAGGGTGAGGAGGGGACAGGTATGGGGGTCAGGTAAGGTGGTCGCTGACCTACTTCCCCAGACTGGGACCCTGTTGCCCTGAGCTCCCCCTGAGGGGGTCGTACCACACCTAGACTACAGGACTGTCTACTGCTACACAACTGTACCAAGGTGAAAACACAGGGGTCGTAAATAAACACAGGGCGGCTGGATGTAGCTTTGCACCTTTAGATAATAATTCTATACTGTCGTGTTTACCCCCAGCGCTTATACAAGACAAGTGCTTATTCAAAATCTATATTTAGTGCTTGACAGTTATTCCAAGACCCCCATACCCCCGGCACTTATACAAAGACCAGTGCTTATTCACAACCCTGCGTCTTTCAAACGTGACGGTACAGTACTCCTTCTTTGCCTTCTAGTACTAGACAGTGACTTTGCAACATAACTGCTCCCTTTTCAGCATTTGCCAATTTCTTGAAAAAGAAGCAGGTTACAGTATGGGTGGGAGGAGGTGGTATGTGGTAAATAGCTTTGTGCTACTGTGAGGGTCTAGGCTGGTATAATGTATGTGAGGTTGGCCCCGCATTCAGAGTACTGCTGAGACTTGTGAGAGGTCAACTGAAGGTCTAGGCATAAGTGGGGGTCTGGATGGGGGGTTTCCCCATGTCTCATGTCGATTTTTAAAGATGGCCATGTCACATGCCCATGTCCCCTGTCACTAACTTTTCAAGGGTCCATATTGAATGTCACTAGGCCTCATGTCCATTGTTGATTCTAAGACAAAGCCATGTCGCCGTGTCGAATTTGGTGGTCTCTGAGACTAGCGCTAGAGGTGCCTTCTTCCATCTGTTCCTTTGTATCAAGCACTATTATGCTATCCATAAAGGGTTAGACACCTGCATGTCTAGCCCCATCCTTAAGTCTAATCTCCCACAGTATATTGAAGGTGTTAATACCCTCATCATAGACTTCAGCACGTCTATACCACAGTGAGCTGCTGTACAGAGGCTGGTAGAGGAAGATGGGGGTAATCGGGGAGTTGTTATAGGTGGCAATGGTGGGGACCCACAGGCGGAGGCAGACATAGTGGAGCTAAAGACTGATGCAGCAAGAAACGGTCAACTGTGAGAGATGTTCCTCATTATCGTGATTTTGCGAAATTTCACTTATTACCTAACCACTATTTTTCATATTTTTTATCATAAATCTGAATATAGAAATGATATTTACATTCTGTTTTCAGTGTAGTAATCTCTATGACTTTCTCTATTGATTGGAATTCATTCTTTTTCTATTTGGAAGGAATTTGTGGTTGCCATGGCAACACGTTTTAGGAAGAAAGCCTTATTTAGGCCTCATATTGGCTTCAAAACATTCCATTTACATTCCAAGTATGGAAGGATAACCCCAAAATAGAATGTTTTAGAGAAAACCATCATTTTCTATGTAAAAAAAACCCTTAAAGCACATTTTGGTCCATCTTCACATTTGTGGTCATTGTGATGCCCCCCAGTGGCCAAACCCCAGTACTGAAAACCCCTCCTGGATGTACCTTTCTCCTCAGCTGCCCACATATTGTGAGTTTTCTGCTCTACTTTATAACTGAAAGTCACCGGGTCCTGCCACATGGCTCTATAGACATGTCAAATGTCAGTCACCTTCCCCCACTAGACTGCTTTCACCCCTTTCCACCAACCAGCCTCACCCCAGCACCACCCCACCCCACCACCCCAATACCACCACCCAGGGGCGGATCCAGGGGGGGAGTCCAGGGGGTCCGGACCCCCCCCTTTTGGAAAAAAATTTAGATTTTTTAAATGATAATTTGATACGCCGCGAGTCGCGGCGCGTCACTTTTCGGTACTTTGGTGTTTGGTGGACCCCCCCCTTTTCAAATTCCTGGGTCCGCCCCTGCCACCCCAGTGCCACCAGCAGCACCAGCAGCACCGGCACCACCAGAAGTCAGATCACAAAGCTGTGGTTGAAGCCTCCTAATATCCTATTGACAACCCCACAGGGCCATGTCAACCATACACAGACCAGGGAAAGGCAGGCAGAGAGGCAGCTCTCCCTTTATTCTCCCTTTTCTTGTGTCTCAGATTTCTGAGTCTCTCAGCAGCCTCCAATAAATGCCGGCTGAACGAGGTGGACACTTAAGCTATCACGTTCCCAATAAAAGGAAAGAATATCTTCCGGAGAGGAAATAATGCAAGCGCTGATGAGAAATAAAGCTGGTAATTGATTTTACCATTTTCGTCTGTCGTCGCCAAAGGGGGATTTCTACCAGTCCTCTCTGCCTTATCTGCGCTTTATAGCTTTTTATTTCAAAAGGAAGCATCATGATGATACTATTGTTTCAGGAAAACAATAATGCAAGTTTCCCATTACAGACCATAATATTTTAAGGCTTTAAATATGATGGTTTGTCAGAACTCATCCATTCTTTTTTCCTTAGTCTGGTCACTTCTATAAAGCTCATTATTTGATATTTGTTCAAGCAAAATACCATTGGTGAGCAATACAGTGAGGCATTCAGTTGCAGGTATCAAAATCATAAAGCATATACAATAATGGAATTGGATACACCAGAAAAGACCCATATAGGAATATGACATGTACAGAGAAAAAAGGACCTTAGGGCACCCTGAACTAAGGTCCCTTTTCACCGATTGTGTTAGAAATATTTTAAAAGTGGACTACAACTGGATGAAGTGGAATGCATTGAAAATACCCATGAATATTAAATATATATTTTATTGCCTTACTTGGTTCGTAGATGTTCAATCTTCCATAGTGATCGGGCGTGTGATGATACCGATCCAGTCTCGTACATGACGCAGCTGTTGGGAAGGAAACAGATTCGGTTAGATCCTATGTCAGCTCATACAAGGTAACAGGGTTAATGTTATAGCAGATATCCATTGCAATGATGTATACAATTTTTTCATGACTATTTGGTTTAATTTGTAACATATTTTTTGTGTAAGAGCAATTTCAGTTAATAAGCCCTATTTTAAGTTTGTTCTACCCTGAATACAATTAAGCATACATTATATGATTAACACAAGATTGAATTATTTTCTCCTGTTATTATAACAAATATTTATCATATATTTTGGATTTAACCTTTTATTGACTGTCTACATACATTCTACACAGTCAAAAGGGGTGAAAGATGAAGGTAAACTGCAGTATAAGCTGTGAGGTGAATGCATCATTCTGGTATAGCTAACTAACATGGGGTGGTCTATTCAAGAATGATGCTCATCAAAAACATAATGCGCCCGGAGGGATCAGTCAACCCGCCGGTGAGCACTGTTAACACTGTAGGCTCCAAGAACACAGCCGGTAACAATTCTAGCAGCGGGAAAAGAAGTCTGCAACAAGGTAGCTACTTCTCCTGATACATTCTGCCAGATCTGAGGCGGAAGGTGAAAGCTAAATGCAGGGAAAGAGTGAAATGGTCCTAAGAAGACTTCCATGAATGACAAAAATGAAAATGTAAAATTGAAGTTGACTTTGTTTGTATTTTCATCATCAAAAGAGTGATTCTGTATAAACAGGCATGTAGATGAAAATGCTGAGCTCTGTCAACAACAAGAATGAAATATGAAGTAATACAGGGGAGATGATGTCAACTTGTGGTGAGAGGGGACCCAGTCATTCTGTGCACTTTCACCCTTTTTATGAATTTTGTAGCTTCCTATTCTGACCATGTCACTCTTGCCATGATTTGAAGGTTTTGTTAGAAGTAGCATGACCAGCATTTCAAGGCAAATTTTGGGGACAAATCAAACTTGATGAGTGTCCGATGTCCAATATGTCAGCTGTATAGTTTATGAGTCATCCCTGTAAACAAAATCTCAAGCGGAACTTCTGTTATGGCATATATCAATTGTACATTCTTGTATCATAACTCAAGAATGTATCTAGAATATTTTCTGGGATTTTTTTTGTCATATTACCGGGAGTTCCTTGTAGTAAACGAGTAAAACTCGAGAAATACACATCACCATGGAACATGTCACTAGAAACGTTCACTATTCTCGGGAATCTCTGGTGTCTATCTTGTGTACACAGCTTGTGCGTTTCCTGGGAAATACACACGTTACTAACTTGTGTCATTCTTGAGTTCTGTTTGGAGGAATGCAGACTAGCAGGTTCTGCATCTAGATTACCAGCTATCATTCAAGAGAACATGGCATGAATTGATGGCAGAAAAAATAGCTACCATCTCAGAAGCGGCAATTGGTTCGCTTTTGATAATAGATGGAGGTAAGCGCACTCGCACACCAACTCCACAGCATATCACAGATGATGACCAGGGATAGGTCTGGATGATCTTTGACACTATTAGACTCCCTAGCATTGTTTCTTGTTGTGTAAGAAAGGAGGCGGTTATTACAGAAGTGAACCGAATGAAAATCAGCAACAGATGTCGCTTTATTCATCCGACACAAGCAGTTGAATCCATGTCGGTGAAACTCACTCACACGAGGGGGATGAATGAGAGTATGAATGAAAATTCTGCATGTGTGGTTTTAGGAAAAGCAGATGATGATACATTAGCAGTTGATGGAGTTCTGTAGGGTGGTCAATAATGAAAAATAAGTCAGAGAAATGGATGATGTCTATCGGGTTCACCTTGGTATGTCTGCGTCGCTGTAAAATAACCATTATAGTGTACAGCTTATACTGGAAGAAGCTGATATAGTTACTCCTGCTATGGATGCTACATTAAGTTAATCAACTTCAAATAATCAGTCTTGGGAACCTTCATCATCCACTACCCACCAGTTAGGTATATATGTGAGCAAGGAGAAATGCTTCATGAAGAATGAATATGTAATGTAAGATTCAGGATTTTCTAAATCATATTTTTGACTACATCAATCTAAACATTGGTTATGCCTATTATTAAATTGTACTGTGTGAAGCTATTTGGTTTTACATTTTGGGGAATGAATTGAAGAGAGATAGTCAACATCAAGGATGTTTGAAATTCAGGGATGAAAGTGACCAACCTCAAAAAAAACTTGAAATGATCAAAAAGAGGCCTCTGAATAGAGATGGAGTACTGTAGGGTGGTCTACAGGTCTTTGTGATATAAAAAGTTCGGATCAGGGGAAAACTTGAAGACTTTCATCCCTGGTAATTTTTGAAATCATTCAGACATTCTTCCATACGAGCTAACAAGTACCAAGTAGCCAAACTGCAGCGGTGACAGAAGGAGAGCTATCAGCTAACGTGTGGCTCCTAGTCAGCTCAAACTAGACGAGGTAATCAAACTTCAACAACCGGCCATGAGCAGGAGCGATAGAAACGTATAGTAGCGTAACGGTGCAGAATCACTGGGCGAGAACATTTGTTACCATAGCAATGTTGCATGGTTACCATGCAATGAGATTTTATTGGTAGCAAGTCTCATTTGTTTTGTAATAATTAATGTCATTTGTCAATCATATGGCAACCATGTGCTGTAGCTATGGTAACCGGGCAGTTCGCAGAGGGGTGACAGGAGTTTGCGCTGTTACACTTCCATAGAAATGGGTTTGGCCTCTTACGGGGATGCTTTGCTTTTCCATAACTGATATCTGCAATCAGTAAACTTCTCTACATGCATGTTTGCTCTACTATATTAAACAACCGAACAATGAGTCCAGTAAAGGCAAAGTCATTTATGAGGTCTTTATTGAAACTGAAATGTGTGTCACAGTGAGTCGTCATTATTAATCATTGCAAATAACTAAAACTTTAAATGAAACAAAGATGTTAGTATTCTCACTTTATATCACTTTACTAATTTTAGTATACTACACTGAATTGAACTCTATATTATCTTTACATCTAAATTCATCAAAATCACTTGAAAACTAAATCCTGCACACACCAACTAAGAATCGATCACAAAACCTGCAAGCTCATGTGATTATTTTTGATATGGACAGTTAAACTAATAACTACTTTTTCAGGACCCGGGATAGGAAATAAGATGCGTTATGTCATATAGCTTACCCATGGACGTTCTCTGCATCTCGCGGTGGTATGGTGAGACACTCATCTCCATGGAACAAACGCAGGACGTCACCGCCAAACACGAAGCCTAGAAAAGTAACATACAACTTATCCATTTGTTCCCAATAACAATAAAAATTGGTGATCATTACTTTTCTAGTCACATTAGTTTGATTTCTTATTTTGTGCAGAGTGGGAGGAAATTAGATGAACAATGATTCAAGTTCATCAGAATCCAGTACAACAATTTTGAAGGATGACTGTTTTATATAATCAAGATGAATTGAACCTTGCAAAGAATGATTTGTAATTTGAAGTGTTAGTGGTTGTCGAGTAACAATAGGTTGGTTTTTGTATATCTTAGAAGGTTCTGTTTCAGATCAAAGCAGTTTCATAAAACTGCTTTGATAAAAACCTGTTTGAGAGTTTATTTAATTTAAATGGTACGTTGAATTTATCATCTTTCATCACTTCTGTGATTGGTGTATTTAAACAAATGATTTACGTTTCTCTTTATTTTCAGATATAATTATACCAAATCTTAAACACCAAGTATGGTACTTAAGTTAGATTTAGTTATCAATGTCTAAAGACTACATCACAGTTAAAGTATTAATTTGATATATAAGAAGGGTTTTGAGAATGTGATTTCTTTAATGGGTTGCCAAGTCCTGGAAATTTCATGGCACCACACAGAATAAAAAGCTACTTCTTATCAGTTCTGTTAAAATTCTATTGTTCATGCAATTATTGTGGTAAAATTTGATTCACAAAAATATTTCCGGAGAGTGTCTTCATTGTACGTGTAAAATGAAATGAAGTAAATGAAAATTAAGATGATGCTGCAAGTTCCGATATCAAGCTTGATGTCCATGATTGTCTATGTGGGTATTTTAGGTAGATATCTACCAATTTTGTTTTAAACAAAGTTGAAACAGCGTTTGCATTAAAACCCCAAATCCACGGTGGCAGGAACGTGCGTTAAAATGATTTCGCGGCCCTGTCGCGTCTTTTTCGTTGCTGTGCCGCCAAAGTCCCCGGCGTTACATGGGCGAAATTGGCGCGGAAGGGCCGCGAAACCATTTTAACGCACGTTCCTGCCGCCTTGGATTTAGGGCTTAAGTCCTAGTTGAAGTACCAATTGATGGTTACTAAATAATGCAAATAGGTCTCAGATACTTATATTCAAGTTTCCGGCTATAATGAATAATTGGGCTCTTTTATCTTTTTTAAGAAGAACTTTACCCAATGATATACACACATGAGGAGCACATGAATGTCAAGCTTGGAAAAGTGTGAAATTCATGATGAATATGAAATATCTTGTTTTGAGACAGGAAAAAGTGAGAAATCTTGAGGCATGAAAAGTGTATGTATGAAAAATGTCTCGAGGGCAAACACTCTGAGGTGGAGTGAGAGAGTAACTGGAGAGTACCAACAGGCACTGCATAACCGTTGGCCTTTAAGCAAACTTTCCATTGCTTAAAGTCACCATTTAAGCACCTTTTAGTTCAGTAAGTGCCTTCTGAATGTCACCCAAATGTCATAATGACACTTAAGTGGTTTAAGTGGCATTTACTGGAATTAAAGAAGCTTCAAGTGCGACTTTAAGTAGTTCAATCTTTGCTTAAATGCCAACATTCAGACAGTGAGGGGTCTGAGAACAGAGAGAGCGAAACGCGCGGTCCCCATACTCACTCCCCGACATATTTACCTTGTTCTGCAATAGGATACATTCAATCAGAAAGTAAGGAAACACAAGGCGTGCTGAGCGGTTACTAACCAAAATGAAATATGATAGACGGAAAGTCAATAGTGAAGTTTAGATCATGACGTGTACAGCAATGTGGACGTCTACCGTAATGCTAAAGGATGGGCTAGACGTTGCCATACACGTTACAAGTAGGCAGATCTAAACCTCACTATTATCTCACTCAAAGAGTGCTGCATGTCTTGATGCAAAAATAACTGTGTATATCTCTATACACAAGCCTGTCCTTGAAAACAATTGCAGAGCTAATCTCAACCAAGTCATCAATTATCCAAAATAAAATGAGATATCAGAACACATCTCGGAATAAGACACTGTACAAAATTTGTGAACAGCAGTTACTTTGGCACCCAATACAATGTAGTACCAAACTATATCAATTGAATGTCCTGCAGAAAAATCAGTCCAACCTGATAGCTATTTTTTTAAACACTTCTAAAGCAAATCTTTTTAATACAAACTTCGCATTGCTAGTCATGGCGTATAGTATTTAAGCTGAGCCATTCGCACTGGACAAAGCTAAGTTTCTATTGCAAAAACACTCTGCGATGCTGCAACGGGCACATACATTATGCGTTTAGCTTTGCTTGTAAGGCAAGGCAAGCTTTAACTGTGAATATTTGTGTCATATTCAAGTGATATAGGCTCCTACAGCACACTCAGCCACAGCACAACAAATCCCCACCACTCAAACCTTGCAAGCATCCATATGACACCCTGTATAATTGTAATGTATCATACAATACCTTCGGACTCTAAGAGCTAAGACACACTGTTTCAGGCTAATATCATGGGGGTGCCTCTACATGGGTACCCGCATAATTGACCATGTCGCCATGTCGATTTTTAGCAAAAGGGCCATGTCGCCATGTCGATTTTTATCCATATAGAATATACCAGGGCCTGATAAAAAGGTCTGTGTCCGTCGATTTTTAAAGGGGCCGTGTCGCCCGTGTCGATTTTTAAAGGGGCCGTGTCGCTGTGTCGCCCGTGTCGATTTTTACCCATGTAGAGGCACATGGGGGCCTTTTGGAATTTCAAATTGTAGGTTGCATGGTTGAATTTTGTGTACTAGAAAATGTATACTAGCTTCAACAACCAAGCTCAAAGAACCGAAATAGGGCTCTTTTTACAGAAACCCCCTGGCATATGAGCCATGCAATGAAAAATCCAAAGTTGGAGTTTCTGCAACATGTTTTTAAGAATCAGAACTCTGATTGAGTAATGGTAATTTCTACTGGATGTTTTGAGAATCCTTTATTTCCAAAAGTCTGTGTGTCATAACTTACAGACTTGAGTGTTTAACATCACCTCTGAAACACGACTCGTTGAACACGATATTGATACAATTGTTTACGTTGATGACTCACCGACTGACTTCTGTCTGACAGCCCCCGCGCTGACTGGTTGTACAGCCCATAGAGTCTGCTGGAAGGACGCGATGACCATGGCACCCGCACCGATGTGCTGAAATACAAGGGGAGTGTTTAGTTGGAAACCACTGAACTATCCAATCTAAGTAACTTTAAGCAAAAGATATAGTCTATTAGCGACCCTCTGTAAGCAGCTTGAAGTAACTTTAGACAATTTATTTCTGGATTAAAGTTGCTTAAAGCTGATTAAAGAAAGCCATTAGGCTAAACGACTTTATTTTTCGCTTAAAGTTGCTTAAACCATGGCACCCGCACTGATGTGCTGCAATACAAGGGGAGTTAACCTATGAGGCCAGTACCCAGTCTGTCGTATTATTATTACATAGCCTCACTCACGTGTGGGTTAACCCATACAAACTGTACGAATGTAAGCTATGGCACCCGTACCAATATATTGAAATAATAAACATGGTTTTAAGGGGTTTTGGCAGGCCGTAGCACTAGCACAGCATGAAGCTCAATCTATTGTCAATGCAAGTGTATTTACGATTCTTTTAGAAATATGCTGATGTCTTTATCATCAAGCCCAAAAAAACAAATACGCTATAACCCAAATGACAGTGCTATAATATATTGATGATCTTCTTGCAGTTAAGCTTTAGCATGGAGAGAAGGCGATATACACACTACTGCCCGGTTAGTGATGTTGGGTTATATGTACAGTAGATATCAGTGGTTCAGTTAGAATATGAGAGCTGCAACTAAATGCTTTGATATAAGGTAATTTATGCTCCTTAATCGTCTTCGACGTATCATGGCGTATTGTTAGTAAAGTGACAGCGTTATGATATAGGCCTATAGAAGAGTTTTGTCTAAAACTACCGGCCTGGCACAGATACGCTGTAAGAAGATGTAGGATTAGTGGGTGTTAAAAGATGTAGAAGAGTCAAGTCACCCAGAACTGCACATACACACGGAAAAGTAAAGGAGTCAACTGTGTCTCCCAGGTGGCTCTGATAATAATGGAGTGTCAAATAGTTATTGACTCTGCTTTTATGAAGGGTCAACACTGGGTTGACCCTGATAGTAGAGAGTCAACTCATTTGACCCTTCATATAAGCAGAGTCATCAGCTCTTTGACTCTCTATTTTACCAGAGCCACGTGGGAGACACAGTTGACATTTTTACTTTTCTGTGTGTACCATCCATCAGTTCTATACTGGACAATCCATGAAACATATAGTTTTATGAGTATAATATGCTGATTTTGGACTCAGGCATGGGCTATATCAACCATATTAAACTCATACACAGATCTGCATATTTACCAGATTACATAACATAAAATAGATGGATATTGCTTGTATATTTCTGGGTGACCTAGTCCATCAGAGCTTATTAGCAGTTTACACCGATAGCCCCAGAACCATGATTCTGTAGCATGTTGCTGGTCAGAGCCCATTCCTTAATGTGTTAACAAACATACACTAACCTTACCCGGCTTGCGCCGATCTGCCGAAAGGACCCTCTTTATTTCAACAAAGTCAATTAATACATTTTAAACATCAAAATTGCTGCGAAGCATCTTACTGTACTTATTTCTTCTAGGAAAAAACAATCAATCACCATTGCACAAGTTAACACAGGGGTGTGACAACCGGGGGGACAGGGGAACATGACCCCCCTCCCCCCTCCTCGCCACTTTTGACCAACCACAAAAAAGTTAAACCAAAAAGTGCAAGTGAAAAGGGTAATAAAGGGGTCAAAACCACCTTAGTCCCACCTACTCTGTCCCACGTGGGGATTAAACCAGGACAAGGGACAATCACATCTACATTACATGCTAGTTTTTATCTAGACAACTTTTCTACGTACCAGGTAGCGTTCAGAAGCCACGCTGACGAGGATCAAGTCGTCGCCCACGCGCACCTTCTCTCCCTCGGACCTCTGTTTGGAGGCCGGGTGGATCGTCCACCAACATGACTCACCTGGGGGAGGGGAGACAGACATAAGGACATGTTTATATTTGGTATTTAAGCGATATGATATTAAGTATTTCCTTGCATTCAAAAACGGGATGGGGGGGGGGGGGGATACAAAGGTCAAAAGTACCACCCCACTTATTGCTTTCGTACAAACTTTTTTGGTTGATATGATAATATATACAGCATAGTAGTGTGGCAGAATAGTTTCCATTTAGCATGCGTGTACAGTAATATTTACCAGATTAGAATGCATTACCAGTAGCAATGTCATATGTATAGGAAAATGAAAGATTTTCAAAATTTGGGAACGTTTAAGCTATTTCTAATCCACTGCATTATTGACAGTCTAAGCTTTAATTCGATACTAAATATGTCAGTTTCCACAGAAGAATGTTGACTCACCCTCTGCTGCCTCTTGCAAGCCGACGTCAAACGCCAACTTATCACTGGAAGAGCTTTGCGTTGAAAGACATGATAGATACTGGAACGAGAACGGCAGTGTATTAACGAACATAACAACTCAAAGATATCCGAATTATACACTTTGTAAGTGCATTGAAGTTCAACTTGCAGTCATGACCAACTTTAGAGGGCCCTAATGCACGGATGTACTCATATACATGTATATGGAAAGTGGGGTTTCAGATACTAATTTTATATGAAAACGCTATAATCAGAAATGTGGAAAATATATGCCCTGATGCATAATTTCATCCTCTTGTTATAAGCCGCATAAAGGAATCCATGAGTGCAGCACTTGGGCCATGCACCAATGCTGTATTCATGTATCATAACATGAAAGGGCATAATGCTTTAAATCACTATGCAACAGGTAGATATAGAATAACCAGAACTTACCATATTACTGTGTGCATGTTTAAGTAATACCGCGTGGCCATAGAGTAACGTTCGATGTCCAGACTGGCCAGTCTGCAAGGCAACAAGGTCATTTTTATCAAGATTCCATTTCTAGTTAATATTACAATGCTATATTCAGATCTTCCCAGTTTATTCTGCTGTTTCTCATCATTACAATATCGATCATTTGCTCGGAAAAGTCTAGGATTTACTTGGTTTTGCTGGTTATGTGAACGCCTGTAAACTTAATTAAACATTACTTTATTTAACAGCTTACGTTCTCACTGAATGCGGTAAATACTACACTAGTTGCAGGTCATATTTCCTAAACCATTTGTCAACTATATGACTTTTCTTTGGCGATTATCTAAAAGAAATGTTTAAATCTCCATGATAAACTTTGTCAATAATATTCCCCCTGGGACATATGGAATAGTAAATCATAGTCAGATAATGGCTGAGCATTAAGCGTAAAACCCCCCCTGAGACAGAGAGTAGGTGTTTTACCGTTTCTGATGATTTGGCTGACACCATTTCCTGTAAAGCGCGGACGGACAGAGCTTGTTCTAACACGAACACACATACTGATATGTCGAATGGAAGTTCCTGAAAAATACACAAAATAGGCAATGTATTAAATACGTTTATTGATATGATTTAACTCTTCAATGATTGCATCATGCATCAAGGCTTCATGTTCAAACCCCTTTTTTTAACCATTGGTTTTAAAACTTGACTTAGGTACACTTTAATTCCTTCCTTAAAAACCACACATATATATATATTATATTTTCGTCGGTGGATTTCGACTCACATGTATGTCATACATTGAACCATCATCTACGTAACTTGATCGGCAATAAAAGCTAAAGTTGTTCAAAAGTTGTCCAAAAAATCATACTCGTTTGTCTGTCTGATTCAGAGCTTGTACTGCATTTGTGCATCATGCTTACGCTGCAGGAGTGCATCAAACGCGTATGATGCATCAATGCAACATTGCAGAACTGGCGAGTAATTCGTCAGGGCTACATTCATTGATCAATACAAAAAGAAGGCATTGCTTTTGAAAGGTTAAAGTTTTAAACATTCTGGGACACCAATGCACATCTGAAATAAATGTAGAGGCACCGATTACTGTGTATTATGCGAACCTGTTCCAAATAATTGAAGATGCTATTTGTGGTTTCCTCTACGATGCATGGGTGACGCCTGTCAGAGATTTCTATCCCTTCAGGTCAGCAACCTTTTCTCTACCGCATAGGGAAACGTGGGACAGAGGGGCCTGCGCTCCAAATAAGAATTTAGACATCAGAGACAGCACATTTAGCGTTTACCTCCTGAACTCAGAACTGTATAATGAGGCGTGGGTGCATAGTGTGTGCGTAGCTCAGACTGCAACAAATGAAAACAGCCATAACGATGTTTCTATGACATTTACTTTGAATTAACTAGACTTCAATATGACAAGGGGACTCTGCACTCTAACACACACTATAAGTTGATACTGTGTCTGGTAAATATCCTGACATTTGCAAATCTAGAAATCAGAGAAAGTATTATTCTTTGTTGCACTCCAGCACACATTATTTGGTTGGTACTGTGTATTGTGAATATCCTGACATTTGCAAATGTAGAAATCAGAGAAAATATATTTTGCTAACACTTCACGTACACTATATTGCGTGGGTGTATAGTGTATGAGCAGCTCAGCCTGCTCAGACAGGTGTGACACCAACTCCCAACAGATTCTCTTATCCATTCCTAACGGCACTACTTCCTTCTCTGCCAAAACATAGCGGCAGATTTCCCCAAAAACTTACTTACGCCATGCTTTTTTAATATGTATATACATGACTATGATTCGATTTAATTACCTCAAGGAAGGTGTGGTCAACAATTGTTTAAATTACAGAACTATTGGTCATGTTTTCATGGGAGAAATTGGCCATATTCCTGGGGACTATTTTTCATGTAGGGATTCTGTAGTGTGTTATGCGGATAGGAAAACAGACAAGTAGTACTGCTTCCACCCCATATTCCATAGAAGAGTTCCGAGAGTCTGGGCCTTTTGGCAGTTTTATTTAAGACTGTGCTGGGAGAGTGGTGGGACAGGTGGGGACAGGTGGGTGAGCTGCTCGGAGCGCCACCTGGTGATTGACAGCAGCTGAAGGGGAACAAATTAGTCACCAGGACCAACAGCACGGGCCTGTACAGCCCCTCATCTTATCTCTGATGTGAATAGGCAGGCATATCTAAGGCCCCTGCAACCCTCCACTTCCTTATCTTTGAACCTTGCAGGGCATACCCAGAGCAACACGTGTCCCTGCACCCCACCCAAGCGGCTCCCCACCTACAGCGGTGTGTTTGTGGGGGGGGGGGGGGCTACTCCTTTAGCTTTGGTAACCATGTGCAAACACTGATCCAAGGGTGGTTTTGCATATATATATGTAGGGATAGATAAAGTGACACAAATTTAGCACTCTATGGTTGAACAATTCAGAGTGTGTCAGCATTAGTCTAAGAATGTATGGAAGGTTTACAATAAGTACGTAATACTTATAGATAACAGTTATACTACCGCCGTAATGAGAATACAATTTCCTCAGATTTGCCCATGATGGTGCATTTTGGACACAAGCCCCGATAACTTGATATTATGAAAACTGACACAGAACTTGAATTATATGAACATGCAACGCTTATCATGAACCTTTTGATCGGTTGTTCATTTTTGGTATTGCTTAAAAGTGCCCCATGTATGTGTTGAAACCAAATGAAATAATCAAAACTCAAAATCTCAAACTCAACTCATGATAGGGTCGCCAAAATTAAATATAGAAAATGAGTAGACTAGCCTATATGCATCTAGTGCCACCACCCCTTGCTGTATGTGGGGTGAGCAATACATTAACCCCAATCTCCACATTAACATCTCCCCCACCCGTACCCTGGAGGTTATTCACCTTGAGTCCCGTATCTACCTCCATGTCTACCTACAGTCTACCCCCCCCCCCCAGGTACACCCCCCCCCCCCAGGACCCACCTCACCACCTGTTGGCCATGTCTGATCTAGACGACTGATAATATACTCTTTTACCTAGTCCACCAGGCCCAGTGTTTTTAGAGGTGTCTCTGCTTTCTTATGATTGTGATTTGGAGTCCCATCCTACCTTTTCACCTGTGAGGTTTGGTTAGTGAAAAAGAGTGATTTAATTTCCTCTCTCCCTCCCTGTCTCTCTCCCTCTATATAGGCCTAAGTATATATCTCGTTCCCTCCCTCACTATATCCCCGTCCGTCTGTCCGTCTCTCTGTCCTTCTGCCTCTCAGTTTCTGTCTGTATCATTGGTTTCTCTTTCCCTGTCTCTCTCTACATCTCTTTCAATACCTCTCTTTGTTTTTTTTCTGTCTTTCGCTTATAGTAGTGTCTGATCTTTCAGCACAGGTAACCCCCGGTCCATATACACGTCTTCGCAGGCATCAGGCAAAAGTTATAGAATCTTATTTTTGGCTCCAGGTAGATCTATCTGAAACTTGAGTACAAGTGTGTTTTTGATTGCAGTCTCGTTCTCAGCTACTTCAAAGCCAAAATCAGGGACAGGGCGGGGTGAGGGGAGGAAGTGGGGATTCAAAGTCAACTAGCGAATCCATATTTGTGTGGCGGAAATGAAATAGGTCCTCTGTGAGACCTGACACCGGGACGTTGGGGGGTTTGTTAAGCTAGATAGGCTCAAAATTGCAAGATAGTCTCAAAATACTATGGTTTTGTGACAACCTTGCAACCCTCAGGCTAGATAGTCTCAAAATTGCGAGATAGTCTCAAAACCCATGTCAGGCTAGATAGTCTCAAAATTTTGAGACTATCTTGCAACCCTCAGGCTAGATAGTCTCAAAATTGCAAGATAGTCTCAAAATACTATGGTTTTGTTAGTATCTTGCAACCCTCATGCTAGATAGTCTCAAAATTGCAAGATAGTCTCAAAATACTATAGTTTTGTTAGTATCTTGCAACCTTCAGGCTAGATAGTCTCAAGTCTGAAATCTATCTTGCAGCCTTTTGAGACTATCTCGCAATTTTGAGACTATCTAGCCTGAGGGTTGTCAGGTACTAAGAAAACCATAGTATTTTGAGACTATCTTGCAATTTTGAGACTATCTAGCCTGAGGGAGGCCTCTACTTATGTCCCAGGTTGGCCTTACACCATTCTGTATGAGCTGAGTACCCACCCTGTACACTGTAAACCGTTGATTGCCATTTTTGTAGATGTACTGTTTATTCTGTAGGTGTACAGTTTATTGTAGACCATTGGCGGATCCAGCGGGGTGGCCCGACGGGCCTTGGTCCCCCCCCCCCTCCCCCCGAAAAAAAAGAAAAAAAGAAAAAGAGGAAGAAGAGAAAAGAAAGGAGAAGAAAAGAGGGAAAGAGATAAAGATATTTTGGAGTATTATTCATAGGGCCTGACTGGGGGCCTCTGAGCTGGATGGGGGGGGGCTGAGTCTTGAAATATTGTGTCCTAAAATGCATGAGAATGCACCATTCCAAGTCTATATCAACAAACTCTTCTTGGGGGACATGCCCCCAAACCCCCCTTGTATGGCTAATGCGCTTCACTCGCGGGAAACACATAGTGACTCCGGGTTGGCTGGGTTTGGCCCCCCCCCTCTAGACAATCCTGGATCCGCCACTGGACAGTAGATAAACAGTGGAATGTAGGCATACTGTAGATATACAGCATATTCTACTGTAACCCCATTTTACAGTAGATTTTACTGTAGATCCAAATTCGACACTGTGGCATGGATCATTATGGTACTTATATAGTGACATGGGACAGGAGGAAAAATTTGATAGTGACATGAGACAAGAAATGGATACGGCGACAAATCGCTATGGCGACATGCTCATTCCCTAAAATCAACATTGGACATGGGGACTCCCCCCCCCTTACCCATCAAGTGCCCTTCACAAGGTTCCTCTGTTTCTCTCCACCTTGTACTCATTAGAGCTGCATCAATACATTATTGCGACAGCCGGAATATGCAGTCTGACAGGGTTCAGCATGCTGTCTATATTTCCTTCCCCTTTATACCGTTATACAACTTGCCCAGGCAGCTTGTAGGTATGACTCACCAATGTGGATGACCCCACCCCTGTATACAAGATGTACAGCATCTATGTACAGACAGATGGATGAGGAGGAGGCTGGAGGCTGGAGACTGGGCCCAGGAGGCTGAGCAATAGGCAGAGCTAATACAGCCCTGACGCACACTGTATGATACCCCCGGGGGGGGGGGCACTGAGGTATGTTTTGGATAACTACTGCCGCACCTCTCCCAGGAGCGGTAGCGGTGGGTTGACAGAGGCGATGATAAGGAGGGGCGGTCAGCCCTTCTTAAAATGAAAAGGGGGGTGGTGACCCCCCTCCCCTGCTTTCTGGATAAAAGTTGCTTGTGTTTATACAGCAATATTGGGACACAAACATGTTCTTGATTGTTTAGAAAGTGCTAATTGGTAAGTTTGCCATTGTTATGTCTGTCACCTGATACTCAGATGGGATGAAAGCAGGGTGCTTAGATTTGATTAAGCCTGTTTAGGGGGGCGGTCACTCCCCCAATTTCCTCAGCGTGGAAAAGGAGGGCGGTCAGTGACCCCCTCAGCTCCCCAGTTTGAGAATGAGGGGCTGTACCGCGGCAGTTGCCACTTACTCACATAGAGTGAGTGCCCATCCCGGATACCTAATGTAATATTCATTCAGTTTCAATTGTCTTGCGGCTTAGTGTACGGATGGGTACTGACAGTCTAAGTGAATGGCGGAGAGGGGGGGGGGGGGTGAGTATTGTGCCTTATCATTACATGCAGATTTAATTTGAAACACAGCTGAGATGGCAAGTCTGATGACTGTCTAGAACACTGGTACAACACTGCTCCGGTTATATATGTATGTCATATTGCCTGCAGAAGCTGTGCCACACAGTCCACACAGAAAACAATACCCGTTGTTATCAACACTGCTGACAACGACAAGTAGTCTTTCCTGTACTGCATTGGTTATTTCCTTGCTCTAATAATATCCCACCCTGTTTATCATTTCTACACACATCAGATATAGGTGTGGTTGAGATACCATGGTGATACCCTAGCGTTGGTTGAACATTTCACCATGACATATTCTGGAGCGTGAGTTTATGCACCGTGATATAAAATTGAATGATCACACTAACTAAGGTCTAAGGACTAAGGGAGTGCTCATTTTTTAACAACAGGGGGGGGGCAGTGAGATTTCGCGCGGAGTGTACGAAATTTCCCCCCCCCCTGGAGGGGTCGAAAATCGCGCGCATCCGCGCCCCTTTGTAGCATAGTAACGCGCGGGCTTTTTCCCTCAAAACAGGTTGAATCTTTTTGACCCCCCCCCCCCCAAGAGGGGTCTAAATTTTTTAACCCCCCGGTCAAGGGGTCCAAATTTTTTACCCCCCCCCCTGTTGTTAAAAAATGAGCACTCCCTAAGGCTCTTCCATATGACAGACACGGGGGGGGGGTGTTGACGGTATAAGTTATGAGAGTCTGTATAATTATACGTGTTGATGGTGAGAGTTATGGTAGACTGTGTACAGTTGGAGGATGTTGATGAGTCTGTATACATGTGGGTAGAGGGGGTAGAGGCAGGCGGGGCTGCAAGTAGTATACATAGAGATACCAGACAGTCTGCCCCACAAACTATACACCCCTACCTATAGAGAAGCTTTTAGATACAACACCAACGTTAGATGGGGGAGATTTCCCGACTTGCAGCAAATCCCATGTATATGCAAGCACAGTGTCGATTGATTGATCGATTGACAAAGGAAGAAAGATTGATTGATAGATCAATAATCATTTTGATTTAATCATGAGCAAATACAAGTCCTTATTGAGCGTTTCTGTACCCTACAACCAATTGCCAGTTGTAGTGTTTTTTTTAATATTATTGCCAACTGCCAACTAGCAACAACCAACTAAAGGTGCCACTATAGCGTTATGTGAAATTTGTCTAGATTCTGACATTCATGCAAAGCATCGTGATATTTTTATTCGGGCAGAAGGTCTTGAATCACTGCACAATTGGGCGTACAATGCGACAAACTAGAATACTCATAGACGATCAGTACCTTTAGATAGACCCACTTATACCAATCAATCTGGATGTAACCTCTTACCAAGCATGTTGTGACCATACTAAAGAAATATACATGTATGTCATAACAACTTTTAGTATGGGAGCCCTCAATAGGAGGGGGGGAGGTATGTCCCCTGTTGCCTTTAAGAAGTACTCATGTCGCCATGTTGGTCTTAAGAACTGCCAAATATCCCATGTCATTTTCTATTTATTTTACTCCACCTGTCCCACGTCACTAAGCCCCAAGATGATACATGTCGCGTCTAATTTATGGGTCCAGGGTCATAGTGTAGGGTGATCAGTGAGCCTGTTGTTGCGGCTTGGACGTCTATCTGCCTCTCTACACAACCTGTAGGGAGCCGCATAGAGCAGTATAGAGCAGCTCACCCCAGTCTGGGCCCGTCTACCCGACCCAAGGCCAGATACAGTACACATACACTGTGTATTGAGAACTAGTAGTGGGGACTGTGGACTGGGTGACACTGTGAGCTGTTAGTTATCAGTTGTGGGGATATAGATGGGGGCCCCCATGTCCCATGTCGATTCTAAGAAATGCCAATGTCACCTGTCACTTAAATCTCCATATCCCATGTCGCTTTTAAGAGCCTGTCCTGTCCCATGTCGATTTTAAGAAATGTCATGTCAATTATGTTTTTCCTCATGTCACTAAGCTCCATGTCGCATGTCGATTTTAAGAAATGACCATGTCGCCATGTCGAATTTAAGGGTCTCCCCCCATAGTTGTCACGTGTGTTGCTGTGTCGTTTGTTGCCACTTGAGGGTTGTCAGTTGTTGTTTCAAGTTGCTAATTGCCAACTGGCAAGAACATAGAAAGTATCTAGCAACCTTAACTGGCAATTGGTAATTGATAGCTGGCAACATGTCGCACCAGCCTGTAGCAGAAGACTGGTGAGGCTTTACTAGTTGTCAGTTGCGACTTGTGCTATTTCCCAGCTGTCAATTTTGGCTTTCCAGTTGCAAAGTGCAAGTTGCAAGTTACCATTTGCCGAATGGCAATTGCTAATAAAGAAGAGCTGACTGACTTACAGGATACACATCTTTATTACTGAGGACTTAGCTGTCGATGGGCGCCTCATAAAATGGGACAGCTGTGTTATTTTGATATTGATATTGGCAAACGCATTGTCTTATTGAAAAAATGCCAACAAGCATTGTATTCCTCTTTCATCAGTACACACAGGTACTGTTGTCAATGGATTAATATCCGCTCACACAAGTAGCGTTAGGTCCAATACCTAACTCTCTCTCTCTGCCCTTGATGAATTCTAAATAACACTGTCAACCTCCCAGCAAACTGAGGTCAGTCTGGGTGATCCAGTGTCAGCCCCTGGCGCAATGTGCTAGATGAAAATAAAATGGGTCATGGTGTGTCATTCATGACCCGGCCTGGCCCAGGTTGACCCAGCCGGTCATGACCCAGCCTGACCCAGGGTGACACAACTGGTCATGACCCAGCCTGGCCCAGGGTGACACAGCTGGTCATGACCCAGCCTGATACATGGGTAATGTAATAGCTACTTTTTAATTTGATAATTTTTTTTTTTTTGGAACAGGCTGCGTTGGGTGGTATCTTTATTCATTTATAACATCACTTTTTGACTTTGGGGGAGGGGTTTAATTATTTATGGGGTCTTCCCTGGTCTCATGGCGTCCTATGGAGCTCCTTTAGCATCCCCTCAGTTTTCTTCCCGGCCTCTTGGTGTCCTCCTCCCGTTGTAGCATTGTCCAGCACCCCCTCAGTCTTCTCCCCGGCCTCTGGGTGTCCTCCTCCCATTGTAGCATTGTCCAGCACTCCCTCAGTCTTTCCCCGGCCTCTGGGCGTCCTCCTCCCGTTGTAGCATTGTCCAGCACTCCCTCAGTCTTCTCCCCGGCCTCTTGGCGTCCTCCTCCCGTTGTAGCATTGTCCAGCACTCCCTCAGTCTTTCCCCCGGCCTCTGGGCGTCCTCCTCCCGTTGTAGCATTGTCCAGCACTCCCTCAGTCTTCTCCCCTGCCTCTGGACGTCCTCCTCCCGTTGTAGCATTGTCCAGCACACCCTCAGTCTTCTCCCCGGCCTCTGGGCGTCCTCCTCCCATTGTAACATTGTTCAGCACCTCCTCAGTCTTCTCCACGGCCTCTGGGCGTCCTCCTCCCGTTGTAACATTGTTCAGCACCTCCTCAGTCTTCTCCACGGCCTCTGGACATCTTCCCTACTGCAGGAATACAAAGATGGCGTCACCCACGCTTAGATGGCGTCATCACGTGACCTGGATGGCGGGAAGCATCAGTGGGGGGCGTGGGGGGGGGGGGTTGGGGGGTTGGGGCTTGAAGTAGGGTAGGAAGGGGTTAGGGATTAGTGTGAATACGGGGATGATATAAGTGGATATACGGGGAGGGGCAGTGTCAAAGGAGAACGTAGGTTAAGGAAATATATAGGAACATATATTTGTACTAGATATCTATATATATATCTATATCTATATCTATATCTATATATACATATACACATACACATACACATACACTTACACTTACACTTACACTTACACATATACATACACATACACATACACGTACATATATATATATATATATATATATATATATATATATATATATATATATAAATATATATATATATATATATTCCAAGCCAATTCAGAGCTGACAGGAGTTGACCCAAACCGGCCCAGTGTGTTATGACCACTATTGTATGGTGGGTCAGATTGTGTCAGACTCAGTCAGAGCTTACAGGGGTTGACCCAAACTGACCCAGTGCGTTATTACCACTATTGTATGGTGGGTCAGATTGCGTCAGACTCCGTCAGAGCTTACAGGGGTTGACCCAAACTGACCCAGTGCGTTATGACTCAAACTGCCCTAACCCACGCTTGTCCCAGACTGACAATGCATCACCCCATTTTGCTGGGCTTGACCTCTACCCCAAGCCAAATTATGTGTATCCGGTCTGCAGGGGGCGTGTGCCCACTCCGGCTGACAAGAGTACAGACTGAGAGACCCCTTATTACATAGGTATTCTGATCTTAGTCAGTACTGGCACTCAGTAGTTATTTTTCCTTGTAACATGGTGTAAAATGGAACTAGTCTTATATATCAATGGCACTCTTCTAGTTCAAAAGGCAGAATTATCAAGAAGTCACAAGGTGCCTGGTAACTAAAGTCATAGATGACATGCATATGGCAATTTCTTTGATTTGACATGATACATGGGGATACGCCTCCCACACTTATCCAGGCCCCATACCTGGTTCAATTCCAGAGTAATTATAGCTAGAGGTAAATCCCCATACTAGACGCCAGTTACCACCTACACATCACCCAGCACTAACATCTATCCTGCTCGTTAATCACTCTCCACCCACAATCTGCCATCCACCTTGATCTTAATCACTCTCCAATCACAAACCTTGATGTGCCGGGGGTGGCGCCCCTGGTGAGTAATCCCGGCATCAAAGTGCGCAGGTAGCGGGCGGTGATGGGGCCGGCAGGATCCATCAGCGCCCCATCACTCTAGGTGGCACTATATATCCCTCCGCCCCCCGGCCCTACCAGGGGCGGCAGGGCGCGGAGTGATCTCATCAGGCCCTGCCTCTTTACGGTGGAGGAGCACCATTGATGACGTCTAAGCTAGTTTACACGATTGCTGAGTGCTTCCAGAAAGGCAGCATCACGATACCATTTGATCACAAAGTGCCACCAGAAAAGGCAATTCCTTTATCCACATTTGCAACTGGAAAGGCTGTTACATCAATTCATATTGTCACGATATCAGTATACATGGTATAGGCAGAACAACCCATGTTGGCATCATCATTTTCCATTATCAGGAGCTGAGGGGGAAAACGATTGTTTAGACTTGAGCCAATTTAGTGAATAAGTGTTCCTATAACCTGATGCACACGAGGCAGTAGAGTATTGGGGGTGCAGAGCCCCCTCCCCCTTAGGTCGGAAAGTCGCTAAAAATTTCAGTGAACCTAAGGCACCCGGGTCACAAAGTCGCTTTTTGGACGATTTATTCTACAAAATGTATCGCAATTTTTTTCTCTCCAAAAGTCGCCAGGTCGCTTAAATTATTGTACTAGGTCGCCAGGTCGCTTTTGACCCATCTGCAGGTACAGTATTACCAGGATGCCTGTCCACGCACAGAGAGCAACTTTGGTCACTTGAGGATTCGAATGCACTGAAGCTACAGCAGCTAGGCCCAGCTAATACAATCCGATATTTCAAAAATCCCTTGCCTGCGTTACAAAAGTCATATCTAAACCACACTAAAAGGAACATATTTTACCTGTGCAAAAATGTGTTCCCTCTGACATAGCTAATGCGATTCTGATGGCTACTTGAGCTCTTGAACGGCTATGACTGTGCGAGGACATGGCCATTTAGATGTTGGTATTTCTTTTATCATTTTGGCTTTTCTGTACCCTGACACGATATGGACTTGTACACCACACGCTTTACAAACGCTTAACCCATGACAGTTCTCTGACAGTTGACAGCAGTTTGACATTTGACTTTACCAGTTGACATGCACATTACCAGTGTATTATAATCCCATTATACACCCGCTTGGTCCATGTCACGTACCTAGCACTCGTGCCAACACTCACCCAACCTGACATTTGAGGCAACCCTTTTAGGACAGCAGCGTGTTTTAATGGACCTTTATGTTTGTCACCATGATGGATGAATGCAGCCCTGGGAGAGGGTGTGTTATTGTTGTAATTTCTATTGGCCAATCCGTCCCCTCCCCTTTCCCTACCTCCCTCGCAAGTTCTCTCTTCCTCCCCCTCTTCCTGCTTTGTGATGTAGTTGGTTGCCTTTTTCGTAGGTACACAGTAGAATCTGCAGTAGGTGTTCAGTTTAATCTAGATACATAGTAGAGTCTACTGTAGGTGTTAATTTTTTAATGTAGGTACACAGTTGAATCTACTGTAAAGCTACAGATTCTACTGTGTACAAAGTGTACAATGTATAATACGTATCCCTATCTCACCCGTCCCCGTGATACACCACTCTATTTTATATTTATACTCTTCAATATTTCAGAATTCATTCATTGTAGAGGTCTACAGCATTGCACTTAGAGCACCCTCGAGGTACATCCTGGCACTTCTACCATGTAACCGCACAGACGCACTTAGTAAATTGGCTTTCTCAATTCCCTCCCCAACTTCACTCCGTCCCAAGTGATTACTCCACTCACTAAACTCTCAACCCTTTAAGGATAGTATCGTGCTTGCCAGTGCATTTTGTCAGCAGTAAGTATTCATTGCATTCATGCATCATACCCACCCTACATACTTGAGACATTACAGATCGGCATGATGGATGAACGTAGTGTGAATATTTTGTGCTTAATGACGACACATGTTTCTTCAAGGCGACAGTCCATCCTTAAGGGGTTTAGCAGAACCTTCAGCAAGCTACAGTACAGATACAACCCTTCTGTACTCAGCTTTCTATCTTGTCTCTTTATCTATTAGATGTAAAATTGTACATCCATCAAAAACAGGCGCAAATTTATATTCAAGTATGCAAGTTTCTCATGTTGTTATCAATACATCATAATTCTCTTCTATCTCTACCTCTCTTCCTGTCGCTGTATCTCAACTAGTCTGCTGTGGTATTGCTGCCTCCTTGGTTTCTCAAACCCAATGACCTCCTACCAGTCCCCAACACCCTTATACTTCACATTCATCTCCCAAACTGTCCGACCTTTTACTGTATGTCTGACTTTCCTCCCCCATATTACCACCCAGAGGGTGACACCTTCCCCACTGTCTGCCCTCGGATGCTCTCCCCTTATAGCGACCTAACCGGTTTGGACTTGTTCCTGTAATCTTTGTGTGAACACTGGCACCGGCGATCTCGCGCGATCTTGGTTCTGCTCTCGTAATGTACCCTGGGTCTGGCAAGCTATGGTGTGTGAGTGTCTGGTACCCAGCGAAATCTTGCGTGAGGACAGAACTAACATGGCCACCAACATGGAGCTACCTTAACTATCACTATATCTCCTCCACACTCTTACATCTCCCAATACAGCATTGCCACATGGGCCCAATGTTGGGTTTATCTGGGCACGTTGGGCTTACCCAGATCTGGCCAGCGGGAGCCCTGATGGCTCAGCCCACAAGCACCATTATTTCAAATTGCAAATATCACAAACCAATTAATTACCATTTAAAGTACAATTTTAATAGTGTTGTGCAAAGTTGATTTTCTCCCGTCCCAGCCTTCCTAGTACCCAGATGAGACCCATTACAAGCGATGCCCCTGCCTGTCACCCCTGTACTGACTTCACCCAAGTGCACCTAAGACCTCTTATGAAGCCACCTGTGAAGCCAACCCTTAACACTGCCTGTCAACTAGCCAGCTCTCTGTCCAGGTTTAGCTCTGTTCTGGTATATAGGATTAAACCACAGCGGAGGGCCAAGACAAAGGAATTCACACCTTGGTTATTTCCACTTAAACTCACATAACGTTCTAGCTGTGGTTTAAAATAGTTAGACAATGGTTATGAAAGGGTAGGTAGGATTAACCACAGCTTATAAAGCTGTGGTTAATTCTATTTACCCTTTCATAACCATAGTCTAACTATTACATATCCCAGCGCCACAGAGCTAGCTGGAAAGCCTCTTGTTGAAACAGAAAATACGGCAAGCAGTCTCTCTCTCTCTCTCTCTCACTGTCTGTCTCTGTCGCCGACTGTCTGTCTGTCTGTCTCTTTCTCCCCTGCATATCTCTCTCTCTCTCTCTCTCTCTCTCTCTCTCTCTCTCATTCTCCCATCTCTCCCTCTCTCACTCCGCTGCTACAGGATGCAGCTAACTTAGAAATCTGGCTTCACAGCCAATGCTAATGTATGTTCTCAAACCGTCCATTCTACTCAGCATAAAAGCAACCATACTGGGTCTGACTCTCACACCAAACAGCCCCCTTGGTACTGGTGTAGAATTAAGTACTATATACACCAGCACTATACAACCACTATACACCAGGATACAAAGGGACAAATTGAATCTGCACCGTGGAGGCTGGACCGCCTCTCATATATAACAGGCTCACAGGCGCCCCGCACCCACATCCACTCTTTTTATCCAGTAAACTGCACAAACTCAGTGTCTCCGATTTTGTTGCTGTGAGCTTATGATGTCTATGATAAGTTGTCTAGTTGAAATACTATCAGGATAGGTTTACAATTTCCCAGAATGTCCTTAGTATGAGTCGCTATTCTGATCTGTGTCTTGCCCCATCTTTTTGTACCTCATGTCACCCCCCAACGCCTGACATTCCTCTCCCAAACTGTCTCACCTTTTCTTACATCTCTGACCTAGGTATTCCCACCCACAGAGGAATACCTAACCCACTGTATGACACCTCCCCCTCTCTGTCCTACCACCAGGGTATCACCTCACCCACTGTGTGCCTCCTGTATGCCCTCCTCTCACTGTGCCTGTCTGTTACCTCTGAGCTAATCTTGTCTTTAACCAATGCAGCAAGAAAATGGTGCTTTTTCAGAGAAATTGATGAAAACTGTTTTGAACATTTCCGCCGTGTGCAGACAATACAGAAATGTAATATCAAAATCCTGCATTTTGATATACACTGTTTTAAAGATGAAGACAATTGTCTTGTGTACCTCCTATCAGGAATGCAGCCATTATAGACAATGCTAGAGGCATTCTGTTAAATCCAGCGTAAACACTGATTTATTACAACAAATCCCCCTTTCTTTACGCGTAGGTTTATAAGTGCACTCAGGACAACTGCAGAGCCACCTAAGAAGCCAACCTCAAACTGCACGTCGATAAACCTGGTTTGTGTCCAATATAAGATCCCCTCTGTTCTGGTAAATAGGAACCCTTCCGTGTGGCACAGAGTAAGGTTGTACAGAGAGAAATGGGAACCATCTTGCTGAACCTTGGGAAACATGTAACCTCTACCTCTGTCTGTATCTTTCTGTCTCTGTCTGTCTACCATGGAAATGTTACACACACATGTTTCCTCTATCTCTACCACCTCTCTCTACTCTCTCTTTCTGGCTCTGTCTGTCTATGTTTGCCTGTCTGTCGGTCTGTCTCTGTCTCTCTCTTTCTGTCTCTGTCGATCTCTTTCTATCCCTTTCCACCTCTGTCTGTCTCTCTCTGTGTCTTTCTGTCTCTGTTTATCTCTATATATGTCTCTGTCATTCTCTTTCTATCTCTGTCTCTTTCTATACCTCTCCTGAATCTCTCATCAGCCTACATCTCTTTTTCTTCTTTATATCCCTTCCAATGCTATCTCTCACCCTTACGCTCTCCCCCCTTCTGCATCTTTTATCTCTCCATCCCCTCTATAATAAGACACATAGTATAAGGCTGCTAGCTCGCACCAATTGCTTATGTCCCCAGTGCAGCGACTGGAAGCCCTCCCACATGGTCTAGAAGCCACTGACATATCTCATTAATCCTAACGTAGCTGGGGGAAGCCCCAGGTAATACTGCCAATTGTCTGTTGTACTCCGCTGACATGGGGGCCGTGCTAGACGCGGCACACAACTGATTGTTGGTTAGGCCACTCAAATAAAGAAATGGGTTTCTCATCACCAAGGTCTGAAAATTTGATGAGGGAGCTTTTTCTTGCTCTGTTTAAAATGTATAGGAACATTTTCGTGACCAGAAATCACACGCTCATATAAGCCTCAATTTAATAACAAGTTTGATAAGATTTGTCAATCGTTATCATGTTTTACATTAGAAATTTGCAATATCCCCCCTCTATGACGGGCGGTGATGAGAAACCAACCTTTTTTTTAGCTTAAGTGAAAAGGAAGGGCCGAAAAGCCTAAACCTTCTACTAGGAAACCATTGGTTATGATTGGGAGCGACTGATAGATTACTAAACACTGCAAGAAGCCTTTGGATCATTATCTTCACTGTGGCTCTCAATGGTGTATCATAGATAAATAATTCAGTTTGAACATTAAGTCTATAGTGAATATCAATGAAAATACCAGTAAGAATAATATAGTAGATAATCCTAGCCATTATACGCATGATACTTCCTATATGAGCAGGCTTACTACCCACGCACTGCAATGTGGCTTTAACACAGACTTTTATATTTGGGAGGGACCGGTCTAGAATTAAGCACTATATACACCAGCACTATACAACTACTATAAACCAGAATACAAAGGGACAAATTGAATCTGCACCGTGGAGGCTGGACCGCCTCTCCTATATAACAGGCTCACAGGTGCCTCGCGTCCATATCCACTATTCTTTACTAGTTAAGCTGTGCATAGGCTTTTTGGTTGCTATTTACTTGTCTATGCCAGAAGTTGCCCTTCAATTAAACAACAAAACCAGGAATAACAACCAATCAAGCCAGGAGCCTAATAATGCATCAATGTTCCCATATAGCAAAATAGGATCTCAAGCTCCCAAGTAATATGGTAATGGGATATCTGTGTTCTTAAAATATCACACATTTGTATTCGTTTAGGTCAGTGACCACTCACCATACTCGCTTTGTGTTAAAAGCTCAAAATTTGAAATAGATTGAATGGAAATATATACGAACTGTCTCTATGTTGAAAGGAAGATTAATACAGAGACTGGGGTGCAGATATTTGGAGTAGTATGTCAGTAGAGTGTAAAGTGTCATATTTCCTGCATGGGAACTGCCTCATTCTGTCCCTATGTGGTATATATACCACATATATATATATATATATATATATATATATATATATATATATATATATATATATATATATATGTATAGTGGACTAAATGTGCGGAAATCCTCCAAGCGACAAACTGAAAGGTTTATTACTCTCTCGGTCTGCGGTACAGCCCGGCCGATAGACGATAGCCTATATGAATATCTCCTACCAGCTATACCATAGAGTATTTTTTCATGAAATTCTTTTGCCTTTTCTCATACACTCTATATCGCCATGGAATATACTCCTCACAAAAACGTGAAGAGAAATTTTTCTCTCTCACTTTACCATTCCTGAATAATTCATGAATGTCTTAATGGATGATTTGTTCAAGCATCATCGAAGGCACGGAATGGTCTGCTTCTAGCGTAGCCTCCCCACAGTACCAAGGGTAGCCGTATGAGGAGTGTTGACTTATTCATTGATTTGGCTGATATAATTCTTAATTAACAATATATGGCTGTGTCTTATGAGATCGGGCCAATGTGAATGTCTCTGACCAGGTGCCATCTTTAAATTAACCGGCCACCATGTAAACAAAGATTTAAGAAAAATTAATTTCTTCTTTAATATGTAAGGTATAGAATCAAGAAAATGGTGGTGGCTATATCTCCGTTTTTCACCCAGTCAAAGATGGTACACAGTCAAAGATGGCACCCAGTCAAAGACGTTCACATTGGCCCAATCTCATGAGACACAGCCATATTTCTAACTGAAGCATCGGTGTAGTATCGACCTATGGCTGTATGAATGGTGATTGAATACACATGGGTCAGACCAGGACATTCCAACATCGGACCCTATTAATCTCTATGGCGGAAAGCCTAAAGTCAGATGGCCTGTAGATACAGGCCATGGTGTACCTAAAGCAGGGCTCCCCTGGGGTACTACACGTGAACCCCCACTGTAACAACGACCGCAGCAATCTATATCGCCCCCTTGGGACCTGTACAAAGAGATCAGTGTGATCCCATAGGGAGACGTGGTAGTCTTATCAGACCATTCCTGCCCTACAATGCTTCAACCTATTGAATCATTGTATTCAGACCTCATGCTATATAAGGTTGGTACATCAAAGTGCGAGTAGGAGTACCAATATAACATATATTTGTGAGTTGCATTAGTTGGAACTCTGGTATGAATACATGCTTACAGTGTGACTCCCCTTTTGCTTCGTGGATGGTTACAGCGTTATCCAGTGTTATCCTGTTCACATGCATTCCCATATTTGCAAATTCATCTATATTAGAATCATTGCTTAGGATTACAAATACCTTCACCCTTACAATTGGTGTGTTATGTCTTTTGTGTGGTATTATACTGTCATATGTTGAGTGTTCGTTAAGTGCTCCAACTACCATTGCCCCACCCCTGATGGGAACAAAGCCTTCATATTATAAACGGAATCCCCTCCAGTGCTGTCATTAATTTAGCACAAGTTCTAGATTGTCAATAGTTAATAACCCAGCTATACCTCATCATCCTTTTCTCTTCCTGCCCCCTACGCCTCTCCTTGGCTCCCGCAGAATCCCTTAAAATTATTTTGGCATAGGCTGTAAATGCCCTTGTATACCAGTCTCGCAGGTGTTTGGGTTTAAAAATGTAACACTATAGTTGCCTATTATTCAGGATTTATGGTAAGTAACATGATGAGGAACAGCAGGGAATGAGCTGTGCTCTTGTTATGTGATGACCTTTGACTTTGTATAGAATGCTGCCACATGACTATCTCGCCCCCCCCCCCACATACAGACATATACCTACACTTGGCTGATTCCCAGGTGCTATATGTCACCTGCACCTATACCAGAGACCCCCCCCCTCCAAAAAAAAGAAATACATACGTAATGATAAATAGATAAAACATGCAGAAAACAAACACAAAAAACAAAAACAAATAAAGAAAGAAATGTCCCATAAACATGTACTGTGCACAGAGGGTAGTTTTTATATCTATCCTCAACTGCTGAAGTCACCTTCATTCCTTCTGGTCCACACCCTCCCCAGACCCTTGCTGAAGGCAGCTTGGGGAGAGGAGGAGGTTTTCCCCCGTGTTTCTCATGTTTTGTTTATATTATAGTTTTTACATGTATATACAGTCACCTGCAGCATCCCACATCTCCCCACCCCCCTCTACATGGCCTGCATACCCCTCCCCTGTCCTATTGACAAATGATGACTCCATGGGAAGGGGAACTGTCATCATATTCTGTGCTTTCTTTCTCCTGCAGTATTAAGGATTATAATTATGATCTTAGTGACTTCCCCTCAAACTCCTCAGACCTGCCATGTCCACAGCATACCCCAGCAGGGTATACACCAGAGCCATCTCGTGCCTGTTGTGGAAACTGAAGGTCTCAACAGTCTGTGGGGAGGTCACTAAGATGACCGTAGAGTCTTGGTATTGTAGGAGCACGGATTACTCGCACCTTGGTGATAAGTCCGCAGGGAGGTATCACTTGGGTAATCCTACACCCTTATGTAAGGACCATACCGATCCAGTAACGTACGGTGCGGTTAAGTTGTCAGATGGGGAAGTAGCTCAGGGGTAGAGCACTTGGCTCTGGAGTCAGGAGGTCGTGGGTTCGAATCCCGCTTTCTCCAGATGACTTTTCCGCGACCGTTACAGTACCAATTAAAACCTGTGGTCCCTTCCAAAATCTCATTCCTTTGGACCTGAGGTAAGGTATTATATGCAATGCATGTAGCATTCATGAACAAGTCAGGTATTACCCGTTAACACACAGCTATGAGTAGGATCCAAGCTACATGTGAGGGACCAGAGCTAAGATAGCAGCCATGAACAAGATAGGGACAGCATCAAATTCAAAGTCAGTGCAAATATAAATAGCATACACCGATATGCACAAATTTCGAACAGTAACATGTAGATCAGTGCCATGCACATTCTGGTGACAATGGAATAACTACAGGCACATATATTTCATGTCATGACTATACATTTTCAGTCTAATAAATAAATGGGTGATACATGTAAGGATATGTAGTCTGCTGCTAATCCAGGTAGTCTCATGGTACGAGACACCTGACAACCAAGCACAGACCGGGCCCAGAGATGTCAATGGTCAGTATTTACACTGTAAAACAATACTAAGATGTCAGAGGTATAGGGTAGGGGTAGGGGTAGGGGAGGGGTTTAAAGAGTTTGGGGGAAGGATACATAGTAAAGTGAACATGGATAAGGTGAATAGTAGAGGCTAAATCTAGTATGTACAAATGTCATTCTATATGCCAACAAGAGCTCAAAAGAGTGATTTCAAAGTCTCATTCCACAAATGTGCACTTCGAAATAAATGAATTGAAGACATATATACAAGATGAATGAGCCGAAGGAATGAATGTAAGTTTGGAGATCTAGTAACCATGGCAACTAACGGTGAAATCACATAGACTCGTCTCACACAATCAAATTCACAACATCAAACACTGTCTCATACCATGAAAAAGACTAAACATAAAGTAAAGAAAAGAAAATTGTCCTTAGCTCTCATTTAAAAGTGAGGCAAATTAAAAACAAATATAAAATGGGGTGACAAATACACAAACAAAATGAAAAGCATTTTTTGAAAGAGGATTGCATTTCACAAGGGATAAAGGTGAGAAACACAGGCTGCCTGGAGAGAATAGTGACATTCTGCTCCGAGCTGGGCCCTGGTTAGGAGAGGAATGTAATGTAAAATATAAAATCAAAGGATGTTTGCACATGTAAATATTCTACAATGAATTGCAATAAATGATTGGAAAACACTCACGAAAGGGACCAAGCTACCAACACGAAAACAATTGTAGCTGTTGGCTATTCTAAGATAGACATCCGCTATAAAAACTCCAGATTCGAAAATAGGTTGTTCAGAAATTACACTTTATTCATTCTGACATACGGCTCGTAATCATACAGACGGATAGCAATAATCAAATAGGCTTCTGAACACCAGTGGTCATATGAACATACAGGAGGTATACGCTCACGGTCTAGTACATAGTTCCCGAGTTCCAATGCTCTCTTCCATCTTGGTTAACTCCTCTTGGGCCAGACTCCCCCGTAGGGAGTTCTGTACCCGGAGTTGTACACCAGTGCGTCTATCTCCTCTAGTTCCCCCAGAGGGTAGAACAGAGAGAGACGCAGGGTGACCAAGGTGGAAGCAGCGACAGGACTAGGCCTAAAAGGTACAACAGAGTTCGGGGAAGCTCTGTTGTGGAGCAGCCAAGCTGGCCGAAGTGCGCAGCAAGACTGGGTCCTCGATTAGCAGAACTCCAGGTCTTATGTACTGGTCGTTATGTAATTCTCTCCATTACTCGTAAACACTTGAGTTCCCGAGGAACTCCGGGTAACCACGCGCCGGTGCATCCGAGCCGACACTGTACCCGAGATATGTCGGGTGACACGTGGCGGTCACGGCTCAATGCACATAACCAGGCCGCGCTCCACCATTCCTCAGGTGGGCTTATATAACCTTATACTCGGCAGTAGACAGGAGTGCGGCCTGGATACACGACAACACATATACCAAATATAACTCCAACTGGTTCCCTAGAAATAGTACAGCGGCGACCCACTACACTACCCCCCTTCAGACAATATCACAGCGTCTAAATAGCAGCACTAAGTGCAGTATTATTATACTACCTTAATACAAATGACAAATTTTATCTCCAAACAACCCAAAAAACAAATATATTGTCTCCAAACATATACATAGTGGAGGCAAGCGTAACTCTTTCTATTAGAACCACTAATATATTTCTTGGGTATCATAGATATGTATTCATCCTTTTTGATATTAACGTCAATCATATCAACCATCAGGATCCAGTTACACAATAATCGAGTATAATCCTTCAATAACAGTCATGATTTATGGGACTAAGAGGATAAACTCCACACAGCCAGTCAAGCCCTATAAAACAAACTTGACTATATATCATAAAAAAATATATAAAACCTTCAAGACACATTTATCGCATACTAACCATGTCTCATCGAAAACGATTTGTTACAACAGGTATCGTATACATACAGATCAAATATGAGCACTTCTCCTTAAAAGTTACCAAGTTTTAGTACAAGACATATTGGAAACAAAAAAGGTGGCAAGTGTCGACTTTATAGTAAACCTTGACCCAACCCGTCTATTTGAATAGACTCACTCGCTTTACGTGCCAGAGTAAGGTTTGAAAGATCAATATTTTTGGAATAAATGAACATATAGCGTAGATCCGGTAAATGCAGTTTTCAATCCAATCAAGGTCTCCAAAACCTTATGCACCATGGTCACATGGGTGTCTTCACACAATAATACAAGTGACATTCTCCATATAGGAATACCGTAAGCAATCAGATCTAGTGTTGGCGTAACATATTTCAACGATTCAGGGAGAATTAGTCCAAATTCAGGGAGAATTAGTCCAAAGATCAAAAAAACGCAGCAAGCTGAAAAATAGAATGACCCGGCTCCTCACTCGATACCTTCCTTCTGAAAGTAATCAACGGGAGCCTACAGATCTCCATAACAACTTACGCAATTTCCACTCTCAGTACCTGAATAAATTTTGCGTTTTTCAGGTTCATTGATATGTTATTACCACAGATCTACACATAGTACGAATGTAGTCAAGCAACCTTTCATCTCAGTAGGTATCATCAGGATCCAGTCCCTCATATCTTTACTCATTGGACGGTTAAATCTGAGTATCACAATCGGCATACAATAATCATACCTATAGCATATGTCATCAACTCAAACAGAACCCGTTTCACAAATACTGTCTTATGGCAAAAAAATATAGAACACTCTTTGGTGATGGTTTTAACAGTTTCATATATAGCGATAACTGCAAACCTAGATCATATCAAAGTCTTTTCATAAATAGGTGATAATGATCCACTGTTCTTGTCATCTCAGTCTTTTATAAATATATATATATCTATCTAGTCATCCTGTGACTTATAGTCTATAGTATAAAGCATCATATGATCCGTGGTGTACTAACAACCCCACTACTGCAAAAGTTCAACCTTGATGACGACACATGGTAGAGGTTCCATATATGCTGCAACTGGGAGTGTTTTTATGACTCGCCACTCAGCAAAAGTTCTTCGTTTCTGGACACTGGAGACATACATTCACTAGGTCGATTGTCACTCATCTCAATGGATATGTCCATCCCAAACCGTAGCTGCGAAGCGTCAGGGTCAGGACCATGCATTTGAGCACCCATAGCTATACTCGCCATGGATACAGGAATGTCCAGGGTAGATGGACGATGGTTCCCAGACATAGAACCAGTCGTCACAGGTAGGTCCATTGGAGGATCCACCATCATGGATTGTTCGAGTTCGTTTTCAGGAGCCATAAGCGCCTCAGCATCACGGATAGACAGACGTAAGTCAGCCTCAGCAATTGCATCGTTCAGCTCCATCAGTATCTGAACCGCCTCTCTAGTCTCACTTTCCGTTATCTGGTACGGTGACTGACAAGAGGTGGTGTCGAGTATTGGTGTTGAGACAGGAGTCGAGTTATGTGACTCTGTCTGCAGTTCATTCACCACCATCCTCGCTAGAGCGGACACCCCGGCTGGAGTATCCATAGTCTCAAAGGAAGACACGGTTGTGTCCACCCCCATGGTAGTATACTGCATCGTCTTAGCATCAGACGACACAGAGGTAGACGTCACAGCAACAGGTGTCACCGAGACTGGTGACACAGGGACAGACGTCACAGCCCCAGACGTCACAGGAACGGGTGACACTGGAATAGACGCCACAGCAACGGACGTCACAGGAACAGGTGACACCGGAACAGACGTCACAGCCACGGACGTCTTAGGAACAGACGTCACAGGAACCAACTCCGATGACCCACAGGCCATGGAGGTGGCAGCCACGTAACTGCAGTCGGCCAGGTGCGTCTCATCTTCCGTAGATGGAGGTGGAGGACTCCTAGGGGTATTACTAGCCCTGGAGTCAGCTCTCAACCTTTGTGCGTATGCATCACCGTCAAATCCTAAGGGAAGAGGGGCGGAACCCCGTTCAACCCTGTACACACTCTCGTCGTACCAACTCGACAATGGTATCTCATAGCAATCCTCAAAGAACTCAGCCAACTCTTCATAGAAGTCATCGTTCTGTTGAGCTTCCTTTTTATAGCTAGAAAATTCTTCTGTTAGACCACCAATTTCGTGTTCCAACTTCCGAATAATTTTGGTTTTTAGACTTATTTCAGTCCTGGCAGCAGTTAGCTTATGTTCAGCAGAACTGACCATATCCTTACTGCGATCCAACTTGACTTTGAGATCATCAATTAAAAATTGACTTTCCATACGAGATTTTTCAATGTTCAATCTCAAATCATCTACTATTCTGCTAGAGGTTGCTACCATGTCATTTCGTTGTCCCAACTGTCTTTTGAGGGCTTCATTCTCCTCAGTCATTTTGGACATTTTAGATAGGAGTTCTGCTTTAGCAGTCTCCACTTTCTCTAATTCGGCCAAACGACTTTCTTTTACCAATTGCTCAGCTTGAGCCCTAGCTCCTTGCAGAGCTAGTTGACAAGCGAGATCCAGTGTGTCAAATGAACTTTTCAGTCCAGTGACATACTGTTCTTTCAGAAGATTCCTGATACTTACATTCTCAGGGTGATCAATATCACCAGTCAGCTTAGGCAGGGGGACCGACTCCAAAGAGATATCTTCCTCACCCACTCCAGGTGATGGAGAGTTTAGTGAAAGACCCCCCATACAGGTAGATGGTGATGGAACGGAGGATAGTCTGCGACCAATCTCCTGTTCCTTCCTCATCTCTGTTTTACTTGATTGAACCCTGCCTGTGGGTGGGGTGAATTTCTGGTCCACCCAATCATCTCCCTCAGACTGAAAATCAATCGTTCTGTAGATCATTTTAGATTTGGAATCCTCTTTCCCACTTACTGACTCTATCTTCCCTGTTACATACCCTTGACTATCAGTAGAAGTATTTTCTGTTTTTAATATCTTCCTTGACACTCCCGGGTTCCCTCTAGCTTCAGAGATTGTGGTAGGAGGTATTACCTCCTCTCCCACAAATACACAGTCATCCTCCTCCTCTACAGGAGAAGCCAACAGGTCATTTACAATTTTCTCCTCTAAGGCTAGCCTTGGGCTAACAGCAACCCTCGGTAATGTTCCGCCAGAGCCCTCCTTGTTGGATTCAGTAGTGTTCCTACTAAACCCACAGGAAGACCCCGGAGCACGTCTTTTGGTTGGGGTAGATCGGCCGTCAGGTGATGAGTCCAACTCAGCAGAAGCTGAGGACTCCTCTGAACCTGTGGTCCGCATCTCTCCTAAGGTAACCGAGACAGGAGTGTACACTCCATGGTCCACAGTTTTACCTTCAGACAGCATTTTACCTTTAGGCGGAGTGGCCAATTCCATTTTACTACGATAATCAGAGGCTTTCTCTGGAAAGTCCTGAAGGTAGTATGGCCACGCCTTTCGATTCAACCACAACCTTCTCGGGTTATGGTTAAACACTAAGGTGTATGCCAACCCCTGTGGTACCCTCACACACTTTTCTCTGTCCGTGAGTCCTAAGGCCTCCGGACTATTCTCGAGAATGTCTAGATTGGACATGGCAGTTTCAGCCTTCATATGGTGTACATCCACTAAATGCCTTACCATACAACCCTTTCTAGATGTGCTGAAAGGTTCACCATCTTTCATACATTTAACTGAGCGATTAGGCCTGGCCCGGCACTGCCACATCATTTTGGAGTGCGCGTGGAACTCCACTAGATGTCGTGCGAACTGGTACAGGTCCAGATACTCAGCTATTGGATTTCTATCCATACACTCATTGAATGGGCATTGCCCCGAACCTATTCTCCAACCTCTACCAGGTTTATAAGTAGGCATACCTGGCGGGACAAATGTCATCCACGCCCATTTCAACCGGTCTCTATCTTCGTTGGAGAGGTCGGCAGCCCTGTATGTCCCCATACTTTGCTTTATAACCTCATCCCAGAACTTGTAAGCTTGATGTGCTGCTGAACTACTATATTCTAACCACCACTCCAAATCCCTTTCTGTATCTTCGTAGGATGGTAGCCTAGCTCGGCTCCCTATCTCCCCAGTAACCTCCCCTGTATAGGGTCTGGACTTGGAATTATCGGAAGGAGGTCTGAATAGTTTAGTACATTTCCTCTCGTTGAATTTGTCCAACTGTTGGATATATGCCCCCCTGCATATCTTACTCCCGGGAATCACTGCATCTGGCTTAAATTTCTCAAATTTTGCTGCTAGCTGCATTACTGCCATAGTTGGAATACGTTCCGGAGTTGACTGTGTAGGGGCATCCCAATCGGGTACAAAGTTACCATGCACCGGATGTAAACCATCCGCACGGTCATACGACATAGCACCCCACGGAGCACCCACTGGCATGTCACTGACCGGGTACACCGGTATCCCGGGCATATTCGGGTCAGTCCGGGTCACTCCCGAGGTAGGTGGTGACGCAATATTCCCAACCTGGAACAAGGGAAATCCCCCGGCCTCGAGTCCTTTTAACCCCGGCCCTGACACGAACCCCCTAGCTTGCGCCACTGATAAACCCATATCTACCAGTTTCTTAACATGTTCTCCCCGAGCTAGGAGATACTGTGTGGTTTTAACCTTTTCAGCTCTCCTTATCTCCGAGATATTACTGTGATTTCGGCGTTTCACACCCCTATTCTTCATCTTAGCTGGTGGATGATACACAAATTTAGGTAAATCTGCCTCCCGAAATCGTTTTGGAAGATCATACTCGACCGGAGCTGTTGACTCCAGGTCCCCCAAAGCTAATAAATCTCTCTGTTCCTGCGACAGAGGGGAAACTTCCGTCGAGTGACTCCTTCTTTGGGAGTCTCCCGACGGATAGTTATCCGCCATGATAACTACACAGAGGGCGGCCCAGAGGAGCCCACTCTAAAAATGAGCTTAAATGAGTAGTAAAATCAGGAAAATTGTTACAAATGTGTCCTCCTGTACTACCTCACTTTAGTGTCTCCTCTCTCCCTCACATGTAGATGTTCTAACCGGTGTTACATACGCGGAGAGAGGTGCCTTCGCATCCACCCTCTCCAACGGTATGTGCAGGACTGACGCTTTCCGCGCCAAACCAGCATGCGTGCGCACCCAAGCGCAAAGGATCACGGGTACCGGATAGCCCTTCCCGAAGAAGTTATCCGGTATTATCCGAAGAAAACCGGGTGGCGGAGTTAACTGCGTAGTAGTTGCAATCTTCGCCGGGTTTTCTCGGATTGTATTTTTGCACATCATTTCAAGTAATAGCAATTCTTCAGTTCGTCACAGCTGTCTCATTTATAGCTTATGAACTTTCAGAACGCTGTTTTAAACAAACATTATAAAAAAATACGTGTCAAAGTAAATTTCTTTGGTTGTCCGAACAAATTCGGAATACGTATGAGTACCTTTTCTCATATTGTTGTAACGAGTTTTCCACCCGTACTTTCCACATAATATTTCGTATCAGGATCCTCATATTATCCTTAGAAAAATTACTGACTAGGTTTGATTGGATTCTAATCCGAAACCATCACGACAAGTACTAAATGGGAAACTAACTCACAGACCATAGCATGTAAACATTCAAAACTAACTTTAGTAAAGCAGAACGTTGGGTACCCCAATGCCATCTACTGGTCAATTTCACCATTATTCCCGTCACAAAGACTAAAGAATAAAATCCGGTATTTCTCGTTGTGTTTTTGACAATCAGCACCAGTTACGCAACTTTCCGGGGTTTACCGGGTAAGTCCTTGGAGACCCGAACTATTTCGGGTAACCACAACAAACAAACCCAGCCCCGCCGCTCTTACGTAACAGCACCTCGACCCGCTATACGAGCACTTCTACGTATGGGTCCTTGGGGTTTCTTCTTCTCAATTACTGTAGGAACCTCTCTAGTTTCCTTTTCAGTAACTACCTTCTTCTTCTTCTTCCTACCATCGACTTTCCTAGCTGGCGTTGCTTTTCTAGTCTTCTTTGTAGGCGGGGGTGCTGTAACCTGTGTTTTACGCACCCACCTGGGTTGGGGCATTGGCACTTCTACCAAAGGCTCATTCTCATCGCCGGGCCGGCGACCTAGCCAAGGCTTCAGGCGATCTACATGGCCTGCAACTATCTTGCCTTTCACATTTTTCAATAACACAGTAACATCCGATATTACTTTTGTCACTTCAAATGGCCCATCCCAACCCTTCGAGATTTTTCCATGTACAGGTGGTTTCAATCTCACCACCTTTTGTCCAACTACATACTTCCTCTCTCTCAAGCCTGTATCATACCCTACTTTCTGATGGATGGCCGCTTTCTTCAAATGGCCTCTCACCAATGCATAGCCTTCCCGCAATTCTCTGCGCAGGGATTCCGCAAATGCCACTCGGCATGGGACATCCTTTCTCCGCAGTACACTGCCAAAGACCAAATCTGCAGGCATTATGATCTCAGATCCAAATACCAGGCTGTTAGGAGTGCAGCCAGTTGAAGCATGCACCGTACCGTTGTATGCATGAGCCACATACTGGGAAAACGTATCCCAGTCATCCTGATTAGAATTAACCAGCGTGGTCAGCCCCTGAATCAACGTGCGGTTGAATCTCTCAACCATCCCATCCGACTGCGGTCGGTACGGATTAGTGCGTGTCTTAACTATGGCTAATTCTTCCAGCATCCCCTGAAAGAGACGCGATTCAAACTCCCTACCCTGGTCTGAATGTAACATGAGAGGTGCGCCAAATGTTAGTACCCACTCCTCAACCAAAGCTTGTGCGCAAGTTAATGCCGTGTGATCCTTCATTGGAATCACTTTCACGTACTTTGAATAGTAGTCTTGTACCACCATCATGCACACGTTGGAGTTTGGAGTTGTCTGGAAGCCAGTGATTATGTCAATGGCTATCCTCGCAAATCTGACTCCGAACAGTTCCTGTCTGAGAGATGTCTTACCTTTCCCAGGGCCCGGCTTCACCAGGCAACACGTTGGGCATTCACTCAACCAACGTATTACGTCCTTAGACATCCCAGGCCAGTAATATCTCCTCGCGAGTTTGTCCAAAGTCCGTTTCCTGCCAAAATGAGCGGAAGTCTGATGACCATGGAAAAACTCGAATACTTCCCATCTCAGAGAAGCTGGCAAGACTATCTGTAGCCTCCTCCTGGCTTTGCCTTCAAGAGTTTTCCATCTACACAATAGGCCGTCTCGCACTACCAGCTGCGACCATTGGCCCACTAAGTTCCTTACTTCCACACATTCCAATGACAGAGCAGGTCTGACGGGACGAGCAGCTCTCTCCAGGATCAGATTCCGTATCATATTGATACCATCGTCATCCTGCTGAGCTTCAAGTATGGACTCCGCCGACCAAAACACCAAGTTCTCTTCCCAGGCCGGATCAAAATTCATTATTGGAGCCACCAACGCGTTATGTATGCCACAGTCTTCACAGTCCATTCTTGCACATCTTCGGATTGGTCTCCTAGACAAACAATCCGCATTTACGTGCTTCACTCCGCTCCGATGCTGAATCTGGGTATTCTCTATCCCTAGTTCAGACAACGCGGAGATCCATCTACCCATCATCCCATCTGCTTCCTTGAAATTAAGGAGCCATCTCAAGGATGAATGGTCTGTTCGTAGAATAAAATTCCCACCATACAAATAATGGCGGAATTTCTTTGTGTAAACTACTATGGCCAACAACTCTCTCTTGGTGGTGCAATAATTGCGTTGAGTTTTACTCAAGCTGTTGCTAGCAAATGCCAAGGGCACTTCTCTACCTTCCTGCACTTGGGATAAGACAGCGCCTATGCTATCGTTGCTAGCGTCGGTGTCCAGGATGAACTGATCACCCTCAGTAGGATAGCTCAGCACAGGAGTTACCGTAAATAACTCCTTCAGCTTCTGAAAAGCCTGTCCAGCTAATTCCGTCCAAATAAACGGAGGTAGCTTCAACATTCCCTTCCTTTTTCCTACTACCAGCGCCTGTAATGGAGCTGACACCTCAGCAAATCCGGGAATGAAATCGCGGTAGTACGAGCAGAAACCCAAAAATGACCTCACTTCTTTCTGGTCTTTTGGCGTTGCCCAATTAGCTACAGCTTCTAATTTCCCTGGATCCGCCGAAATACCTGTGCCACTGACTATTCGGCCCAGATATTCCACTGATTGCCTGAAGAACTTGCATTTCTTAGCTTTCAGTCTAAGGTTGTAGGATCTCAATCGATCCATCACCTTGTTCAGATTTGATAGACACTCCTCCCGAGTTTTCCCGAAAACTATGATGTCGTCTAGATAAACTAGACAGTTTTTCCACAACAATCCCCTTAGCATTGTCTCCATCATATTCTCGAAAGTAGCCGGAGCATTGCATAAGCCAAATGGCATTACATTGAACTCAAACAAACCCCGGTGGGTTGTGAATGCTGTCTTTTCCTTATCCTCTGGGTGCATCCCAATCTGCCAGTATCCTGACTGGAGATCTAAGGTACTAAACCAGTGATTGCCTCCCAAGGAATCCAGACTTTCGTCAATGCGTGGCAAGGGGTAGGCATTCTTCCTCGTAATCCCATTCAGTCTCCTGTAATCTATACAGAACCGACAGGTGCCATCCTTTTTGGTAACCATTACCACCGGACTAGCCCATGGACTATCTGAGGGCCTTATTATCCCTTCCCCTAACATCTTGTCCACCTCATCCTCCAATGCCTGTTTCTTAGACAACGGGAGGCGCCGGTATGGCAAGCGCAATGGTGGGCTAGAACCGGTGTCTATCCGATGAGTTACTCGGTCAGTTCTACCCAATTGCTCCCCTGGAGCGGAGAACAAGTCTGCATTCTCGCATAATAGCTGAGCTAGACTCCGTTTGTCCTCCTCCGTCTCCAAGTGGCTATCTGTCACTAATGGTAAAAGATGCAGTGGCAAACCATATCCTTCCTTCCTATCCTGCTCCCCAGTGTCTTGCAATACCACTGGCATAGCGGATGGATCCAAAGCTCCTATTTCCACTGCCCTCTTTACTGCTAACTCCACTTCCGGTGAGTCAGCTCTTCCTACCACGTCAGCATATGTTACGTCCCCAAAGGTCGTCCCCTTCTCCAGGTACACATCCTGAAAAGTCATATTACTGACTGGTACTACTGTTCGTCTTGAACTTTGCACTAAGGCACTGGTGGAAACCAATCCCAGCTTACTCAAATGCTGCTGATTCGGTTCCACCACCCCCATGCGGTCAAATTCCATTTCCCGGCAGTATACAACTACATTGCACACATGGCGGGGAGGAATTCGCACTGTCTGAGAGACAGACGAGACGCCTGAAATCCGGCGGAGTACACACTGGACTTTCATCTCTTGTGGGTATCGAAGAGTGAGTTCCCCTGTCACACTATCCAATACCGCCCCATACAGAGAACAAAAATCTACTCCCAAGATTCCCTCATCCGTCAATTCAGCTACAGTTGTTGAAACAACAAATGAATGTTGATTCACCCAAAAGGGTATCACCTGTCTGCCATGTGTCCGCATATGAGACCCATCAGCACTTCTGACCGACCCAGACCCCACAGGGTTAGTCGACAGACCTGCGAGCTTCCTGAAGAAATGGTGACCCATCATGGAGTGACTAGCTCCAGTATCAATCAGAAATTCCCCCAAGCAGCCCTGAATCTGCACAGGCAAGTACCATCTCTTCCCTTGTAAAGGGGAAGGTTGCAAGGCAAATCTCTGGATTCCAGCTTCACCGCCCAAGTCATATCCCCTCGAGTTGAGAAACTTAACTATAGGATCATCGGGTTTGAGTCGCGAAGCACAAAACCTTTCTACTTCTTCCGCCAACTCAATTCTGCGGACGGTGTCCAGATGAGCTAAATCTTCAACACCATTCTCGTCCGTTCCCTGGGGCCCATCTCCACCTGGCGGATCAGACTCAGGTGCGGCTAACCCCAGCGGTTCCCATGAAGTGGAATCTTTTGATTCTCCCCTAACAGTACCTTTGACAATCACAGGTGGGGTTGTTATCTTGTCATCGATAACAACCCCTGTTAGTTTTCCGTCGGTGGTGGGCTTTGGTCAGAAGAGGGTCCGTCTTTTTGTTTCTCGACCGATGATACATTCTTAGTATCCTTGGACCAACATGTCCTTGCAAAGTGACCCTTCTTCCCACAATTATAACATTTCGTGTCTTTGTTGGGTTTCCCCTTACCGCGACCACGAGATGCGACCTTCTCAGCCTTCTCAGCCTTACTACGCTCCTCCATGACTTTTCCGATCATGGTCTTCAATGCACCCTCCTCTGGCGCCTGAGCGTCTGATCCTGGAATCCTTCGTCTTACATAAAAAGAACGACGGCCTTTCCATTTAGGATCTATTGCTGCCACCTCTTGCACTCCCTCTGCAGTCAGTTCAACCTCTTCTACGGGCATTTCTATTACTGCTACAGGGGCTGCCTCTACAGTTTTCAACAGCTTCCTCTTTCTCAGAGCATCTTCCGTAAGCTCGAAGATATCTGCTAGTGACATAGTGGTCTTCCACTGTGAAGCAATCTCGCTCGACAATCTTTCGTCCTTAAGTCCATCTATATACAGGCTGGACAATTTCCTTACCAGCCATGGATCACTTGGACTCATAGATGCAAATGCTTCTGCTGCTAGCACTCTGAGAGCCATTCCAAACTGTCTGTGCCCTTCACCGGGCTTCTGAACTCTTGCCTCTAGCTCAGACGCGGGATCCGCACCGGATGTGGAACCTAAAGCCCAAGAAGCTGTTTCCACTAATCCCTTGTACGTTCTACCCCCGCTTAACTCAAAGCTTGTTAGAGCGGGATCACCAGGACCATCCCGCAGACACCATGACAAAGCTGCAAGGCATTCATCGCCCTCCCAACCATTATGTCTCATATCTGCTGAAAATCGTGTGAACCATTTTCTCCATGGAACTGTGCCATCATACTGCTTCATCTTGATAGCCTGCTTTCTCACAGGTGTCATCCCCGTTCTTAACGGTATATCAGTCTGACTTAAAGCATAGTCCACTGCTTTAAAGTTCCCCACGTCGTTCGGTACCGCATCAATCCCCAATCTTCTAATTGCTGGATTGTTTTGGAACACTACCTCATCCTCCATAGACATATTTGCCCTATGTTGGTAGGGTGTCCCACTTTGAATAGTACCTCCTGTCCTTGGTGTATTCATGCTTCCTGGAGTTACATGACTGCCAGGCAATGGGGGAGGTGGTAAATTGAACATCGGTCTTGCGTTCCCATAACAGTTATCCGGGCCAACATTACTCCACCCCCCATAGGAGGTGTTAGGCCCTGCCAGATTCCCTTGACCTGGCGGCCGAGCATTCATGTTTACCCCCTTGGGCAAACCTGGTCTACCCACTGTAGACACGTTTACCGCACCTGTAGGAACCTGCCTTGTTCCCGGAGCTGGAGTAGAATGAGCACCTGGAGCTGGAGCAGTGTTACCTGGTCCCACAGGAGGCTTATTCCCTGCAGCCTGGGCTACCGGAACGTCTCCTTTTACTCCCTTGGTGTCATTCTCCACACTCACTGACTCTGTTTCCTCAAGAAAGCAATCTAACTTCTCCTGAAACAGTTTTTCAACTCTACCACACAGTTCCAACATGAACTCCTCATTCTTATCAAACTTACTGCCATGCATGGATGAGTGTCCACTCACACTGGATAACATGTCAGCTGTATGTATCACCATGGAACCATCTAGATCCTTAGTGGCAGGTGGTTTCACCACCTCTTCCACTGTATTGACTATAAAAACTGAGGGATCGTCGGCAGTCACAAAGGTCTCATCTTTAGACACTTCTTGTGCTGCCCCCACTGAGTCCCTTTGTACCTTAGTCACTTCTGGTTCCAGTTTCTTTACCATGTGATTCTCAGCTTGTTGAGCTAGTGCTTCCAACTCTCCTAACTTACTATCCTGTTTCTTCAACAACTCATCATACTCCGCTACTTGTAACTGTCTTGCCAGTATCTCGGAACTAATTTCTTTATTCCGCACCACTAGCTTTTCTGTTTCAGACTTCAATCTGACTTCAGTTCCCTCAAGTAGACCTACATTGACTGAAATTTGTTCCAGATGTTTTATCTAAGCTGCATGTTCCCCAATGTTTCCCGACCTCTTTGCCAAAAAACTCTTTTCGAAAGCTTCCCTTTCCTCCTTCAGCTTTCTAAGGGATTCCTCCTCTAGTCTTATCCCTTCTTTCATATGCTCATGCTCATTTCTCAATCTGAGCGTCCTTATGTCATCCAGGCTCAACCTCTCCCTGGGTTCATAAGGTGGAACTTCTAGACCCGGTATCGTCAGCCTAAAAGGATCTGGGAACAGCTTATCTCCCCTGGAGATCACCTCAGCTGTCTCTTCCCCTTCCTCAGGAGTTTCCTTTAGGTCGTCCCTTTTGACTACCTCAACTCCTTCCTGACTGACCGGGACCACCACTCTAGTCCCCTCCACTGCTTCCACAGTGGGTACCGGTCTAAGTTCCCATCTCACTGGTACATCTACTGTACCCTCCAGACTAGGTATACTAGAGTCACTATCCTCTCCAATATCTTCTATGGTTACCGGTCCAAGCAGCTCCCGGACCCGGCCTACCATTTCCCTATCTGGCTCCAGAGCTGGACGTTTCGCTGGAGGGTCCCCTAGTGAATCCTCAGATCTCACTTCATGGGCACTATCTTCCCCTCCATGTCCAATTTCCCTACTCTGATTGAACGTATGCACCTTCTGCCTAGCATCAAACCTCACCCTAGATCGTAATCTAGGACGCATCCCCTCCCCTTGGTTAGTAACCGACGGGGGAGGTACCTCTGTATCCGACATATCTTCACCACACAAAAGCAACCTGTAATAGCTATCCTTGAAACCTACCAATTCTGGTTCAAACATATAAGAGCTTAACTCTCAATTTCAGAAAGAAAAATACCAAAAAAATGTAAATCAATACTTACCCAAAGTGGTCACGGCACCAGTGTAGCTGTTGGCTATTCTAAGATAGACATCTGCTATAAAAACTCCAGATTCGAAAATAGGTTGTTCAGAAATTACACTTTATTCATTCTGACATACGGCTCGTAATCATACAGACGGATAGCAATAATCAAATAGGCTTCTGAACACCAGTGGTCATATGAACATACAGGAGGTATACGCTCACGGTCTAGTACATAGTTCCCGAGTTCCAATGCTCTCTTCCATCTTGGTTAACTCCTCTTGGGCCAGACTCCCCCGTAGGGAGTTCTGTACCCGGAGTTGTACACCAGTGCGTCTATCTCCTCTAGTTCCCCCAGAGGGTAGAACAGAGAGAGACGCAGGGTGACCAAGGTGGAAGCAGCGACAGGACTAGGCCTAAAAGGTACAACAGAGTTCGGGGAAGCTCTGTTGTGGAGCAGCCAAGCTGGCCGAAGTGCGCAGCAAGACTGGGTCCTCGATTAGCAGAACTCCAGGTCTTATGTACTGGTCGTTATGTAATTCTCTCCATTACTCGTAAACACTTGAGTTCCCGAGGAACTCCGGGTAACCACGCGCCGGTGCATCCGAGCCGACACTGTACCCGAGATATGTCGGGTGACACGTGGCGGTCACGGCTCAATGCACATAACCAGGCCGCGCTCCACCATTCCTCAGGTGGGCTTATATAACCTTATACTCGGCAGTAGACAGGAGTGCGGCCTGGATACACGACAACACATATACCAAATATAACTCCAACTGGTTCCCTAGAAATAGTACAGCGGCGACCCACTACACAATATACTAATTATGAAAGATACGAATTGTATGCAATAGAATATAGTTCTACATTAAGTAAAATCCAATAAAACACTCTCAGAAGTGTATGACAAAGTTCACAACATGAAACCAAATCTAACAATGACAAAAGAGGAGTTATGCTAAGAAAAGGTTGCTAAGGTGGTTCAGCTAAAGAAGGATGACATATGGCATATGTTCAAATATCCAATTCCAACGTCCATGCCAGCTAAGAGGTTTATATATAAGGGACCCATATATATGTTCAAAGATCAAATTCCAATGCCCATGCTAGCTAATATAGGATATATATATGGGGTTCAGCTAAAAAAATGAAAGGAGGTATATGTACAAAGATCCCATTCCAATGCCCATGCCATATGAGGCACGGTATGAGTACAGCAGCACGTGTATATGCTGGCTTGGGGTGAGGCTGGCATCTCTGAGCTGCGTTGCTCTAGCATCTCCCTTTGTCCCGCGGCCGACATTATACGGTAGCGAGTTGGTTCGGAGTGCATGTGGGTGGTGTGTTAGCTCACATCTCACACTGCACATGCCACTCTCACTGCAATAACAATCCAATTTAAGCAACTTTAGGCAAATCTTAAAGTTGATTAATGGCCTTCCTTACGCATACAGACAGAAGAAAAGGTGTAAATTGTGTCTCCCACGTGGCTCTGGTAAAATAGAGAGTCAAACAGCTAATGACTACCAGTGTCAATAGCAGAGGCAATAGCTGTTTGACACTTCAATTTTGCCAGAGCCACGTGGGAGACACAGTTGACACCTCTACTTTTCTGTGTGCAGGTATGCACAGCTTTAAGCAACACTAATTCCTTTCTGATTAAGGTTGCTTCAAGTTGCTGCAAGCTGCTTAAAGACCCAGTGGGCACAGAACATTGAATCAACATTGATAAAAAGTCGTCAATGTTGATTCAATGTTGATTACACGTTGATTCAACATTGAACAGGATGTTTTGCCCACTGGGGAAGGCTTTTAATCAATTTTATATTTTGTTTTAAGTTGCTTAAATTGGATAGTTCATTCATGCAGTGTCAGGTTAAGTCCCTGGTCACTCTGAGGTTAGGAACCATGCATCTGGTGACCTTTAACCTTTCGGAGATGAATCAAACCTGTAAGGTCAGCATCATGCTACCCTAGGGATTGATAATAATCCTGTAGGGTCGGCATGATGCATGAATGCAGCTCCCTGCATTGGTACATCATGACTTGAGTGTCCTTGGGTTTGGTACCCGTGTGGTTTATAGCAACGCAACATAGTATCAACCACTGAAACTGCCATTTACATGTTGGGTATACAGTCTTTGGGAAACTTTTTTATCCCACAGGACATTCGGTCCTGCAAATTTTCAATGTTAAAGGACCGGCTACATTTTTAGAGGACCGGATAGCCACATATCGGATAATTTCGGCATTTTAAGTATAGAAAAGCCCAAAATGTGACTTGACATTCGGTCCTGCTATGCCTGTGAATCTGCTGGACCGGTGGCATTTTAGGAGGACATTGCCACTGCCCTGCATGTTTTCGCAATGACTGGGTATACCAAACACAGCAACTGTTCACAATGTTAGTGTGCCAACCAGCATTAAGGGAGATTCTAACACAAAAAGGAGCTCACAAGCCAACACAAGGTCAAACTGAATCATCAGCTTCAATCAGCCAACTTGAAAAGTCTCTGACTGCGGCTACTGCAATTGGGCAGGCAGCCACTGCATATTGGACTGCATATTGGTTTAACATGATGGTATAATATTGCCTGTTAACAGTTAGTTGCTGGGTGATTGGGGTTTAGCTCATAAACTGTGTAACATGATGCTACCCACATACATGGACAAGCACATACCATCGCACATGAGCAATTCATACAATCAGGTCTGTTCTCTTATAATCAGAGATATGGCACCTCATTATCAACAAAGAGTAAATAATCTTCAGATTTTGTTCAATTCTGATATTTATACAGGATCACCGCTAATGACTGTATCAGACCAAAACTGGTTTCATATTGCGTCGTAACCTTAAAATTATTTGGGCAATAAATTATTTCAATACCCACTGGTGCTCCTTCCAAACCTGGGGGGTATAGGGCTGTTTCATTTGGCTGTGTAGCTCCTCTTTCTTGCATACAGACATAGCGCCATACTGACTAGCATCTGAGATATATGATGATCACTCACACCAATTGATAACCATCTACAGGGTGAGAGTTGACGTCCCATGGCATTCTCTCAATGTAAGGGTCTCAAGCCAATTCCCAAAGCTGGCCAGAGATGCCCCACTTCCAGGGAGTGATGGCAATGATAGAGGATTACAGTGGATAAGGCGAGTAGGTGTACAACTGGGGTCACCGTCAGTTGGAATTAGAATTGTTCAGTGCTTTAATGTACCAAGCCCTTCTGGCAGCATGGTGCATGAATGCATCACCAGTGCTGTATGTAGGGGATTGATACTCTCCCGAAGGGTCGTCATGATGCATTGATCAATGCATCATGACAAGAGAACATGAAGCCTTGAGGTACCATACCCAATCATACCCAGGGCATGCAAGGCAGGGTAGTCTCCTTTTTTACCTCCTCACTCCCCAATTTCTCTGTTCTCTCTATCATACAAGATCTATCCACAGTGTCTGTAGCCTCCTAGAAGCCCCAGCTAGGACAGCCCCCCCCCCTCCTACAGCCACCACCCACTGCCGTCTTTCTAGGAGCCGCTCCAACAATCTAGGCCAGAGAGGCAAAATAACAGGAGGGGGTATACCAGGAGGTAACCATGGGAACTGCGGCCCAGCCTAAACAACGCCGGCCTACCCCCATAGATACCCTCCCCTACCCCCCTACCTAGTCATCCTGTAGACCCGGTTAACTGCAGTGAGGCAGGCCAGGCCAGGGCACTGGAAGGGTGGGCCCCCTTGATGAGGGGGTCCCATGCCCCCTGTCTATTTTTAAGAAATGCTCTTGTCGATTTTAAGAAATGCCCCACGTCCAATCTATTTTTCACTATCACTATGTCACTATCTATTTATTCATCCTGTCCCATGTCACTAAATCTCAAAAAAGGCCCATGTCGCCATGTCGAATTTGGGGGCCATACAAGTAATACGTCTCTGCCACATGTCCCATGTCCCATGTCCCATGTCCTATGTTGATTTTAAAGAAAGGCTATGTCTAATGTGGTGATTTTAAGAAATGCCAATGCCCCATGTCACCATTCTTATTCCTCCTATCGTTTGTCACTGAGCCCAAATTGCTCGTGTCACAGTGTTGAGCTTAGAGGTCTAGAGCCATAGGGATGCGACGGCTGGTAAAAAGCCTGCCTGTTCTGTCCTGTCCTGTCGTAGCTTCCCCGGCCGCAAACAGTATAGAGCTACCTATGCAGCAAGAAATAGTGACTTTTCGGAAACTTTACGAATAAGAACACGGATATGACTTGGAAACCATGCTAACGAATCTGATTTGGAAGATAATTCAAAAATCGTGTGAATCTCCTAGGTATCAGATGGAAATTACGAGAAAAGTTATGGGCATTTTGCCGAAATATAAATGCCATTGCAGAGGTATATTGAGCGATCGACATTTCAGGTTATTCATAATCCTATAGATTTTGCTGAAAACCTCTTTTATTACAGTTGTAAAGAGAGTCACATTTTCTTGCGGCACGGATCTATAAAGAGCAGCTTCCCCTCCCATGCACCTACATGTGTGTCTTCTATACGTCAACATAGAGCACTTGCTTTCAACAAAGGTATGATTGCTCGCCATGTATACTTGTCTTCGGTTGTGAATACTGGTGTCTTCCCCTGTGATATTCCCTGTTGTTGTTGGTAAATTTGATTTTGGCAAAAATCTCTTATGACATATGAAAATTCTCAGCAAGAAGCCAAGAGCTAACCAGAAAGACAGTAAACTCAGAGAAAGCTTCCCCGGCCGTCCCATTCCCCTACCCCTACTGCCCCCCTCCCTCCTTACAGTGCAGGCAGGTCAGGCCCATTCCCCATGTGGGGTAATGAGACTATATGTAAGGAGTGCATGCCCTGGGAGGCTGTGTAATACCAGTCTCGGACTCCCAGACCAACACTGCTCCGGTCCCTCTGCTGTGTATGGTCTGGGAGCAGACATTCATCTCACTTGATACCTATTTGCGCCAGTTTGGTGGCGCAAATGGGTGTGTATTGGTCAATACACATCCAAGTAAAGAGAGATGCTAATCAATATCAAAGAGGTAATAAAAGTACCTGGGGGCTACTGTACAATTAACACTTATAATTGACAGAGGTAGTTCAAAGATGTGTATTGGGATGGGATAATGGCCTGCTCCCAGGCTATCCAACTGGTAGGGTAGTCGCTGGCCGAGGCTGGTGTAATACCACTGTATGCCCCCAGGTGGTGCTGGGGTCGGTGCTGAAGTCAATGATGTCCTCTGCAGCCTCTACTGGTAAAGGTATCACTCTGACAACCATTTTGTCAACCGTAGTAAACCAAGTAATAATAGCTCTTACCTCAGCTTTTCAAAGTCAATACCTTGAAGGTCAAGGAGTTCACATTCAGTTGTGTTGACTAGTTCTAGGCTCGACCACCTTCTCCCAAGTCCAATATGTAACAAAGGTCCTGCTGGAATGTCCTACCTGATGTCCTACGCCTTGGGTAACGGGCTTAGGTCATCATGGTGATGACTTAGTGCGGACAATTTCAGTGGATATACTCTGAACACGAGGCAAATCAGCAACCCTACAGATTCACTTTTGAAGAGATTTCCTATGACCTTAACAGGATTAAAGGGGTTCCCTCTGGAGGGTATTCCCCAGTAATGACGTCATAGTGCTTACCTTGTGTGCCATACTCTGCAGGAAGCACATCCGGTTGCCGAAGCCCTCGGCTGCCAGACACACCCGCTCGCCATTGGTGTTGCCTTCCGGAGACAGCGCTGTAGATGTACAGCTCAGACATATCTGGTCCTCCTGTAAGTTAAAGATAAAGAGGATTTAGTACATGAGGGATATATAATAACATGTGAACATGAAGTATAGGGAAGGTTACATATACAGTTCAGCTACGTCATAGTGTGGGCAAACAAAGGCAACACATGGTTAGGTACACACCAGGGTCATTATTCTGGACTTCACTTTTATTTGCCCATGCGATATAGTAATCAGAAGCTTTCACCGTGCAAAATAATTATATACATTATATTATGTGTATATGATTTTATTTGACTTATAAAATACATATATCTGGCTATTTGTATATGCCATAAGGAACTGATTCATGGGGCAGTTACCTAGAGGTCACAGTCCAGTGTTTTATTTGCCCACCGCACCTCCCATATAAATAGAAACAATCAAGTATATGTGACGTTCCGTGTACAGTCAACGCCTTCTAATGTGGATACCCTTGGGACTATGGAAAAATGGCCGCATTGGTGGGGTGGCTGCATTAGAGGAAGTAATTTTCTATACATTGTAGTATGTTTGGGACTATGTAAATTGGCTATATTAGAGAGGTGGTTTGTTGGTGGTGCAGAGGGGTCCACCCCCTGAGGTCGGAAATTCACAAAGTCACTTTTTGGACCCTTTATTCTATTAAAAATGTTGTCCAAAGTTCGCCAGGTCCCTTGAATTAGTATCCCAGATTGCCTTTGAAACGGCCTAGGTCACCAGATCGCTTCTGCAGCCCCTATATTATGGGTGTTGCTTTCCTGGGACAGAGCTATGGATGTAGATCTACATGCAGTTTAGACATCATTCCCGCATGGAAAGGAGAGTATAACAGGCTTTAGAACGTAGTGCATGTCATGAATGGGAGTTGGTGGATTGCATTTAAATGGCATATTAGCGAAGGACAAGAGAGACACCTTCTATGCAGGTAGTGATGCATGTTGTACTAAGTGGCTGAGAGAAAGCCCAACTGGGTACATTGTGCCTGACACGAGATGATCTCCTATGATACATACCCTTCATTGTGTAATACAAATGTAAATACAAAGATAACGTTATGACAGACAGATATATGTGCATCAACGCAGCCGCCAACATGTATGGTGTTGCATTTATTACTTTGTCCATTAGTCTGATTAAATTGCTACAGCAGTGATGTTGTGTAGCGCACTGCAACCCCACCCTGATACCCTGTTGATGGTTTAATACTATAACTATAAGTATAATCATCTATAGGGATGCCTCAGTACCTATATATATATATTTGATCTCCAATTATTTTTAAAACACTTTTAAGACACTGATAATTTCTGGTATTGAAAACAAACGAAAGATCCCCTTGAATTAAGGATATAAATAAGAGCCTGCTTTGTTAAGCCCATTCCCCACCACAGACCCTTTAAGGCGGGACAGGAGTGGATTGATGGTGAGATAAGACAGGTGGTTCATATCTTATTCAGACATTTAAATAGATGAGCAGAAAGCTGCCGTCCTGTCTAACTCAATCAATATCAAAGCCTGTAATCAACTAATTGAATCATCTCAGTATTTTACCACTCTCCTTTCTTTCTTTCGTTTCTTCTTTATTCTTCGTTTGATTTCTAGTTTTAGCGTTGAGCGATGTTTCTTTTACCGGATTCTTCCTTGATTTAATCATCATTAATCATGTTCTTTTTGTCTTCCGGAATCTCCAGGTTGAAAAGCAGGCAAATGAAAAGGCTGGATTAAATGCAGAAGAAGCCAGGCCAAGTCATAGCGTCTTATCAAATTACTAACAACCAGATGACACATCTACATACTTCAGAAGATACAATAAATCTGCATGATAAAGTGTTGTTAGCTAATTGGATTTCAATATCAACCTATGTATGTATACATATCATTTAGTGGTAAGAGCCTGTTTTACTGTACAGCAGATTGATTCTATTATGAATCCCTCAAGTTTTGAGCCACACTATTTTTTAAATCATGAGCATGATAATATCCATTGCTCATTTAAGAATAAATATTCATCATCAAACACACTAAGACTGTAGCAGCAAGATTGGTTTCCGGTTATGTGAGCATTGTGGGATCGCTGTCCGCTGAATGTCGGTACAGTGAGTGATGGCCTGGGCATGCGCACAAAGCACAATCAATCACTAGTGAGAGGCTCACCGATGTTAGGATGTAGCAGTGGCTGCTGCAATCAGTCAATGATATTGGTATCAACACAATACGATAATTTGATATTGTAACAATTGTATAGTGCTTTAATACATCATGCCCTTTATTGGCATGGTACTTAATGCATCATGCCGACTCTTTGGGAGTGTATTAACCCAGGGCAACAAAGACCACAGTGCATTAAATCACTATGCAGCCTTTAACGTGTTAATTTCTTGCATGAACCCGTGTATATTCATGGGAGGCATTGTGCTAAATTGGCACACTGGCTTTCTATCTGAACTAAATTATTAACAGAAGAAAATCAACCCTGATTTCTCCCTGACCATGACCAGGAAATTGCAGTATTGAATCACAAATGAGTGTACGAAAAGTCTACCATAGAAAATGCTTCAACGCTGTCAAAATGCGTTGCTCATTAAGTTACAAATGCCAGCACCCAGGGGGTACGATCATGGTTAGTTTAGCCTAACAGTAACGCCAATAGATTTGCTAACACCTGCTTAGCCGCCCTTCTCACAGTAGGGCCTAGGGAGAAGCCGACGGTATGTATAATGACTGAGGCAGGGGAATTAAGGCTAGGAGCCCTTTTGTCTGTTTTGCATTCTAGGACAAAAGTCGACTGGGGAATTCCTCTCTGATGGGCCCATGCTGTGGCAGAGGCGTTACTCTCCAGACACATTCTTGGTCTAGATTCAAACGTTGTTATATATGAATTCTTCTACAGTAATACATCGTACATGTTTAGGGTAGCCAGCTATTTTGATGCAGCTGCCGCCAGTATAACAGGGCCTTGGCAAAGCACAGACCAAACCTAAATCTCGCGAGTAGTATATAATGAAGGCTATATTGTGTGGAAACAACCTATGGCAGGCGTAATGCTATGTTGCTGATTAGATTATCTTTGGCATCTCTCTCTGTTGCCTTATAGAGGTGAGGATCTGTTGTGTACAAATCCTGGTACTATAGAGGATTATGCTTCCCCAGCACTACTTGAGCCGCCCACACCTGCTCATCCCCAATCCCACCAGTTATAGGTGTCGGGGGAGGGCTGTGTGTACCTCTTATAGGTGTCTGGGGAGGGTATACACACTCAGAACAGTCAGCGTCATTGTCGCTAAAACCTCTCTCACATGAAAGTCAGGCAGTGTCTGACTTTCATATGAGAGTGGTTTTAGCGAAAATGACGCTGACTTTTTTGAGTGTGTATGTGTATCCCCACTGTACATATAGGCAGGAGGCAGGCTAACGCCCATGTCTGTAGCTATAAGTGTTAAAGATGCTAGAAGTCTGTACGGACAGAAGGTAATCCATTGCGGCGTTATTCCTGAAAATATCAGTCATGCATTTGCGGAGGTGTAGAAAGCAAATAACTATTTAATTGGTGGCCCCAGGGTCTCGTTATTCAGACAGAGCTACTTTAGCTTATACAGAGGGTCTAGTTCTTCAGACACATACTTGGGCTTATATAGAGGACCCTTTCATAATGGGTAAGGGCGGGGGGGGGGGGGGGTCTGGTACCTCTATTCCTACGTCACTACATCAGTAGTAGCAAAGGTGCGTCGTGTGAGCGTACTCGCTGAAAATCAACCATATTTGTTATTCGCTACTATTCAACAAAATTCCCAGTATTTATAAATACAGCACTAGATGACAGCCTTTAGTACCTAATTCTGCCCCCTGGGAGCAGCACTGACAGGTGGCGCTGCGGCAACGGCTGCAGCAGACGGCTACAGCCATGTATCCACAACTACCAGAATGCTAATTATGGAGAGTCCCATGATCATAGTGCCACTTTATCTTGTCAATTTAACACTTTGAGGGCCGCGCAGTGTTTTATGCTATCCATGCTGTCATGATAGATGAGTTCCACTATCCTGGGTCTATTTGTGAGTGATACTCATGCATCATGCCTATCTTTTGAGCACTGTTGAGAGGCTATTTGTCAACACACAATCGGTGACCGCCAACACGGATCTAATCAATAGTAACATGCTTAATAACAGCTTCCTTTCTTGATCTTCTTGGCTATCATTATGACTAATATGTGACTAAGTTGTATAGTCCCCTGACTACAGGAGTCCGAACATGGTGGTATAGTCACTACTGAATATGGGTATTATTATTAGTGTGGAGATAATTGTTGCAAACGTGGACTGCATCTAGTTATCATTCATAAGTGGCTACTGTGCAAGTAAGGTGAGGAACCGAAGCAGTTCAACAGGCCTTGGGTCGGACATGGATGTAATAGATACCCTACGAGTAACTGAGTGTATGACAAAATAACCATGGCAAAACCAAGGAATGAAACCCATTGTATTAGCCGTCCACCGTGGGTTAAAGCTGCTATACTACTTGGCACACTCAAACCTATTTTATCCTCATTTGTATCTCAGATGACTGTATTACCCTTTCCCTAATATAATCTGTCATTTATTTTGACAAGAGATTCTTAATATGTGCAATACAAGACTCTAATTCCAGCTACTATTTATATTCTGGTGGGCTTTGATAAGTTAGTGTTAAAAAATGACATCAGGTGGCAGCACTGAGTGGACTGCTACCTGCAAGTCTTGCATCGCTGATCTTACCAACAGAGTCTACTATTTCCTAGTGTAACACTGCAGATGGCGCCAACTTGTTGATATAATTAAGTGCTGAATAGAATGCTGGAAGTATTCTATTTTTTCTGATCTTTATCTTTGAATTTAGCACAGTTAAAAGCCACAAATCTGATTGGGATCTTACCAGTACACTGCACAAAGGAGACCCTTTATAAATATGCAGAAAGTGAACGTTCTATATATCTGAGGTAGTATGGCAGCTTTAAATATATATACATGGCGATGTTGGTAGCCACTATTCCTGGGAGTGGTCTAGTACCGATGTTAATACCAACAATGTAACCAGGCAGATCAATATACAGCAGTGTGGGGCTTAATCTCATATTACGTGTTACTAATATGGGGATTTGGGTAGATACGATTGGCTCATACTACAACTAGACAGTTCAATGTAGTCTGATTCCTGACTGGTAAGGCTAATAAGGGCAATGCGAGGGTAGTGCTGATTTAGGCCAATATGTATACAGATCAGACCCAGCTTTAGGGGTTAATAGACTGCAGACCTCAACTGCTCAAGTATATCAGATGTCTACAGCAATATTCACTATTTGGCAGCGCTCTAGACTGACTTAGGTATCATTACACCACAGTTGGCTGAGAGAACAAGCGAAATGGCCTGACTGTATTTTACATACATGACTGTATGTTGATGCGGTCCACTGAGCACACTCTCCTACTGTGGGTGTAAGTCAGATATGACACGCGTGACTAGCTGCAGGATCTTTATAAGCCTTGGACAATGGTAATTATCCACAGCTGACACCGTGGACAATTACCCTGTCCTCGGCGTATATCACTAATACAGCATGTCATGAGTATCATATCTACCACTTACCAGCATTTAGTGATTGTGAGGGCTGGATAGATATTTCAGCACAATTTCTTAGCAATTCAGGAGTATGCATACTATTGAAGACAAACACTCTACATAAAGCAGATAGAAATTAGCACTGCAGACACATTGTGATATATACCGGCATAGATGTAATAAGGAACTTAATGATACCTCAGAGCACCAAAATGTCTTGCTCCCTTCTTCTATACAAGGCTATGAATAATTACTGTAACTATCTAGATAGATGCAGCCTGTAGTTTTATCATGAAGTACCTGGGGATTTCGATAAGAACCGGTATCTACTATAACCTAGTATAATATATATACCTGGAGTAATTCTTGAAGATCTATGTGGTCGTTTCCCTCCTCTCTATGGGAGTTATGTGGTAGTTTTTCACAGAGACTTGGTTAATGTCTTACACGCCCCTTAGATCACAGCCAGCCTCTGGGTGGTCTGCCGCAGAGCAGTCTGGGTGCCGGAAGTACATTCTGCAGACAGGAAGTCTATCAACGGACTACATCCGGTGCGCAACTGCTACAAGTAGGAGGTGCTATGAAGGAGGGACCAGGGAGCGGTATAATCTGCTGTTACTGTTGTAGTTAATGGTGGGCCATTTGTTGGCCACACAGTGCTTTAATTCACGGCCGTGACTATTGATTGTCAATAACAGAATAAAAATTCCTTGTCTGACAGTCAATGATAGAAAAATACTCCATTATTGACAGTTCCAAATATGGAACGGCCAGGAAGAGAATTCTGTCCTGGTTCGAACTGTCAATAAGAGAAACATATCAGGTTGTCAATAACTAACTTTCAATAAGAAGGTTCAATTCTACTATTGACAGTTCACTCTGTCAATAGCTGGCCCACCAAGATCTTGCTATTGACAGTTACTGACGGTTCTTCACCAAACTGTCAATAGTGGGAACTTTCTCTCTTAATGACAGTCCCTTACCATAACTGTTATAACACTGGGAATCTTTTGAATCATAAGTCGATTTTAACCCCAAACCGATTTTTCTTTACCCCAAAATCGATTTTGACTCCAAAACCAACTTTGTCAGTTTTGCAAAAATGAGTTCTGAATCAATATTTTTTAAGTGGCCTTATAACTCATTAAGTAAGAGAACGCCTCTATGGTAAGAATGATCAGTGACGCTGCAGGGTGAGGTGGTGTATTCCTATCCCCTATAACATGTGGCTATAGTCTCTGTAACCAAGGTAACGGCGTGTGGCTGTAGTGTTACCATGGTTACATGTAGTATACACATATTACAGCCTCCTTCACAACACCAACATACATCATGACGCCCCCATTACACTCACACCTCTTACCCCCCTTCAGTATCCTATACACTAAAGGGCTCCCCATCCCCAGCATACACACAGTTACTTAAACCAAGGGCATCATGCCCTTGGTCATCATGTCGCATGGATGCAACAGTTATTTATCTAAGTTTCATGTCGACCGATCGGGTTTGATGAATTCACGAAGGGCATGATGCACTAATGCAGAACAGGTGAGGTACACTCTTGCCTACATCGGTGCATCATGACGACCAATTTCACTTTTTAACGGCATACAGTCCTTAAAGGGTTACCTGAAGGAGCTGCCCACACCTTCCGGTTACCACCTAGTGCTGCAGTAAGGGCCGGTGGTTTCCGCTTTATGAGCCACCAAACACCAGCATGGGAGGACATCTAGCGGCAGGAACCAGTCATTCTGTGCCTCCCAGCTTCATCTGCCTTTTATTATGTACTTGAACTGTAACTATTTAGTACACAGAGAAAAGAAGTAGAATCATGGTGACTCCCAAATGGGAGTCTGGACTCGATCACTTAGGTATAAACTCTCCCCATGACAATATAGTGACTCTCAATCATTAGGGAGTCTTAGAATAGGAGTCATTATAGAGTTATTATAGAGTCTGCTAATGTCAGGGAGGTACTTTAGAGTCATAAGGAGAGTTACTTCAGTGATCAAGTCGAGAGTGACAGTGATTCTACTTCTTTTTTCATTGTATGTACTCAGGGGTACCTTTCATCATGTACTTTCACTATATATTATATTATGTACTTTCATCATATTCATATCGTGTACTTTCACCATATGTACTGTATCATTATCTTCATCATTTATAGTGTACTTTCACTATTTTGAATATTTGATCAGATGATAGTGTTAAAATGCTCATATTCTCCTCTTTTCATCAAAGCGATCCTAACTAAAAGCCCCCCCCCTTCTAACTAAAACACTAAGGGGATGTCAGCCAAGCTTCAGAGGACACTGCTTTAACAGAAAGAGAGGCATAAAGTGGAGACTAAACAGGCTTACGTTAAAGGCCATGTAAGCCTGTTGGAGGGGTAGACAATGGCCCGAGGCAGAGAACTTAAAGGACTCCTCTGTGGAAGAAGGGCCGAAAAGAGCACCATTTCCCAGCCTGGGCGTCACACACTACACTATCATTATTATAGTGAAACCAAAGATACATACTTTTATACTTCCAACCAACTGTAAATTGTGCTGCTCATGTATACTGATACCGTTATATATACTGTAAAGCTACAGCATATCACACTGTGCAGCTAGACTAACTTCTGTCCGGGTCACATACGACCCATCTGCCTACACCAGAAATAGTCTCTGGGACTATATTTTTGTCTACCTGTAAAGCATGGCTGAAGCGTCTGTGTATCACAGGCTTAGTTGTCAACATAGCTATTAACATATAGACATCGTAAAGTCCATGGTAAATGAGATTAGAATACTACTTTAACTTATACCAAACTTGGCCAGCAGAACAAATGAAATGCCCTGACTGTATTTATGATGTACAATGGGTGAGAAAACACTCACAACTGGTGTGGCATAAGTCAGGTAAACAATGCTATAGCTATCAGACTCTGTATACATATACATTATATTGGCTTAGTCGCGGCTGAATACACTCAGCCTAGACTGTCGCCAATATAATGCATACAGAGCTTTAGCTGTGCTTTAACTACTACAGAATAGTTGACATGATAATGCAGTTACTGAACATGGATGCACTATCAGTGTTCTAATCTACCGCAGTATACAATTATTGATTATCGATGTGGCAGGATCACCCACAGTGTACCTAAATTGGCCACTGTGACTGTAATTCACTATAACATGACTACAGTAGATGGCATAACTGCTCTATACGCCACGAGCCTCTCCCTCCCTGTATCAATATGATTACATTATGTATAGGTAAATATATATATGCCCCAACTTTATCAATTATTCAAAATCAGCCCATAATTAGTAATCATTGATTGAGAATTTCACTATCGGTGGATTCCCCACGATAGGCACTGACAAAGTCATGAATGGGTACGATTGTCACAAGGTAACAGGATCATTTCGGGTGAAGAAAGCAATTCAAATAATTCGAAAATACACAAATATGACATTTACCCTAAGCAATCATGCCGTAGGCTTATCAATAATAAATGTAGAAATTTCCCTTTCAGTACGTGTACTGAACTTGATGTACGTGATGCATGAATGCAGCTCCGGCGAGTAATTGTGAGTTATTAGCCAGAGCTGCATTCATACACCCGACTAACAGTTGACACAACTGGTAATATGTTATTTTCTAGTTATCGTCCCTCTGCCATGTGATGTGTTAACACTGTAGAGTGACTAGACAGGGGTTGATGAGGACGTGTCTACTGCTGGGGGTTGGTGACTCGGCACAGGTGTCCCATGGGGGCTGGGTGTCGGAGCCAATTAGCCTACTTGTACTGTGCAGCTCAGAGAGCAGAAAACACATCTATAGAGCTGACACTAAGGCCCATCACCTTTTTGTCAGATTTTAATTGCTTTTTGTATAATGGAAAAGAAGGTCGGTGTGTAAATGATGGATGTTATGACTGCTGTTAATATGAATATTTAGATATAGCCTCGTCCCCTCTCTTCCCTTGTAGCCTTACTAGTGTCCTCCAGTCTGACCTCGTACTGTCTCCGTGCCCAGCAAATCGTGGTCACACTTGGTCATGATTGTCCAACTTTGGTCAGGACCAATTTGGTCGAGACCAAACCTTACCAAAGTTGACTAATTTGATCATGCCCAATCCCCACCATACTCGGCCAATTTGGTCATGACCAAAATCTTACCAATTTGGTCATGACCATGAATTTGGTCAGCTTTGCTCATGACCAAATTGGTCAGCTTTTGGTCAGATTTGGTCATGACCAGATTGGCCAACCTGTAAGGCGGAATTGGTCACGATTTACCACGCTTTGCCTGGTACTGTTGGAGGGCAGTGGTAATGAGAGGCTGGGGGGGGGGGGGCGGGGGGTAGCAAGAAGCGGCTATGTAGAACCCTTGGTGGTAGTTGGGGGCAGGAATCGACCCTGATGGACGTTATTCCACTCCAGTGACCATCCTCCTCCTCCAGGGCATGCACTGTGCCCCTCATGCACCCCGTGTACCTATTCCCTCTCCCCCGTCCACTACCACACCTACCTGCCCAACCTATTGTACCTCCACCTCCATGCCCCCCTCTCCAATCCCACACCTACCTGAACAACCTCCCTCTTAACTCTCCACATTCTACACAGGTGATCTAAATTAGTCATTAGTCTGTGGTGGCTATCCCAGGTTGGTCATAGGTTAGACTAAGGCAAAACAACATAATGACTAATGCCTTACTCAAAATGACTCAGCCAAAAAGAAAAAAAAAACAAGACGAGGTGGTCAGTACTGACCAACCTGACAATATTAACTACCCTAGGTTGGTCCTATAGGGAGCCTGGTTAGGTAATATAGCGACTGAGAGATTGGTTTTATAGGAAGTCAAAATATCAGTGTACTACTGTTTTCCTCTTCCTCTTCCTCTGTCCAACACCCTGGTCCACGTCCAGTCCGTCTAAAGGGATCTCTATCACTGGATCCCTCTTACGATTCTTCTCCCCTTGCTCCCCACCATGCACCCCACATCTAGTGTTCACCCGGTTCCCCTTCCACAGAGGTGAACCCCAACCCAGCTGCTGCTGGCATTGAGATCACTACCCTGGGGGGAACAGCAGCTCCTCCTACTAAAGCCATCCACACTCCCCCCCCCCCCCCCTCCGACCCCCCCCCCCCTCCCCCGCCTCCCCGCCCAGAGGGTCAGCCGGTCCAGGCCAGGCCAGGCCAGATCAGAGATCTTCAGAAATCTGCTGATGGCCATACGGCCCCTGTCAGTTGTCTAGAGCTGGAGGGGAGGGAGGAGGAGGGGGGGGCTAGGGCACTACCAGTCAGCGGTATAAAGGTAGAGGGGGAAGGTCGGTGAGTGGGCTCAGGGTTACTCATAGATCCGTCCTTGGCCCCCTGCTATTGCCGTACTGCATACTAAGGTGTATATTATATGCTACCCTCTGCCCCTCCTCCCACTTCGTACGTCTCCGGTCCATCCAATCAGACTTGTATTGCCTCATATCACTGTCAGTAAGTGCTTTATGCCGTCAGCACATAATAAACATTTATTTACTGTAGGTTAGAGAGCAGGCTATAATGAGGAGACATCACGTCCTTCAGATCTTCTCAATGTCATCCATGCTCTACATCTCTCCTCCCTCCCTCCTCCCTCCCCCTTCTCCCCCTCCCTCCCTCCCTCTCTACCTCGCTCTCTCCCTCCCTTCCTCCTCCCTCGCTCCTTCCCTCCCCCCTCCCTCCATCCCTCCCCCCTCCCTCCCTCACTCCCTCTCTTCCTTCGTCCGCCCCTCCGTCCATCCCTTCTCCACCTTCTCCCTCCTCCTCCATCCCCCTTCTTCCCCCCACTCCCTCTCCTTCCCCCCCTTCTCCTTCCCTCCCTCCCTTCCTTCTCCCTCCCTCCTCGCTTCCATCCTCCCTCCTCCCCTCTCATCTCCCTCCCTCTCTTCCCCCCCCCCCCTTCTCCTTCCCTCCCTCCCTCCCTCCTCCCTCCCGGCCTCCCCCATCCCTCCCCCCCTGCCCTCCGCCACCCTATCATTCGCTATTATACTCTGGACTACTTGATCAGTTGATATTCATTACCTATTACTGTCTCTCTCGACCTCCTCTGTCTAATTATGTCTCTCCCTACGTCCTTCTCCCTTTGTAAACCCCTGGCCTGTAATTCGCTCACCTCACCCTCCTTGTCAGTCTTTGCCCTCCCCCATCCCCTATACACGCAGGGTAGCGTGCCTACCTAGTTCAGGAGGTTGGTTTAAATAAGAGACCGGAAACCAAGTCAGCCCCTCCCTACCTCCCGCCCCTACCGCTAGGGGGCGTGCATGCACGTTACACACCACTCTCCCAGCACAGCCTCAGATAAGACTGCCCAAAAGGTAGGACTACAGGAACGCTGATTTGGAAGAAGGGAAGAAAACGGTACTACTTGTCTGTTCTCCTATACGACTCAGCAACTGCAGCATCCATACACCAAAAGCTGTTCTCAAGAATATGTCCAACTTCGACCTTGAAAACATGACCAATACTTGACATATTATTTTCCATGATTTGTTCTTCATACCTTTCTCTATTTTTTTTGCATAATTAACTAGATACCGCCCTTACCTAAATAGGTAGTTGTGACCGGAGAGTCTAGGTAGGACTAGGTACCACCAGGACCTTTACCTAGTTGTGACGGGAGTCTAGGTAGGACTAGGTACTATCAGGACCCTCGCCTAACGGTGGCAGGATTCTGGACAGGACTAGGTACTACCAGGGCCATTACCTAGCTGTGATAGGGGTCTGGACAACACTAGGAACCATTGTGACCCTTACCAGGCCTTGTCGGGAGTCTGGGCAACACTAGGTACCATTGTGATCCTCACCTAGATCTGACAGGGGTCTGGGGTCTAGGGAGCACTACGTGCCAGTGTGACCCTTACCCAGCATTGTCAGGAGTCTGGACAGGACTAGGTACCACCAGGACCTTCACTTGGCAGTGGAAGGGGCCTGTACCGCTGACACCCTTACCTGTATATTAAATTACAGTTTGGCGTTTGTTCCTCTTATCTGACTCCTCTACACGCTATGTCTGCGTGAGGCATAGGGGCCCATCAACCAAGGCGGCATTAACCCTTTGAGGGCCGCATTAACCATTTAAGGGCTACATTAACCCTTTAAGGACGGCATGGTTTAATATGTGTCTTCATGATAACCAATGTAGCACCGGTGAGTAACTCGCTGCAGTGGCATTCGTGTTTTATGGTTCCGAATTTAATGCTGGGAATTCATATGAAGAGCACGCGGGCGGGTTCGAGTCCCAAAGCCGGTGACAAGCCTTTCACCTGGTGTGTGTGTACACACGTGTTTCTTTGTAAAAAGTGAAAGTTGTCTACTGGCTGCATGTCACATACATACATACGTAACTAGGGTAAGGTGAGGGACTCATACAGGAACCATGCTTCATGTGTTGCTACCTCATGAGCTAGTGTATTAATACTGCATATGGAATGGTAAGAATAACTTTTACACTGAGGTAAATTGAATTTGGTCCTGGATTCTGTCCTTCGTAGTACTCAAAAGGTCAGGGCATTAGAGATAATTGTGTGATGTTCGCTAACTTTCTTACCTTCTTTAACCATAATTATGCTGAAAGTTAATGTTCAGCAGTAACAGGTAATAGATGGTTACATGTTTACAAACGGACTACTGTGACTAGTTAAAGATGCATTAGGCAGCCCGGGGGTAGAACATGGCATGATTAGGGTTGGTGAACATTAAATATTGACACATCCATAATGTGACATGGCTACAGGGTACCACCCCTATACTGGTGTTATCTCAACCCTTACACTAACACTTTACATGTTACAGTTACACATCATATTGACCGTCACAGGTCAGACCAATCAATTGCGGATTCAACACTTTGATAATGGCATGATGCATTAACTTAAGGCATCATATCAATTTGGCAGTCTATACGAAAACCTGCAGGCCACGAGCTATAGCCGGCAAAAAGTCTGCCGGTCCGGCAGAAAAAGAGCTTCTGCAGGCCCGAATGGCTGGCTGTATTCTGTTTTGTAACATGTAGGGGGAACCCTATTTATTATCATTGCCAGTGCAAACACTTGCTTTTTATTTTTTATCAAATACGGCTGTCCCATTGACTTAACCAAAGAACCCCGTATTGCACACCCCCCGTGAAATAACCCATGGCCGTATTTCACGGCCCTGTGACGTCATCAAAACGGCGGTTTGTTTACATTTGAACGGCATAGAAATAACCTAATTTAGCCCTTTTAGGCTCCCCCCTACAATAATTTTGGTATTTTGGATCGAAAAAGATAAAAAATAAACACAAAGGTACACTCATTTCAGTCTGTTGACAGGGTTATTTCACTTGTTGACCCTTGGGCCGCATTTCACTTGGCCTACGGCCTCGTGAAATACGGCCCAAGGTCAACTCGTGAAATAACCCAGTCAACAGACTGAAACTCGTGCACCTTTGTCTATATATTTCATTTTTTAATAGCAAGATTGTACTCCAATATCCGGGCCTGCAAAAATTGAGCCAGGCCTGCAAAGAGAGAAATCTGCAGGACCGAATGTCCTGCATGGTGAAAAAGTTTTCGTATAGACTGCCAAAATTTGGCATCATGCAAGTAGGAATATAGCCGCCCTGAGTATAGGGTTGGTGCATATTGATCTTGAGGGGGGCTGGGTATGTCCCAGTTGGCCTCCTCCGACCCTTGACGTGACGTCCTACCACACCTTATAGTTATACGCCGTCATTGACAGACTGGCAGAAGGAACTCAGATGTCTCGGGGGGGGGGGGGGGGGAAGGAGGGGGGGCATCTACACTAACATGCACCCTGTGTGATATGGCTTTGTCTGTGCAGTTGGGCTATAGCTCTTTCCCTTCAGGTAAGGTATACTGGGAATCTTCTTCAAGGGGTCAAGGGGTCCGAGTTTTTTTGCCCCCCACCCCTGTTGTTAAAAAATGATCACTCCCTAAGGGGCCAAGAAGTTTAACGGCTCAAGATGATAAAGAGACCAAGAGACATTAGTAACTAGATGGACGTTTATCGACCCCCTACATGGGTCTTAGACCCTGCGTTCTGCCAGCGTTCCTCTGAGGTCACGTGGGCCCCTGGGACGCCGCCCCGCACGCCCTCTGTGGGGCCTGGTGGGAACCAGGGAGGCAGAGGTCGTACCAGGTCACAGGCCCTCATCATGACCTGACCCTGACCTTCTGACCTGCGGCCCTTTACTGATTGGCCCCTCACACCCCTGTAGGTTACTATGGTGTCAGTATTGACCCTTCTATACCCCATAACTAGTACCACACTATAGTATGTATTTGTACATGGGCCGCTATAAGGATACAGTCTATGACATTTATTATGTAACAGTTTGTACCCTAAGAGTCCTACCCCTTTAAGGGCAGCATGATACTAAATCCTTAGTGTTTGTTTATCTGCTGTCATGATGCACTAATACAGCACAGGTAAGTGACTCACGTGCACTGTATTGGTGCATCATGTCGACCCATTGTGGGGTTTACCCCCCTTCACTGAAAAAGTAAACTTGTCTCCAGACTTGTCAAAATGACTAGCATAAGATAAACGAGTCAAAAGTTGTCTAACCTATCAGGTTACCCTCCCACAAATAGTATCTGGAGCTGGCAAATGTCGGGTTTTGGGCTGGCACATACCAAGTGGAAGACCCGCTTCCTTATCACTTAGACAAGTTTTTGACTCGTTTATTTCATGACCGTCACTTTGAATAGTATGGAGACAAGTTCATTTTTTGAGTTTTTCCTTCCTCCATGTATGAGACCCGGCATGATAGTATAATCTATTGAGGCATTGTGAGTTACTCGCCAGGCTCCATTTATGCATCAAGATGACGAAGCAATTTACATGTTCAAGTTCAAGTTTCAAGTTTTAAGGATTTATTCACGTAACCATTGCAATCTGTCCATATTTTACAATTATATATGTAAAATGCATACATTATATTAAACATAGTATTATACCTTTATACTATATTTTTCAAAGATATCCTTAAATGGTTATACAGCACACCCTGTATGCATACAGCCTAAGGTCCCTGTCCCTTTATAGCGTCAGGCCTTAAGAATTGTCAATCAGTCATGTATACGTAAAGCTGCCGCTCTGTATGCTATGTCACGTCCCCCATCTGGGGATGCCTCGCTTTATTACCCTCAACATACAGCGCCCCCTGACATATAAAGGCTGTACCAGGGGCCTTCCGTATAGCACTGTAGAGCCAGCGCAGACCAGTCCCTATGGCGCGTCCCTATACTTCCTACCTTCATGTATACGGTGGTATACATGTATATATAAAATGTATATTCTGTACAGTCCTTGTACCAAAGCCTATTTCGCTTATAATTATGATAATACAACCTCTCTCAGATCTTTCACCGCCTTTAAATATGGCCATACAGCCTGGTACCGGGCCCAATGTTGTATACTACTTGCATCCTTATAGGGAGTGGGCCTGGCACTGGCGTTCATTTCAGTATACTACTTACTACCTTATATGGTACTGTATGTACTTAGTCATAGAGAACAGAGCCTGGTGCTAGCGTTCATTTTTAAATATATACTACTTAAAACCTTATATGGTTAAGCAGTTGAGTTTTTGTGTTACCTTTGCATGTGCGATTATGTTATTGAATAGGGAAAAGAATTGCAACTATCATCCCATGGCGTAACAGATTTCCAAACGAGATTCGCTGACAGAATTGCTGGTTTGTTTGCTAGGCTAGCTGACTGATAATACTAATGACTGATATTCACCAGCGACTCCCCCAACTCCTCCCCCCGAATGACATCCCTGATGAATCAATACGGCATGTCCCGGTACTTAAATGAGAGTTATGATGAGTTATTAAATTTGGAAATGGTATTGTTACCAAAGTCACATGTTGTGTCTGCTGCCGAGTGGTGATAAAAGGATCATTGTTCCCAATAGACTCGTGAAACAACCCAGTCATAGATGGGCCTGTCGTGAAACGGTCCAATAGTAGATAGGGATATTCTAGTGGGAGAATTGTAATTATCAAATGACGACAATCGATAGCAATTAAACTAGAAATTAAAGTATTGAATCTTGAAAGCATCTATGCAGCATAGTTATTTAATGCACTCTCCCTGTGTCTTCCCTAATGGGGTTATAAATACACTCTCAGAGGGTCGGCATGATGCATCAATGCAGTGCTAGCGGGCTGGCCATTAGGCTGCGCTGCATTTGTGCATCATGCAAATGCCCCGAGGCCTTACATGGTTAACCTTATAGGGCCGGGATGTCGCTTAAAGCACAAAAGCACCAATGCCGCCCCCGCGACTAACTCGCTGGGGCTGTATTGGTGCGTCAAAAACTATGTGGCCCTTAAAGGGTATAAGGCCCAAATGTTGGTGCCCCTACGGCAAAAGAAGTAGCGGAGTCGAGCCAGGTACTCAGCCCTATAGGTATAGCGCGGGTGGGTGTTTAAATGGCTAAATGCCCAAATGGTGGTGCCCCTACAGCAACACTCGGAGTAGAGCGGGGCCAGGTTCCCAGTCCTATACATAGAGCAGCTGGGGTTCCATGGGGCTCTGGCAATATCTGCTTTGATTCAAAACCTGCTCGTGATCCTGTAGTTTGGTTCATGTCATGGTTTTTCCTCACAGAATAAAGAGGTTGCCTTTCATCAGACAGGTATAAGGGGCAGGCACCTTTTAGATGGTGTAAATGAGATTCGATAAGCTACCCGACTCAAAGAGACCGATTAGATTACACCAGCGCCCTATATTTGCAATAATGAGCAGATATTTCCGGCTGAATAATTATTCCCTGGTTACATTTTAGCCAAAGCTCATTTCCCTAATTAGTCCCAATACCATCTTATCGCGTTAAGGGCCGCGGAGTGCCGTAATACAATATGCCCTTCATCGTCATGATGCATGAATGCAGTCCTGGGGAATAACTCACTAGTGCTGCATTCAAGCATCATACCGACCCTACAGGGTTGATACACTCCTGAATGATCGGTGTGATGCATGAATGCAGCCCTGGCGAGCAGACTCGTCGTCAGAGCTACATGCATGCACTATACAAACTAAGAGAATAATAACACTATACGACCCTTAAATGGTTAACTGAGCTAATGCGTCTTCCCACCTGACATCCTATGCTGAACGCCACCAAAGCAGAACCAAGATTAGAGAGTCTAACGACAGCTAATGCTGTTATCATTTTTATCTGGGTGTTATTCCCTGAACGGGAAGTTAATGGAGCTGGAAGTTTCTTTTTATTCCTGAAAATCTAGTTATTCCGCTCTTGATGAAAGGAATTTCGGGAACAGGAGTCTCGAGTCATGAGAGTATAACATTTCAAACATATACTAAACCGGAATATGTAATGAACTAGTGTATGTGCTCAATTTAGCCTTACGACCAATCATTATACTTATGTGAAGTTGAATTAGATTCAGTGGAAGATCGACCATCAAAGTAGCTAGTTTAAGCACCCAAATGCTTAAAGATTTCATAAACACCACTGTAGTGCTTATAGGATGCACGTCTTCGTGCTTAACGCTTAAATGGCGGCATGCTGCCTTAATGTATCATTCCCTTGGTCGTCATGACCATGAATGCAGCCCTGGCGAGTAGCCTATGGGGTTGAGATATTCCCGGGGTCGGCATGATGCACCAATAGAGCACCGGCGAGTTACTTGCCAGAGCTGCATCCATGCATCATGATGAGAAATGCCATCTTTAAGTGACATGTGTCCTTAAACCACGGCGGATGGCTAAGACAAAGGAATTCACACGTCGGTTTTTCCCGTTAGACTCACATAACCTTACAGCTGTGGTTTAAAACAGATAGACAATGGTTATGTGAAGCTGACTCAAATTATAACTAGTGTAGAGTAGCAGGCACCTTATAAGGGTGACAGCCAGTTTACTGTGGTTACATTGTCAGTTAGCCTCTCATAACCATTGTCTCTATATTACTTAAAGGGCTCTAACAACAGTCCAAGCATTTATATGGACCATTCCCATTTACAGAAGTATCAGAATTCTGTACAATGACGTGCTCCCACCCACCTTACTGACGTGGACCGGGAGACCCTGACAGATCGATGCCCTCATCCCCAGGGGCCTCCCTCCGCACATGTTCTGTATTTTTGTAAAAGACTCTGTGCTTTGCTTTCAACTGTCTTTTAGGTCCAATGTCACAGCTGGCCAACTACCGCACTCTAACCCTTTAAGCACCGACTAATGCCTCAGGGTGCCATCTATATGTGTCCTTATAATGTACCAAACAAATGCAGCGAGTTACTCGCAGGCATTCCTTTGGTGAGATATCAATCCTGTCGGGTGGGCATGATGCGTTAATGCAGCACTGATGATTTCCTCGCCGGACATGAATTCATGCCTACAAAAGGGCATTAAACCACGATGCTAACCTTCAGGGTTAAAGTGTCATAAGTTCTTCTTTGATCATCCAAACTGAACTGTCTTTTAGGGCGAATGTCACAACTCAGCAACTTCTCAAATCTAATTTCACTTGAACATTTTCGTCATTTTTTCCCATTTCGTTTCGAGTCGATGAGGGACATTAAAAACCCGAAAGTAGAATGAGGCTCGGTTCCTGTGTCTAACCCTCTACCGCCAGTGCTGCATTCAAGCATCATGCCGCCCCAACCGGCTTGATACACTCCCAAAGTGTCGGTATGATGCATGAATGCAGCGCTAGTGAGTATATTCACCAGTACTGCAGCCCTGTAGGGTCATTTATATGGGTCGACACTCCTGAATGATCGGGTTGACACTCCTGAATGATCGGTATGATGCAGGAATCCAGCCCTGGGGATTAGACCCGTCAGAGCTGCATCCATGCATCATACCAACTAAGAGAATAGCACTATACGATGCACCAACTTCTCAATTCATTTTGCCATCCTTAAAGGGTTAAAGGGCTAAGTGCGGGGCCCCTCACATAGACGATAGAGAATGGACAGTTTGATGAGATGGTAATAGCGGCAAGTCGTAATGGCCGAGAGGGCCGTACTCTGAGAGGAATACGTTCCCGCTCCACCCTCTCTACCCGACCCCTCAGACAGATAAGATACGGTTAACCCTTTAACCCTTCAAGGACGGCATGGTGCTTTAGTGCATGATGCCCTTGGTCGTCGTGATGCATGAATGCAGCACTGGTGAGTAACTCGCCAGGTCTCTATTCAACTTTTCCAGGTCGACCCCTCGGGAGTGTCTCAACCCCTTAGAGAGGGGGAAATGTTTAAATGCGCATCCCTGGTGAGTCACTGGCCAGGGCTGCATTAACCTATCACGGTGACAGAAAACATAACACTATGCCGTCCTTAAGAGGTAAAACCGATATAGGATGGGTTCTGGGGTCAGGAGGAAGGAGGGAAGGCTTTTAACACCAAGTCTCCATCCGTCACATTAATCTCCTTACAGCTTGTCCCGCCATCTTCTCTGACATTCTGAATGTGGGCGCTATTCCTGTAAACTACGTTAGAAGCCTGTTATCTATCAGCAGGACCACTGTGTAGGGTTTAGGCAACATGCAGCAGCGCCATCCTGTAGTCTACTAACTCACTATACATCATGTAGAGTGAATTTAAGTGAATGAGAGTGAACGTAGCATGTTACATGTTACATACCGCTGCTGCTGCCAGGTCGGCACAGAACATTGAATCAACATTGATAAGTGGTTGTCAATGTTGAGTCAATGTTAAGTCAATGTTGATTCAACGTTGAACTGGCGCCATTTTGTACATGCTACATCCACCAGGCTACCAGTCCTGTCAGTTTATCATTTGCAATAAGGTTTCTACACACAGAAAAGAAAGGGAGTCGAGGTTGCCTCCAAAATGACTCCCCTTTTCAGGGGAGTCCAGACTGCCTAAGGGGGCCTAGGTGACTCCCTAGCTGACCTAGTGGAGTCACCTAGGGGAGTCACATATCTCCCTGGCTCACAAAAGGGAGTCTCATAAGGACCTAGGCTCCCCTAGAGAGGGGAGTCATTCTGGAGGCAACCTGGACTCCCTTTTGAAGCTGTTTCTTTTCCCTGTGTAAGCACGAGTACATGGCTGCATGGGGAAACAAATAATGACCCTTCAGAATACGAAACCTCTGCAAAATAAGCAAAACTATATTGAGCTTCTACAAGATATCACCACCTTCCTGTATGATTAGGACTAGTACTTCTGCAGACTCTCCTTCTAATTAAGCGCTTAAAAATGCAGCACTCAGAATGGCGAGTCACTGGAGAAGCAGTATAAGTGTGTGGGCGTAGGATGGTATCTGATGAGCTAACCCTTTGAGGAGAGACTGTTGCTAAAAGGTGACATTTGTCATCATGTTATACTATTATATAAATGCAGCCCTGGCGAGTAACTCGCCGGTGCTGCATTGCTTCATCATGAAGACCCTGTTGGTGCTTGTGTGCAGCACAGGCGAGTAACTCACTATTACTCTGACTATAGTATTATACGGCCTATAAAGAGTTAAATTACTGGCAAGTAATCATATTAGTGCTGAGGAGTCGATAATATTATTCCTATAATTTCTTGGAACTGAAGTGTCTCTACAGAGGCCGTGAACCCAATTTGGATCGGCTACTGACACGGAAACTTGGTGATTTGATCTGTTAAGACGACCAAGCAATTTGTGGAGATATGAGATATGCATACTTTATGCGCATTTAGACTTGTTTTCCACAGTGTAACCGTTTTATCTGTTCCATGTCTTAGCCTGACTAAGGACTAGGACACTGTCATTGGTATTTGAAATTTATGCAGAGACGTAATCAGATTTTGAATTACTTGCACTTAATTGATTTACACCATTCATAAATTACCAGGCAGTAGATAGTGATGAGAAAATTTGACATATTAGACTTCAAATTCAGACTTATTTGCTGATCAGTGATGAAACGAGAAGGAGAAGATCACATGTATAATTGCGTATATGTACTGATGTAAGTAATGTAATAGACCCATTATATTACCAGGAAATAAATGACTTGAAAACGAAGATATTATTGACAGACTTTAAACTGTTTGTGACACATGGTACTACCATACCACGTGATCAGCACTGGGTGGGTGATAACTAGCAGGTAGTATTGATTGGAGACTTTTTGTCTGAGATTGCAACAACCTCTCATAACAATGCTGCCATAAACATGGAGCTCATTAAACGGAGGAGGCACCACGACTTTAACCCTGTAAGCATAGAATGATATATAATGCATCATTCCCTTTGTCGTCATGATGCATGATGCAGCCCTGGCAAGTAACTCACCAGTGCTGCATTCGAGCATCATGCCGAGCTAATAGTGTTTGGACACTCCTGAAAGGACATCTTGGCAGTATTGCAACCCTGCATGAGTGGGGAAATGGCTAATTTCTCGCCAGGGCTGCATTCACGCACCATGTCAACAGAAGGCTAAAAGACCAGGTTGGACTGCAGAGGTACACTCAAAAAGTAAACTTGTCTCCAAACTCTTCCAAGTGACTGTCATAAAATAAACGAGTCAAAAACTCTTCTAAGTGACAAGAAAGCGGGTCTTCTAGCTGGAGATAGAAGACCCACTTGGCATGTGCCAGCCCAAAACCTGACATTTGCCAGCTCCAGATTCTAATTTGTAACCTGATAGGTTAGACCATTTTTGACTCGTGTATTTTATGATAGTCACTTCGACGAGTCTGGAGACAAGTTTACTCTTTCAGTGTACACATACATAATGTAGCTGTGTTGGAACGTACACAAGCTGCATGTCTAGCCCCAGGCGTTGACTCATGTAAATCATTATACGTCAATAATTCAATAAACTAAGCCGATCAATGCCAACAACAATGGATGCAAACTTACTTTATAAATATAGGGACATCTATGAGGGTATTTTCCTTTTTTTTCTCTTTTATTATGAGTGGTCTGCTGCAGTGATCTATAGATTTCATTGCATTACCTACATCCATACGTTACTGCAACTCTGACGGCTACGCGTAAAGGGACTATTGTTGACTATACACAACCTACGTCTTAGAGCTCCAGATTCTAATTTGTAACCTGATAGGTTAGACCATTTTTGACTCGTGTATTTTATGATAGTCACTTCGACGAGTCTGGAGACAAGTTTACTCTTTCAGTGTACACATACATAATGTAGCTGTGTTGGAACGTACACAAGCTGCATGTCTAGCCCCAGGCGTTGACTCATGTAAATCATTATACGTCAATAATTCAATAAACTAAGCCGATCAATGCCAACAACAATGGATGCAAACTTACTTTATAAATATAGGGACATCTATGAGGGTATTTTCCTTTTTTTTCTCTTTTATTATGAGTGGTCTGCTGCAGTGATCTATAGATTTCATTGCATTACCTACATCCATACGTTACTGCAACTCTGACGGCTACGCGTAAAGGGACTATTGTTGACTATACACAACCTACGTCTTAGAGAGAGCGATGAGACTCTGAGAGTTCAACAAGAGGACGTTTACATTTATATGTACTGCTAGAGCTGTCTAAAGGATGTGGAAGTCGACCCGTTCCAATGAAATAAACCGGTTACAAATAGGCCTACCCTTGATCCAGGACAGGAAGTGATTTCACGCTATGGGGGTTTTGGGGGGGACATTATTTCTCAGCAAAAAAGAAGATTTCTACTGGAAATCTCCTCGCATCACTGTGTGTTGGGCATGTACCCTGCTGTACCATATCAGGGTTAACATAAGAGATCTCCCTGGATGAAGAAATGTGGAAGTAATCCCGAGCGCCAATTCTTAAGTGCATACCGCACTGTGGCTTCCTGTCCTGTATCGAGGCTATTTGTGATCAGATTATTTCGTTGCAACGGGTTAGCTTGTACTCCCTATAACTAAGTCAGACGTTTCCTACAGTAAGGTAGGAGTTGTTTGTGTTGTTGAGACGTCTCCCTTCTCTCCCCTCCCATTCCCCCCTCCCCCTGTGACGTCAGACGCCGATATACAGCTTTAGGTAAGTGAGCAGATCCCGCCTCCACCTAACCGGCTTAGGTCAAGGTCAGACACTGACTGCCTGCCTGAACAAAGTTGGTGTTGATCTCATCTTAGATGGCTGCTGAAAGTTCACACCGGAGAACCCATTTTAGAAATCCTACCGGCCAACGCCTGAAAACACGGTCTGTCATATCAGGAAATCGCTCCTAGCCTATTTGGCAACTAATATTGTATCTGAAACGAAGGCAATGACCTGTGGGATTCCCCAGGGTTTGGTGCTCGGACTCCTAAATTGTGAAAAGTCTGAAAAATATTCATTTCTTCTTTGGTATACACAGATGACTTACTAATTGTAGCAAGCGGTAGGTAAGATTCTTCACTTCACCCTACTAAAAGATGCTATAGTTGGTTGCATGTGTTTGGGTGAGGTGTGTGTTGGGGTGGGGGGGGGGGGGGGGGTTGAGGGGGGGGGGAGGGGTCAGACCTGTATCTTGTCCAGGTAAATAACAAGTAGTAATACTACACCGTAAGTCATTACCCTCACCTGACATGTCCTGACACCCCCCCCCCCGCCCATACACACATTACTCAGTGCCAAGGGGACCAGATACAAGGCAGCCATCTTACCATGTAGTACTTGCCATGGAGGGCTGGGCACCTTAGGGAGCGACAGGGGCGTGGCAAGCAGTTTCAAAGTAGGGGGGACTGACGGGTATTTTGCCCCTTTTGGACCCCTTTTTGCTTGGCCATTTTGGTTTGACCCTTTTTGGGGTTGGTCAAAAGTGGGGGGAGGGGGGGGGGGACATGTTCCCCCCGTCCCCTCCGGTTGCAACACCCCTGAGCGATCAACAGTGGGTTTTCGCGCAGAGCCCCTCCTATGGGTCTAAAATTGGCGCGTGCACAGGCCCTTTAAGGCATAGTAACACATGGGCTGTTTTGCTCAAAACAGGTTTTGATTCCCCCCCCCCCAAAAAAAAGGGGGTCGACACCTTCATCACTTTAATGTCATCATGATGCATGAATAAAACACTGGTGAGTGACTCGCCACGCCAGCATTCAAGCATCATGCCGAACCTCTGGGGTTGAGACACTCCCGCATGATGCATGAATCTCGCATGATGCATGAATGCAGCATCGGCGAGTTACTCACAAGGGCTGCATTGGTGCATTGTGAAGGCAAGTATCATCTTTTACCAAAATCGTTAAAGAGTTAAATGTGTTTATAGTATTGTTTAAACTACAGCGGAGGGACAAGACAAAGGAGTTCACATCATTGGTTATTTCAAAATACCCTCACATAACCTTAGAGCTGTGATTTAAAACAGATAGCATTTGTTATGTGAGGCTAACTCAAACTACTGTTTTCCATGGTTATTTTGAGTTAGCCTGTCATAACCATAGTCTATCTATTACATAACGCACCCCTGGAGTGCTATAACCCAGAGAGCAGGACATGCCTAGAAACCCACACCCTGTCCACGACACACCTCCTCCTGTATAATTAGATGAGTGGCGCACCTAGCGGTCACCTTGGTCGGTGCAGGGGTGAGGCCGGGCATGGCAAGGTGCCAGACTAACGGGGGTCGTCCAGAGTACAGACTGACTAGAGGTAACCCTCTAAGGACGGCGTGATGCCTTAATGCATCATGCCCTTTGTATTTAAGCATGAATGCAGCCCTTGCGAGTAACTCGTCAGTGCTGTATTCAAGCATCATGCCGACCCTATGGGGTTAAGACACTCCCAAATGGCCCGCATGATGCACCAATGCAGCATCGGCGAGTTACTCGCTATCTTGTCATCATGCCGTCCTTAAAGTGTTAAGTTAGACAGGGCCGTACCACCTACAGGGTTATACGTCCAGAGAGCAGCCTGACATGGGTTAAATTAGACAGGGCGGTAACGCTTACAGTATAAAGTTGGTCAAAGTAGCTTCAAGCTGCCTAAAGAAGACCACTTATCAATTTTAACCTCTGCTTAAAGTTGCTTAAATCGGATGGTAAAAGCGCCAGCTCCCCCTTACCCCCCAGCTGTCCTCGTTCGGGTTGCTGAGGGGTTCTCTTCTCCTCAGGTTGGAAAGTCGCCGAAGTTAAGGGCCCCAGGTCGCAAGGTCTCCTCTTTAGACCATTTGTGCTATAACCAGGATTTTTTAAAAAAGTTGTCAGGCCTATTGTACCAGGTTGCCTGGAAAACAGCCTAAGTCGCCAGGTCGCTTTTGACCCCTCTGGACCTCATCCCCCCCCCCCCCCCACACTTCCGCCTTAACAGCATTCTGCTTCCTGGTACATGTCGGGGAGACCTGGTTAAGGCGAGATCCCCTTCCTCTTCTCACCTTCTGCCCCTGGAGACATCCATGGTGTCCTTTTATGTGATGTGACTCAGAGATGGCTCACCAGGTGTCACTCATGTAGGCAGCCCATTCTGTACTGAAAGATGGCGCCCCCGTCTGGGTTAGATATATCTCTGTATGGTCACGACCATCTTTATACACTGCCAATAAGTTGTGTTCATTTATGTATAAAAATGACCAAGAATCTGCTAGGAGATTGATGCCGGTGCTACAGGTGTGAACACCACAGAGTGGCCTTCTGATAACTCTCTCTGTCGTAGAATGGAGACAGGCAGTTGACCAGAAGTAAAGGGCGCTAAGGGATGGTTGATTGATTGATTGATTTGTTTAACGTCCAGACGTACATCAAGTACCTCACGGGACATCTCAAGTTGGCAAGGAGTCATCCACAAATAGTGGTAGTCTGCCTTGCAGTAGTAGGACAGATATTTATATGCTGCTTGCCCAATACAGCAGTGACCGCATCTATGGATGATCGAATCTATGAAATGAATGACCGCATCTATGAGGTAGGGGAGAAAACCGCTACCGGGGCACGTCCCCTACTCTTTTCGAAGGATAGCAAGTGTTCTTTTATTTGCCTGTTCCTACCCACCTGGGCTAGTACCATAGTAGGCAGGGCCAGACAAACCACGGCCTTTGATATCTCAGACGTGGTTCACTGAGGAGGAATCCCATGCCAGACCACCAGCAAGAAGGCCCGGGCCCGCGCATATGGGCAGCGGTTGCCAAACAGCTTACGTGACTGATCACAGCAGTAAGGCACGAGACCCCTCAAGTTTTGTCGCCTTTTACGAATCCGGTATGCCCATTGGTATTATGGAAGGCTCCCGATGAAGTTATTCTACTCCTTCATGCCCCCATCATGAAGGTCCCCACTAACACAGGGGGAGCTAAGGGATGGGGTTTGGGCAGTAGGATGGGGTAGGTGTGGGGGTGTTACATGGTAGGGTGGGGCTAGGTAGTGCCAGGGTGCCGATAAGGCATCAGGCAAGTTTACACTGATCTCCGAAGACAACCTGGGGATACCCCCTATCCTCCTGGTCAAGACCCTGCACTGGTAGCCAATAGTGTAGTAGTGTAATTGGACTTAGGTAATGTGGAACTGGCAGTACTATTGGGGTTATGACCTGTAGCAGTGCAAGACATTTTACTGGTTCCCGAGTTGGAGGTAAATGTGTCTCTTTTCTTTGGCCTCCTGGAACCAGCGACATTTCAGAGGGGGGAGAACAAGATGGCGGCCAACACAGGACAACCAATCTGAAAGCTGGGGAGAGCTTAAACATCCTGCATCAATTTCCCATCTCCCCTAGACTTGCTGAAGCCTCTTATGTCATTTCCTGCTCACCACAAGGCTCACCTTCCAGCTCCCTTATCCAGGTCTTACAGCTCCCTAAACGACCAAACTATAGGACCGTTAATATTGTCAGGTCCGTCAGCACTGACCAACTCACCTTAGTCTTCTCCATTTCAATGAGTTTTAGGCTAAGTTCTTTTGAATAAGGCATTACTCATATGTTGTTATGCCTCAGTCATTCTTGAATAGCATTTGGTCATGCCTGACCAATGTCTCTATGACTAACCTGGGATAGCCAATTCAGACTATGGGCTTGGGCATTCAGATTTTCTGTGTACTGGTACACATCATTGCAGCGGAGACTTTCACAGAGAAGGTTTCATAAGACCATGTGTAATCTTGTCTGCCACGTGTACATTTACACAGCTTATACCACACTTGGCCGGTACAGTCTAGCGTCTTCCAGCTTGAGAGTGGATAAATTTCATCCTCTTGTAAACTGGTCAAAATAGTAGCCACTGGCCGAGGATCCTCGTCGGTTTGACGCGTGACTGGGCAGAACAAAAGAAATTGCCTGTCTGTATAATACGAAGAGTTTACTTTCAAAACGCAATAAGTGCCATTTTGAAAAATGACACAAGTTTTGGCAAATGTGTAGGACAGGAATAGAGAAATGCAATTTTGAAAAAAAAAATCCTAAAATTCTATTTTTCATCTCTTCAGGTCCTCTCTGGTGTACACATTATATCCGAGGCACTATAATTCGTAACATGGTAGCCTTAGAGAGATCACTACATGCCGAAATTCTTGAATGGATTTGTTGCGTTTTGCAATGAAACACTTCATATGTACAAAAGGTGACATCCATCATTGGTGTGTCATAAGTCAGTTAAACCACAGCCAGAGCCCTGTATTAAAGATATTGGCTTAGTTACGGCTGAGCACACTCATCTACGACTCGTGATAGGCTTTGACTGTCACCAATATCCTGTGTACAGGGGTCTGGCTGTGGTTTAACTACTACTTATAACATTCATGAGGAGTGTTTGTGTCCTTTCAGTGTGTAAGGGAAACAGATATCGAGCCCAACTCTGCCCCTGTGCCCTGGCTGAGTTAGCTAGCGTAATCACTTCCCCCCCTCATACCTACCAATCCAAATGTATGTGTAAGGTGAGAATTGCAGGCAAGGTTTTGTGGTCCAGTGGTTGTGACACTCACTCTGGCTGCAGGAGGTATCAAAGTCTGGTGAACAGGTGCTGGCAACTCCTTAAAATGACCATGCCAGCGACTTTAGAACCTGTAGTCATTTTTCACCCTGGCTTATGAAGCCATTGTGGAAAATGACCCTGCTCTTAAATCATAGTGAGTGCCTTTTTGTAATGGATATTTCAGATATTTGCCTTCACTTTTCAATTGTGAAACCATCATAAATGGAAGGAGAACTATCAGTATTACCAATTTAGTATTTCAAAATATTTCCCAATGATTTTTCAAAGTAGTATACTAAATACTTGCACCAGACATGGGAGAGAGTAGCTCTCTATTCTCAGAAGAATGCAAATGTGACTGGTGTGCCAAATTTGTGACAGAAAAAAAGCACCCCATCAGTAGAACCACAATATAATCTAGTAAAGTCTGGGAGAACTTTGGTACCAGAAGTATAGCAGCTGAGAAAACTGAATTTTAAATTATATTTGTATGTGTATTCTTTACTAACACACCAGAAAGGCCTAGAGGGAGGTGTATTCAATGGGATTAAATAACAAGCAGAGGGGTAAGGCAGCCCCAAAAATGAACCTGCCTTGAGCATTCACACCTTGGGAGGTGGGAGGGCTGGGGGTAATGTGGAGGGAGGCATGGAGAGAAATGGCCCGGCTTCATAAGTCTTTGCAGGGTTATTTCCTGGTCATTGCTTAGACCTGGTGAAACCAAGAATCCATTTTTGATGGACCACTACAAGTGTGGAAATTCTGTATGTTTCATTTATAAATCAGATTTGTCATTAATTTTTGATTCTCTGCCATTTGAACTACAGTAAAATATGCAAATCTCAGTAAAATATGTACATCAATAAATTCTCTGAATAGGCATTCTTTCTAAGAAACCGTTATTGTTACCTATAGCAGGTCTATTCTGTTCTAATCTTCATTCCCGCAGTCATAAACCATCCCTGGTTTGATGGCAAGGCTCCAGGCATGGCCATTATTTATTTACCATGGACTATGGTCTACGTGTCCTTCTTCAAGCAAGGAATGTAGATGTCATCTATTCAAAATCTGTGCACATACCATTTTTATATCATCTCAAATATCATATCACCATACAGACTAGTATGTCAAATCCAATCAAAGGAATCCCTATTTATTATCCTAATAATTCGTATAATATATATACCACTTATTTTTCAAAACCTTTTCAGTCTTGAGGAAAAGCCTATACACATGTGAACCCCCTGTCGCCAGCTGCCTGCCCCACCCACCTGTTTTGTGTATGGTAACGTATAACCAATGTTTTATCGCATCGGATGATTTACTTGTCACTGTTTTTTTTCTGTCTGCCCTTCTCATAGTTTTTTTCCTAGATGACTGCAACTGTGTGTTTGTGTCTGTCTCTCTCTCCCTCCCTCACTCCCTCCCTCCCTCCCTCCCTCCCTCCCTCCCTCCCTTTATCTCATTGCCCATCGACCTCTCTCTGCACCCTGTCTCTGTAAGTCTATATCTGTCTATGGCTCTTTATCTGGGTCTTGTCTCATGAGGTTCTCTCAGAATGTCTCTGTCTCTCAGTATCTCACCCCTTCCCTGCCACTGTCTATCAGGTTTCACTACCCTCCCTTTGCCCTCTATCTCTGCTCACTCCGCTGTTCCCATTTCACCAATACTGATGACTTTTTACGAGGCCTCCCCAGCAGCCCTTACTGATACTACATGGACTACATGACAACTCAGTCGTTGGGACCCGCCCCTGTCCCTCCTATCCACCAAGCACGGCTAGAGACGCTGACAAAAATAGGAAGGAAGCATCCAAGCTGTCTAGAAGGGGGACTGCAAAGACAAATACTTGACAGCAAAGCGATAAAGCGGAAGTTGCAGCGCGGCACAATCTCTCATGGCTTCATGTTTATCTACAATCAGGATGCATCAAAGCAGTGGCAGGGGGTTACTCACCGCTGCTGCATCGGTGCACCTTGCTGCTGCATCGGTGCACCTTGCTGCTGCATCGGTGCACCTTGCAGCTGCATCGGTGCACCTTGCTGCTGCATCGGTGCACCTTGCTGCTGCATCGGTGCACCCTGCTGCTGCATCGGTGCACCCTGCTGCTGCATCGGTGCACCCTACTGCTGCATCGGTGCACCCTGCTGCTGCATCGGTGCACCTTGCTGCTGCATCGGTGCACCTTGCTGCTGCATCGGTGCACCCTGCTACTGCATCGGTGCACCCTGCTGCTGCATCGGTGCACCCTGCTGCTGCATCGGTGCACCCTGCTGCTGCATCGGTGCACCTTGCTGCTGCATCGGTGCACCTTGCTGCTGCATCGGTGCACCTTGCGGCTGCATCGGTGCACCTCGCTGCTGCATCGGTGCACCTCGCCGCTGCATCGGTGCACCTTGCCGCTGCATCGGTGCACCTTGCCGCTGCATTGGTGCACCTCGCTGCTGCATCGGCGCACCTTGCCGCTGCATCGGTGCACCTTGCCGCTGCATCGGCGCACCTTGCCGCTGCATCGGCGCACCTCGCCGCTGCATCGGCGCACCTCGCCGCTGCATCGGCGCACCTCGCCGCTGCATCGGCGCACCTCGCCGCGGCATCGGCGCACCTCGCCGCGGCATCGGCGCACCTCGCCGCTGCATCGGCGCACCTCGCCGCTGCATCGGCGCACCTCGCCGCTGCATCGGCGCACCTCGCCGCTGCATCGGCGCACCTCGCCGCTGCATCGGCGCACCTCGCCGCTGCATCGGTGCTCCTTGCTGCTGCATCGGTGCTCCTTGCTGACCCTTCGGGAGTGTATTACCCCAGTGTTTAGCGTGTTGCATGAACGGACTATGTCTTAATTGATTAAGCCAAGTCTTACGCGGTCTCCCCTAGATATTCCCCCTCTTACACGCCCCTGCATGCCCCAGGATGCTTTGGTGCAGATAGCCTATCACCCTCTGCCTAATACTAAGGTACATACAGCCTATACTTAGCCACAGCTGCTTGGGGCCGGGGTCACATCCCCGTGCATAAATTGATGTTTATTGCTACACCATGATGGTAAATGTACACAGTTGAGCTTAAGGCGAAGATACGGAGGCCTATTCCGCTTAGCATTATGACAAGTGTAAGCCACCATTCTGCCTGTACTGACGAGCAACAAGCTTAAGCAAATCTCGTGGACGAGATTAGGGATCATAATATTTGGAATGAGTGGGGGTTGAATATTACTTTTATTACCTTCCAGAATGGGGGGGGGGGGGGGGTTGGTTATGACACTGGTCTATCAGTCCAACAGGGGTATGTCTTACTTCGACATGAACTCAGGGCGCGGTCGAGGTTTAACACGTCTATCTGTAGTAGCACGTGAAGACGCCAGCAGGGGAGTGTTGTTGTAATATTGCTGTAGGAGTTTGTTGTTATCAGTTACCTGTACACGTTACCTGAGGCCGCCATGTTCATACCCCACCTACCTGGGCCCTTCTGTCGGGGGGGGGGCTGCCAGGGCTGCTGCCTGAGGGGGGGGGGGGGTGAGGAGAGATAGACTTCATGTAGGTCCGGAGCCTTCTACTACCCACTCATATCTACCATAACACTGGGAGGAGGACAACTTGAGGGATTGTATCTAAAGCTTTCATAATGCACCACTGCCTGAATGTTTGCATCTAAGTTAATTAAGTATGCTTAAAGGAACACTTCAAGCATATCTGACTTAAGTAAATGCCTATTAAAGCCACTTAAATGTCGTTATGACCCTTTTGTGACATTTACAGTGGATTACTGAATTCACAGCCGCTTAAAGTGTTCCTTAAATTTGCTTAGATGCAAAAATTCATGCAGTGGCAAACAGGGCTTATTTCAGCCTAAGGTGCCATTTCCACACCCTGAGAATATACTGAATACCCAAAGGTTCAAACGCAGAGTCTGGTAAAACATCAATGTCACAAGGTGATAGGAGCCCTTATTGCTCTCATTTCTACAAGTCTGCAGATTATACAGCTTTATTTACCTAAGGCTATTAACACATCCCCAGCAGATTAAGCTCCACTCCCCCCCCCCCCCCCCGACTCATGTCAGCCGTATACCGGGCTCAACACGTGTTACCCTTGGACCTTCTGAATGTTATACAGCTCTGGCATCAGAAGTCATGCCTCTGACATCATTAACTCAACCACACAGATACCTTAGCTGTGAGGTATTCCATCAATCAGTGCTAGCAATGCTGAAGTACCAGAGCAGTGGCCGCTGCTGTCCGCATACCAGGGCGGATCCAGAGGAATGTTTCGGAGGCTGGAGTCAGGGTCAGCGAGTGCGGGCTACTAATCTCCTCCAAAGGATAATCCACTTCGAATCCTAGGGTTATTTCTGGATTAGTCTGACCCTACGACTCATGTTTGATAACCAGGTGGAAAACAGTGACGTGCTAATCTATATATTGTCTTTTGACATCACTAGTGGTATTGATGTTTTGCTGCAAGTATAGGCCAATAATTACTCCAATGACTCCCAAAAAAAAAGGCTTTTTAACAGGAATATCTAAAATCTTCTTGAATTAGTGAGTCATCCTGACGATCAGCAAGTCGATACGGCATTTCAAGACTCATACCTGGTACTATATCACGTCGTATACTGGCATCTATCCTTTATACATCAAATATTGTATCCCTGAGACATGTCTCATAACCGGATGGCAGGGAATCCACCTCAAGGTCATCAGCAGATCAAGGTCATGGGCAGGTTCAGGGTCAAATAGATAGGTCAAGGTCATCGGCAGAGTTTTGAAAACAAATAGCAGCTCAGGCTGCTTAGACTCGGAAAGAGGATTAGACAAATGGCGGCCGTCCTGGGACGTTAGGGGATTACCTGTATTAGATGTCCGCTACTCCCCTCTAGCCCCCTTCTCTTCTTTCTCCTCCCTTCATCTCCTCTCCTGTTCTTTCTCCTCCTCTTCCCTTCCTCTCCTTCTGCTCCTGGACATAAAAATCTAAATTCCCCGGGCCATAGTCTCCAGTGGCTATCCCAGGTTAGTCATGTATGTATGTAAATTCTTTTATATATATTGAAGACATATAGGCATGAGTTCTTGCCTGTAATTATTTTGTATCCAGTTAATGTTATATATATTCCACTTGTACATGAATTACTTATCAACATAAAACCACATAGTCATATAGGGACATTTTAACTTTATGTAACAAATAAATGAACACTGCCCTATTGTCCCTTTCCTTCTCATCCCCTATGACCATTCCCCTACCCCATCACACACACACCTCATCTTTACCACTGTTATATATGTTGCTACCCTGGCCTCCTGTTCAGCTGATGCTGCTTTGTAAAAAGGCTGACAGTAGTTGTGTGTTTTGGTAGAATGACCCCCTGTGGTGTATATGTCTGTACAGCCCCCCCCCCCCCGGCCCCACCTTGGCTGCTGATGGTGTTTGGGGCTGGGGCTGGGGCTGGGGGGGGGGGGATATATATAGTGTAGACCATGTGTATAGGAGGAGAGACAGGAGACAGGAGAAGGACATCCAGAAAACTCTGTTGCCTGACTCTTATCTTGGCTGTGCACTTATAATCCCTGTCTGGCTAAGTAGAATTCTCCTTGACAATGAACACATGTCTCCTCATATATCCCACCCACTGCATTATTTGTATATCTGCTCTGTTTCCCTGTCCCTGTCTCTCTATTTCTGTCTGTCTCTGTCCCTGTCTGTCCCTCTCTGTTGCCTTGTCTCCCCCTTTCTTCGTCTCCCTTTCTCTTTCTCTGTTATCATTCTTTCTCTAACCCTATAAATCTTAGTCTGGCTGTCTGCCTACTTTTCTGCCTGCCTGTTTGCTTGCCTATCTGCCTGCCTGCCTGTCTGTCTGCCTGACTGCCTGTCTGCCTGTATCTCTGCCGCCTCTCTAGTATCTAGTATCTCCCCATTACCCCTCCACAGTGCACTGTGTAACATTTCATTATGACTAAACAGCAACGACTTGGCAATAAGAGTATTCTGTTTCAGCTACTCTTTGTAATTCATTCTCTCCATTTGACCTGGACCTGTCATCCAGACAAACAGCTCTCATTTTTAAATGAGAGAAAGAACGTTAAATACGTTTCTGTTGTATACCATGTCCCTTGTGTCTTTGAGGCAGTCAGAGGGGAGGAGGTGTTGTCGTAGGAAAGAGCACACTCATTAACCTCTTCAGGCAGGATTAGAGACTATTCTATCTAACCCATTAACAAGGTTGCATCTTGCATGAGAACATGATGACCTTTGTACTCATAATACATGCATGTACCTGCACAGAGAAAAGAAACAGCGTCAAAATGGAGTCCAAGTTGCCTCCAGAATGACTTCCCTTTCTAGGGGAGCCCTGGTTCTCCATTTACTCCCTTATTTGAGTTAGGAGCTATGTGACTCACCTAGGTGACTACCCTAGGTCAGCCAAGGAGTCACCTAGGCTCTCTTATGCAGCCTGGGCTCCCCTACAGAGGGGCGGCATTCTGGAGGCAGCCTGGACTCCCTTTTGAGGCTGTTTCTTTCTCTGTGTGGGTTGCAAGTTGCTGCTTTCATGCATTATGATGGCAAGATGGGACCCTGTAGATTCAGGTTTATACCGATGCAGTACTGGTTACTAGGCTGTGTTTAATCTCTCCCCTCTAACACACTCCCAAATAACCGGCAGTATTGAAGGCATGCCAATAGATGACTAGTCGTTAACAGAATATATACCTCCCAGGGCTAGATAGATGAACTGTAATTGATCTAGTATTGCTAGTATCAGGATAGCACTGAGGCTTGTGGAACACCAAAGATGTAGAAACGGCCACCAACCGCCAGGATACAGACTATGGATGGAGAGTTGTCCTCACAGGGTCAATTTAAGATCGAGTTTGAAACTTTGCTGCTTTTAAGGTTGTATTTAAGGCAAGCAAAAGTCTTGAACACTTCAAGGGCTACATGGTGCCTTAATGCATTATGTCCTTTGTCTTCAAGATGCAGGAAAAAATGCAGCGCCTGGAAAGTGAGTCGCCGGTGCTGCATTCAAGCAGTATGTTGACCCTACTGTATTGATACACTCCCAAAGGGTCAGCATGATGCACTAATGCAGTGTTGCATTGTATTGGTGTATCATGCAGGCTGCCTTTGTAGAGCTAGGTCTGAGAGTTGTGGGGAGGGCAGTGGGTGCATGGGGAGGGCGGTCTACTATTACCTCTACTTAATGACAGGCCAGTACAATGTAGTCTGGGGTCATTACTCCCCAGCACCATCTCCAGGCAGCATCTATAGCACAAGTCATCTCTATGAAAAAGGGGTTTAGAAAAAACCGATCAAGAAATGCTGGACAGTCTATCAGTCTGTCCATTCAATCATTAACCAATTAAGATGAGATGCTAGATATCGTTCCCTTCTAATCAATATTTCTGTTTGCATAAATAGGTTGATGATCTCTCAAATTGCATCTCTAAAAAGTTTGATGAAATAAATAACCGAAATTTCTAAATCCTAACCACCAGCCGACATAGGCCAATTGTGTTGAACTGTACATCTTTTTAGACAGGAGAGTTAAGCAAGTTGAACAACAGCAAAATTCCAATTTATTCATTTGAAGGGAATTACTCATTCGACAGCTTATTTGAAAGCTAATTTGACAGCTCTTTTGAAGGCTCATTTGATAGCTTGTCCTGCTACTTGGAATTGAGCAATGTGAAAGTAGAGATTGTTAGAGAAGTTGTTATAGAACAAATTCCCCAATTTGGCTTTCCATACGAGCAGTTTGGAGATGGTGAAATTACAGGTTGAAGTAATTTAGTCTCCCCGCTCGGCATGACTCGGCACGGCTTGTCTCTCCATCAGAGCTCTAACTACAGGCAATGCAATGTCATTTACTGAATTTCCCCTTTCTCGTTAACCATTCTATGGCCGGTTGGTGCTTTTAGGTGCTGTGCTATGCGCTTTATCGTCATGATACATTATTGCAGCCCTGTCGAGTCTACTCACCAGGGCTGCATTCAAGTATCATGTAGACCCCTCTTGAATGCATCAGTATGTTCGGCATAATGCTAGAACTGCCGAGTATGCTTGCCAATTAAACTCTCCAAAATATTTTAGTGCAATTTGGGTGCTGAGAGTCTAAACCATTTGGGGAAGGGACAGGGTGATACAATACAGCCAGAACACTATGAAGCCTGCAAGCTGCGTACATGCCACTCCTGCACCAATGCCTTATGGAAAAAATAATTGTACTAGATGCTAATATGATGGGCAGTAGAATGAAATATGACACATTGAGCTAGAGATTAGTGTTTTATCATCTTGAGCTGCTCGATATATAGAGCCGAGCTATTGCTAAATAGCACAGAGCCGTGTATATCCCCCCCCCCCCCATCAAGCTGCCTGACTCACCCTGTACACTGGTACAGTCTCGGACTCCCATACCAACACTGCCTCGTGCCCTATGCTGCGCCATCTTCAGCTAACTTGCGCCAGATTGGTGACGCAAATGGATGTGTATTGGTAAATACACATCGGGGTACAGACCAATTATAATCTAGATCAAAGGGGTAATTAAATTAGCTCGGGCCAGCTGTACAGCCAACTGCTATACTTGACAAAAGTGGGTGAAAGTGGGTGTATTGGGGTAGGATGACAGCCTGCTCCCAGGCTATCCAACTGGTAGGATAGATGCTGGCCGAGGCTGCACCCCGTACGTCCACGTGGCCTTGTACCCTCTGACACCAAGCCAACAACCTGCACTCAGCCCCTCACCCCACACCATCTGCGTTTTCAACCTCTCGGACTGTCTACATTATCTTGGGAGGGGAAACCATGTCACTGCCAAAGTTTGAAAGGAGGTGTTCCCTTAATCTGACTTATATCAAGTCCCCATCTATCTAATATGAAAATATGGTATCTCACTCGAGTGCATGGACAAATGTTTTAAGCATGTATCCGAATAATCTAATCAATTAGCAAAGTATCAATCTATAATAATCTTTGAGCTTGGCTTCGGATTCGAGTTAGTTTGGAGTTCGGGTTAAGATGTTGTTAAGATTTTGTTGTTGTTGTTGTTTTTGTTGTTATAAGGGGTCTTCTTCACCCTGAAATCGCTGGAAAAATGTTTTAGAAAAGCCATGAAATGCCTGGTGTCTGTGTGCCTGGAGTGTGGGGACCAGGGCCAACACCCCCGGCGGCTGCTGGCAGACAGGGAGGTATGCCACCTGACTGCGGCCACTGACAGGCCAATATAACACGAGAAAGCCGCTTGTTGTGCTGTTCATGTATATGTATATTGTGGCTGATAGGGGGTGGGGCGGATGGGGAAATGGTGGAGGGAGCAGCGCATGGTGTGGGGAGCAGCTCATGGTGTAGGAAGCAGCTCATGGTGGGGGGAGCAGCTCATGGTGGCGGGAGCAGCTCATGGTGGGGGGAGCAGCTCATGGGGGAGGGAGCAGCTCATGGTGGCGGGAGCAGCTGATGGTGGGGGGAGCAGCTGATGGTGGGGGGAGCAGCTGATGGTGGGGGGAGCAGCTGATGGTGGGGGGAGCAGCTGATGGTGGGGGGAGCAGCTCATGGGGGAGGGAGCAGCTCATGGTGGCGGGAGCAGCTGATGGTGGGGGGAGCAGCTGATGGTGGGGGGAGCAGCTGATGGTGGGGGGAGCAGCTCATGGTGGGGGGAGCAGCTCATGGGGGAGGGAGCAGCTCATGGTGGCGGGAGCAGCTGATGGTGGGGGGAGCAGCTGATGGTGGGGGGAGCAGCTGATGGTGGGGGGAGCAGCTGATGGTGGGGGGAGCAGCTCATGGTGAGGGGAGCAGCACATGGTGGAGGGAGCAGCTCATGGGGGAGGGAGCAGCTCATGGGGGAGGGAGCAGCTCATGGGGGAGGGAGCAGGTGATGGTGGGGGGAGCAGCTCACGGTGGGGGGAACAGCTGATAGTGGGGGGAGCAGCTGATGGTGGTAAGGGGACTGGGAAATGGTCTAGATATCACCTATACACAAGCTGCACACAGTGGGATTCTAGGGAAGGGCAATATATTAGGAGGCATATATATATGATATCTAGACTAGAGCCAGAAAACATGTTGTAGATCTATATCAGCCCATAGGTCTCTATATAGAGGGGCAAGGGGTGGAGAGTCTGTAGTGTTTATCCCTTGTTAGTCACAGAGACATTGGCCAGTTCTGACCAATTTGTATTTATAAATGACTGAGGCAAAACACAATGTGACTAATTCCTGTTTCAAAAAGACTTAGGCTAGTAGTAGAAACACTACTAGTCTACTAGTAGAAACAGAAAGACTAAGGTGAGTTGGTCAAAACTAACCAAGACGACATTATTAACTAATAACATAGGTTAGTCGTATAGGGAGCCAAAAGAAATAACTAAGTAGGTTATCACTATGATGACTGAGCTGCTAGACAGCACTGACTAATGTCTGAACATCAGTGTAGGAGAGATAGAATAGGGGTTATTTACAGACAGAGGAAACATATCGGGGCAGACGAGGCCAGACACAGAGACATATTTGATTGTGGGTGATTGTCAGGGAGGTTAGGGGGAATGGTTGATGTGGAGGGGGTAAGTGCTACAGCATGGGGCCCACAGAGGATCCAACCACAGGCTAGGGGAGCAGCTCATGGTGAGGGAGCAGCTCAAGGCGCAGTCAGCTATTTTAGTGTTATTATTACAGGCCCAGGGCAGACAGTCTATCCCCCCCCCCCCCACACACACTCACCAACCCTCCCACTACACAAACACCTCAGCTAACAACCAGGGATCCTCCAGATCTAAGTCTCCCTGCTGCTTGCTTGGGCAGACTGTGTGCCAGATCCAGTCAAGGTCTTGTCCTTAGCCCTTTAAGGCCCACATGGTGTTGTAACGCCCTATACCCTCTGTCATTAAGTATCCAGCTCTGTGGCTGACTCACCAGTGCTGCACCCATACATTATGCACTCCCAAAGGGTCAGCATGGTGCATGAATCCAAGCCTTGGGCATACACGCGCCTGGACTGCATTCATGCATTATGGCAACCAAGGGTGAAGTGCATTAAAGTACTATGCAGCCTTGTAAGGGTTAAACCCGGGGGGGGTCCACTGCTACATGCCGTCAGACACCCTATGAGCCCGTGTCATGGAGGCCTGTGATGTAATGAAGGGTCATAACGTGGGATTAAACGTCAGGATCTCTACATTAGGGGTGCATTTCCCAGTGGGCACAAAATTCACTTCAACATTGATTCAACTTTAAATCAACATTGAATCAACATTGACAACCAGTCATCAATGTTGATTCAATGTTCTGTGCCCACTGGGTTAGACCAACATGGAAAATACCTCAGGACTCCTTACTGATAAGTAAGGATAGGCTTAGGATCATGTGTTTGCTAAATTGTATCTATGGGGTTACAAGAAGGTCATAACGGCAAATGGACAGGACATACATTTGTCGTCGACATCATGCGGCTATGCAGTGCCAGAGTGCGACTCCCTGTTATTGCATTGGAGTATCATGCCAATCATGTATAAATCCCGTAGGGTCGGCATGATGCATCTATATAACAAGTTATACGCTGCAGCCATGGACACAGTGATCACAAGAGGCACTGAATCACCCTTCAAGGTTAAGGTGAAAGAAGGCGAAGACTGTGTAGCTACAAGTTAGAAATACTGAGGTCAGAATAGTTGCTTCTTTGGGATTGCACTCTGACCTCACAGTGTACTAAAGGAATGTAAGAGAAGAGGTGACCTTACTACTTACTAAGATAATCTTATGGTTTCATGTTTTGCCAAAGGATGTTCAAACAGTATGCTAACCTAGAGTATTTATAAGGTTTATGAGGGGCGAGGAGGTTTGCCTACCTGAACACATCCCTGGCCCTACCTCACCAGAACTCCCTGATGGTGCAGTGGGCTGAGGGGTGACATATTGCCATGCAGTGATCAAAGGCACAACCTAAGTGGCATCTCCACCAGAGTTATTATGGTGGAGAAAAATACACTGTTCTCTCATGGAAAACAGGTTCTCACTCCGTCCTGCCCTTCAGGATGTGTAGTATATCAGTGTTAGCCTAAGGTGGTCAGGATTTAGAGACCAATTCTGGCCTGTTGCTCCAAGTCTTAACCCTTTAAGGCCAGCCTGGTCATTTAATTCACTAAACCATTTTTCACATGAGGCGTAAAAGCAGCCCTGTTTGCATACACTCCAGTGCGGCATTCATCTATCGGGCTGGCCCAAAAGGGTTGATACCGCAAAGGATCGGCATGATTCTCTAGAGCAGGGCCAGTCTGGTGATCTAATTTATAGGCAGCTTTGCAGTGCTGTGTTGGTGCACATGGCGAGAAATAAACCTATACCTTGTGGCATAACCCGGTTCTTATAAACAGGGCTATAGAACACAACATCACCTTATCTGCTCTGTGTTTTCTAACAATAATGAAAGTTCATGAACTGTCTCCCAAATAACACGGTACCAAAATCCATATCACATTGTCAAAACTCGGAAATGATGTTTGCTTTCTTGTGTTATCATCCTGTAGTAAGTTCAAAGACTAGTCATGTTTTATTTCATCAAGGCTCAGGGCGGAGAAAAATCAACTTTACTTTCCGGTAAACAGGATCGAGTTTCATCTATGTACATCTTTTTTTGCACCCTTCGCTCCTTTCCTTAATCCCCTTAGACGTACAGTCTACCAGCGTTAGTCAGGTGGTAAAGTTACCTGGTGCTTGTGTATTTTCTAGAATAATGTTGAGCTGTTTTAGTTCATAAACTGGCCTCCAGCATCTATACCACTGTTTATAAAATCTCCAAGGTTATGAAAGACTACAGTGTGCTGAAATTCAGTAGAAAAGGAAGCTGAAGATATTGCAAAGAAGGATGTTAGAAAATTATTCAAAGGTCATTCAAGGTGTTTTTAAGCACACTTTTGATGGAGGTGAAATAACGTTGCTTCCTAGAAACCGGTTCGACTCAACCCCAACTCCTCTAGCACCCTCTCTTCATTGCCTTACGTGTAGGCCATGAGGGTAGAGCATGTATTTTCTAACAATAATGTTGAACCGCAAAAGTTTACAAACCAATGTTTACAAAATATCTCTTTGTTATGCTTCACAGTTTTTGTTTTTCAATAGCAGGGAAGAAGCTTCAAATCATCACTAAAAAAAGGGTTAGAAAAAGTTCAAAAGCCAGTTGAGTGGCGTTTTAAGCACACTCATAGTGGAAAAAGCCTACTTTTCTTCCTGAGAAACAGGATCCACCGCCATGCCTCTAATACCCTCTCAACCACCCCCTTCTCCTTAGATGTGCACTCTATCAGACTTAGGCAGGTGTCCCAGTGGTGGGGCAGAGTGGGGGGGGGGGGGTGGAGGGTGAGGAGGCGGGGGGTGATGTTTAACAGTTTTCTAGCTGATATGATAGGGCACCAGGAGACTCAGAGTCTGGCCCGAGGCACATCTGAAACCCGTAAACCGTGCCCAGACCCCTCTAGGCTGCCTTTGAACGGGCATAAACCAGGTGTAGAATTCCCCCAGCTTATATTTATAAATAGAGAGGGCCCCTGTGGATCTCTGATACGGCATGTTAGTGGGCAGGCAGGAGGCATGGTGAGGGGGGGGGTCTCTTTTAAAACATGAGTCAGAGTATGTGAGTCTTCCTGCAGTATATCATCCACTAAAACAGTGTCTGTGCTGTGTATTTCCACTCACTCATGAACTCACTAGTAGCTCAATTTCAGCTGGTCCTCAACTACTGCCAACTTTCTGGTGGATTCTCCTTGTTACTATGAAACATAACATCACTTTTCATTGGGATTTTATAATATTATTGCATTGTTCATCTATAGTCACTATCAGCGCAATCAGATATTCCTGTATTTAAGATGTAAGGTTGCTATGCAATATCGTACGTATGACCAGCTATAGTGGCGTTTAGTCTTGAAAGATTGATATTCACACACTAAACCGAAAACCTTGCCTTTTAGATTTAGATTATAAGGCAGAAAACATGTCATGTAAAATCCTTGCTTTTGCATATGATGTCCAATAACCCTTTCTAATAAAACTGGCATAAGGCTGTAATGCGCAATGATGCCATTATACCCAGCAAAATGGTTCACCATGTCATCCATGGAGCACCAGGATTTGAAAAGGGTCCACCAGGCACCAAAGTACCAAAAGTGTCTGGATGCGATGCAATCCCGATCACAATATCTTTAGAAAAATCTTTATTTCTTTTCCAAAAGGAAAGTTGGGGGGGGGGTCCAGATCCCAGTACCCCACCTGGATCCGCCCTTGGATATAAACAGGGAAATATGGTGTATGAATAAAACAGAAACTCACACAACAGATGTTGTCGGACTTAAGGTAATCCTCCTCCTTCTCCCTGGCCATGGTGAGGCCGTGTGGTAGATCCCTTGTTACAGGTAACTCCTCGCTCAGGTGTTAACACTCAGGTGTGAAACAGGTGTTAATCCACACTCTGACCTGTAGCCGGGAGGTCAGGTGTTAGATCTTCACACACCTGAACAGAGGTGTGAATCACAGGTGTAATAAGTAATAACACACCTACTGAATACCGAGTGTTAAACTATCCCCGTTAGAGCTATCCCAGGTTATTCGGTTGATGTTGGTCCCTCTATGCGAGTCGGACGGCAACACGTATGGTGAAAGGGAATATCAGACAGGTAACTCCTGATACAGGTAGGTTAAACTCCTGGTGCCTTCACACTGTGACAGGTGGGGTAGGGAGGCACTCGGGGAGGGAGGGGGACCCCCACAGACTAGTCCCCAAGATCACCAGAGGAGATCCAAGGGGTGGCCTCCGCGGCAGGGTCCGGGGTGGGGTATCCACATCCAATGTGTCGCTCACGGTAGGATCCACTAATGAGATACTTCCCCGATGTTTTGTCGTAAGGTGATGCTACTTCCCGCAGATTATAACAGAAGCAAGATCTCCATTCTGCTGTCAGCAGTATGTTCCTGCTTGAAGAAGCCGCCGCCGACACAAAAAGACCGGTGTCAAACGCGGGAAAGCCGGTCAATAATGTAAGCAGTAGATAATACAGCGGTAAGCACGAATACATGGGTATAAACGGTTGAAGTCACACTATGGTCTATTGAGTCTCCAGTAGTGGAGAGGTGGCTAGATTAGTGAGGATCCATGAGGTCTTGATGTGGTGTTGATGTAAGCTGTAGCGTCAAAGATGTAAGGGGGAACTATTGCAGGCTACACAGCTCTAGTGCTGGTACCCGAGGGCTGCCTGTGTCACCTTCTCCCAGTCCGGGCAGGGACTGATCCTACAGGAGGACGCCTGGAGGAAGGATTCTCACCTCCAGGAGGAGGGGTGGGGCTCCCTCCCCTCACACCCCCTCTCACGCCCCCTCACACCCCACCCTCACACGCCTCCCTCCCACCGCTCCCACCACTGTACTTCATACCTAACCCTTTAAGGGCCGCATAGTGCTTTATTGTGCTATGCCCTTGGGCGTCCTGATGCATGTCTACAGCCCCTGTAAGTTAACTCCATGCATCATGCCGATCTTTCAGGAGTGTATCAATCCTGTATGGTCGGCATGATGCTTGAATGCACTACTTGTGAGGATTTTTCCAGGGTTGGTTTCTTGCATTATGGCGACCAAAGGCATGATACATTGGGGCACTATGCGGCCCTTAAAGGTTTAACCTAACCACCCACCAGCTCCCCCTCTATACCTCACCCCACCCTCATATCTGCTCCACCCCACCCCTTCTTCCTGCTAGACTTGCTGCTCAGATAATGCTGTGGGAAAGGGGGGGGGGAGGAGCTGGCATTTTGGACTTCCATGAGACAGAGAAATCAGCATTGAGCGTATACATGTAGCTGCATAACTATCCGACATTCAATATCATTGCATCTCTGATAGATGGTAGTCATCCATAGATCGACACATACCTACTGGTTTGATAGCTGCGGTTCTGAGAACTTCGGACCTCTACCCATGAGACAAGGTTACGTATATAGCTTCGCATTTTCCAAACATTTGGTAGTGCTCTGTCCGTTGTAGAAGACAGAAGATCTATGTGTCTGCATCCAAGGTAAATCTTATATATGATATTCAGACATCGTCTGTACAAGATACCAATCTTCAGTGCAATAAACAAACCATATTATTCTGAGGAAACGCACATCATATTAAAGTACCAAGTGACACTGTATGTATGCTTTTCGAGAACAACTGTCAAATACTTTTGTAAAATCTCAGAGCAAGTCTATTTTCCTCCAGCACCCCCCCCCCCATAACACTAACAAACACACAAACACACACTTGCCGGGTACCAGCGGTGGCAGCCAACAGGTCCCCTGTTATCGCTCCCCCATCCTGCCAGGAACAGGCTTCAGGGGCGTGCCGCAAGGCTCCACACTGGGGAACCGTTTATTTTCCTTATACATTTTTTACACATATGTATTTATATCTGCATTTCGCAAACGCGTTCCACATGCATGGGGGATGTGTAGGTGGTGGGATGTTTATCTGAGAAAGAGAGTAGGGCTGGGCAGGAGCGACAGGAGGAGCAGGGGGCAGGAGGCACTATGCAAAAAGGTGCACTGCCTTCCTACTACTCTGCTTTAGTAATTTACCAACCTATTTCTGAACTAGTTATGACAAAGTAAGTATATCATTGTGTAGACGTTTACCACTGAATAGCATGAAGCCCAAGCTAGTCCAACGTACAGGCCCTAAGCTCAAACCAAAGAAACAACAACAGGCATCCAGCACAAAGAAACGAAACATAGACAGAAGTAAAATGTAGAAATGAGGAAACAGCATGATAAGACAGTAGATACCGATGTGGTGGTTGGCCTGGCAGTGGGGTATGTTGTGCCTCATATTGTCCATGGGCTACAAAGTGTCTACATCACATGTTGTCCACGTTTATCATATTTATGATGATTAATGTCTATTATGGCAATATTATTAGGTCTCAATGCTAGAAACCTGCAAAGATTAACTTATAAAATTATTATTGTCATCTTTCACATTTTTCAGGAAAATGACCCAAAAATAGTCTTGTATGACACTTTTTGCTTGGAGCAAGGAAAAATATTCAATAACATATATTTATCTACCTATAAACCAACTTTGGTACTTTTATCCAGAAATAAAGTATATTTCCCTTAATTCACTAGACTAACGGTTTCCCATCACAAAGTGAGACATACATGTACAGCATTTATGGACACTTTCTGTGTATTTTGGGGACACTTTGTGATCTTGGGTGGGGACAACCTGTATTTGGCGAAGAATTTCTGATGGTAGGATGTGAACAAATTATATTTCATGGACATTTTAATTTGTGGGCATAATGTGATGTGGACACTCTGTCGCATGTGGACAATACGAGGCACAACAAGGTTGGTGCTTGGACTATCTACCACTGTGCGGCTAGGGGCAGGTAGAGCAGGGGTGGAGAGACAGGCAGGTAGGATAGGCGGGGGGGTAGAGTCATATATTATTGTCAGGAGGTGAAACAATACACGGTGTGCCGCAGGTTATTTGCCTCCGGTCTGTACCATGTGATATATTGTGTATGACCCCCGCTGTGATTTACTGCCATATGTCTGCCTCATTCCCAAACTACTCCTGCTAACCCCCCGACACCCCAACACCCCACTAGCACCCCAGCACCCCCAACATATCCCACACCCCACCGCCAACACCACCCCACACTCACCCCACACCCTCACACCCCCACCCAACCATAAACAACACATAACCGAGCACCCTTCCCTCTTTATCATTTATTACACTTCTTACATTGCCTAGTCCACACCTTGACTCATATTATATCACTGCCCAGTAAACAAATAACGTTATACACGATTTTATAATGTTAATTAATAACGTTATATGTCAACGTTTTTCCAAGGCTCTTTAGTATGATATAACGTTATGTAAAATGTAAAACGTTATTTTGACGTAAAATAACGCTTTTTTGTTAGCTTGGTGTGTGTTACCCTCGTCAATTCTCTCCTCAAAATACAGTAATGACTTATTTATGTTTTGGGTCTTAGCATGAGCCCCAGTCTCGGGTACATAAAAAGCATAGAAATAAGAATTATCATGGGCTGAAATAAATTGTCTGTCCATCCAATAGATTTACATTGCTTCATGGATACTGCCCCATTTGGCAGCCCTCTATCTGTCTATGCTCTAATCCCACATTACCTTCATTGGGCTTGTTTCCATCAGTATTTCGGTTCATCCTGCTACGACTGTAGCCAATGCAGTTAATGTTGCTTTTAGCAGAATGGTTGTTTCATTACACATGAAAACACAGCATAATCACAGTTCAATGGGGCATATATCGGTAATGGTCTTATTCTTGTGTCAAATGCATGGTTCTCCTCAGAAACTGTATCACGAACCCCTCTCACAGCCAGTCACTGAGATAGACCTTGACAGTTGAGGGTCAAATCCTGACTTGAGCCCAGACCACAAGAACCTATATAGTGTGTACATAGTGGTACATGGGAGCTATACATAGGACCTAATGGGCAGATGGGGGCTATTTTGGGATCAATAAATTGACCAATTAGTTGTAGCCTAGAGAGGGAGTGGTATCCATCTTGAGACTTGTGTCAGTGGTTATCGTCCAAGGTTCTATAGACCAATGCAGGAGGAAAGGGTGACTTTCTCATAATAAAGTTGTGTTTATGTTGGTTTTGGCAGAATCCTCATGACATTGTCTGTAATGTCTATGTGTGCAAGCATCTCATATCAGGAGAGATTCACAGGGCAATTATTTTTCAAATAGCATTTAGGAGAGTGAAGGAATTTAAAGTTATGTCTATGCATTTTCCGCAAACGCTTCAGAAATCTTCAAAAACTTTATCAACAACTTTTCAGAAGAATCACCCTGTCTTGCTGCATTGGTCTATAGCTGCCCAATGACTCACAGGTACAGTGGTTGCTATGGGTACAGGCTGTGGGGAGGTAAGGGAGCTGCTCAGGAGCTCTTCACTCACTCACCTCACCGACACCATCCGCTTTATAAGATTTCAAAAACACCCCTGTTCCGCTGGTCAAGATCGGAGAATTTGACAAAGCTGCCAATAAGAAACTTAATTGATGAAACAGCAGGGGGTCATTAGAAGACTGTAACCCTCCTGGGAAAAAAATCTCTGGTCTTTACTTTCGACCGTGGTACCCCATCTCTACGGCAGATTGCGAGGGTGGGTCTGATGGTTGGAGAATATGCTTCTGCAGGCTTCAGGCCGAAGAATTTTTCCCTTGATCAAAAATTAAATTGGGTCTCTTAGTTGACTCTTTTTCTGCCAAAGATTTGACTTTGAATAAAGAAAGATAACTGAGCAAAGAGGATTTTTATGTTGCCTAGATGCCCCTTTTGAGTTCCCACAATGTCGTTAGTCTTTTTCAAGGACATTCCTTCGTTTCGTAGCTAAATGTTTCACAGCAGCATAGCTTTGTTAGTAAAATCCCCACATTTTGAGGTCAAACAAAAATGCTTTGTGTTGGGAAAACATGACATATCCTTTGGCAAACGACCTGTTTTCTCCATTTTTCCAGGAGAGTCAAAGTAGCTGAAAAAATGCCCTTATTTCCTCACTTCTTAATGCGGATGATGTCCAACCTGGAGGCTGAGTGCAGGGACAGGGCTGAGGAGGTGGGAGGTGGGACGGTCCTGAGAGTGGGGCATTACTTATGCAGCTAGATGAGTTAAGCTGAATCGGGCTGGAACGGCTGCCAAAATGTCACCCCAGTCGCCCTCCTCTTACCACCTCCCACTCTGGACGACACTTGAGGCTGAGACGTGGCCGACAAAAAACTGCAAGTCACCTTTGACACATGCCACCTACCAGCTACAGCCTCCGGGGCCGGCCACCAACTGGTGGACACGTGAACTAGTGCAATCCAAGTAGTTCAGTCAGGTAACATGGTAAGGAAAGCTATGGGTTAGAAAAACTAGAAAATTGTCTAAAGAAACGGGTGCTTCGAAAGATTGCAGAACAGTTTCTAGGTTCCTTCCGGTTATAATTGCCAAGTCATGTTGGGTTATCCTTTATAGGACCAAGCTAAATTGATTGCACGATTGAGCAAGTGGTATGAAGTCAGAAGGTTGAAGCAGTTCCTGTGTTCTGGTAGTCCTGGAGGGGTTGCTAATGAGGATGTAAGCAAATGAGCCAAGAATTTTTTGACAGACTATATTTGAAGTCCAGGAAACCAAAGCGAAAGAAATGGTCAAGGATGGGGACTATCAACATGAATGGTAAAGCACATAATTATGGTATTCCACCCGGGTCCCAGATGAGACTATTAAGCAAAATCGACATTCAATGTTTCGTCTATTTCCATTTTTATCTAAATCTATATGCTTCATGTGTTCAATTTCTGGGAACATTCTCAGCAATATGCGCATGTTTTACATGGTATAAGTATAGCACCAGCGGTACACGTCTCAATACCTGTACAGTATAGTATCACATGTACACATCAGTGCTGTAGACATGTGCATGTCTAGCCTTTTACAACTGCATACTGCTTAATGCATGTCCTTTATCATCATGATGCGTGAATACAGGCCTAGGGAGTAAGTCGTCAGTGCACATTCAACTACATGCCATCCCTATACGGGGCATAGATACTCTCCCAAAAGTTTGTCATGATGCATAAATGCAGCCCTGGCGAGTTACTAGCCATGGCTGCATTCATGACGAACATGACCACAAAGGGCATATACCATCTAAGAGCGATGCTATCCTTGAAGGGTAGACAGTATGCAGAAATAGGACGAGCCCAGTCTGAGTCAACCTGAGAACAGACAAACTGCCTTCCCTAACAAGTCTAATCTTACCGTACAAGGATCAGGTGCCAACAAGGCTCATGAACTCAAGTCTTCATGCATGTTCATTCATAGCGCACCGAAGTCTCGCGAGTTTGCAGCAAAATGCCCCAGATATGAATTGATGTTTCATGAATTTTTTCATGATTCAAACTAAAAATAACTAAAAATACCTGCAGGTAAATTAGCCTAATTAGGTCCCGTGTCTGATATTTTAAAGCTCAATTCCTCTTATTAGTGGAGATATATGGAGAACAAAATTTTCGCCCATCCTTCACACATGCGAGTGATAATGGGGGGGGGGGGGATCCTAAATTTTTTTCTCTCGGGTGTCCTCGCAACCTACTTACGCACCCTATTTCCATGATGCTCTGTTGCAGCACTGGTGAGTAACTCACCAGTGCTCTGCCAAAGCATCTAGGCCGATCCTTCAGAAGTGTACCGCTTGACTAAGCACTGTTCAACCTTTCACCATAGAGGACTGGATTATCAATTTTGCAAATTTGTGAACGTCTATCTGTTGGTGTTTGGGAAACTTCCCCTAGTGTACACTCTAACACGAGTGCTCTATAGTCAGGTTATAGCATGCCATCCTATACTCTGGGTCCTATGCAACTCTCAGACTACTATCTGAGCCAGGCATCTCTCATCTGATATAATCGCATTGTGGCCCCAGCCCATGTATAAGTAATCCGCGCCGTACACATCCTACACAGACCACTTTATGATGCATGGTTAGGGAGGAGGGGGCCTCTCCCACGCTACATCATCAACTATGTACCACCTGGAGTGGGTCTCTCGGTGATGCTGTATTTTCTATGTTCTAAGTGGCCATGTTTTAACCTGTTAGAGGCTGCATGTTTTAATGCAATATGCATCATCGGAATGATCCCTGTGAGTATCATGCCGACTTAAGAGGATGACACAAGCATGATGTACTCCCCTAGTGTCGACATGATGCCTGATACACAATGCATCATGAGTACTAACGGATTTAAAACAGACTATTAATGGGTAGACAATATTAGCCGGTGACCGGACGTCATAGTTTAATAACGTAGTTGTAGTTTGCATAATCTAAATCCAACAATATAGGAAGCAGGGGTCCTTAAGGTGGAGCTCATGCCACACTGGCCAGGCAAACGCTACCACCCCTTATCTATGATATTAGGCTAATCCAGAAGGTAAAGTTAATAAATTTGGCAATTTTTGGGAACCTGGCCATATCTAAAGTATATTCTAGGCTCGCTACCATGCCTTACCTGACCCCTTGTAAATAGTATGCAAGTACATGCAGGGGTCAGGCAGTATATTCAACTCCAACAAGGACGTATATATCGATTCTAATCGATTTTAGGTAGACAAATGAAATATTCATGTTGGTCACTGTAAAGTAGACTGTTATATAAGTGTACTTCCTCCTGAACTGTGGACGACTATGCATATATACTGACAGAGGATTCTCTATTTGATTAGGCTCATGGCATTCATCCTCTCTCCCATTTAACTCTCTACATTTTGAGTGAATATGTGAACGCAATCAAAGGGCTTGCAGATACAACGAGAATCGAATCTGTCTTATGTGGGGGAGGGGCAGAAATTGTTGTTAGGTGATAACCACTCCCTATAAACTTGGTTACAGAGCAATTATATCTAGCTGCATTTCAAGTTGTTTGTTATATACCGCTTAAATTAGGGGTGACATAAATTCTCCTTTGTCCGTATGATGCATAAATGCAGACTTGAGTAACTCACGAGTAAATCGACAGGGCTATATTCATGCCTTATGCCAACCTTGCAGGGTTGATACACCCCCGAAGGGTCAACATAAATAAATGTAGCTCTAGCTAGTAACTCACTATGGCTGCATTCGTACATCATGACGACTAAGGATAATTATTAAAGCAGTATGCGGCCCTTAAGGGGTTAACTGTCGTTTAACTTACTGTACTGACTCCCTGTCCTCACCCACCTGGGTTCTGGCACTCTGCCAATCAGTCACTTACCTGCAAAACAAGGAAAAACAAGGAATCAGTTAAGGACTAGTAAAAGGTGGAAAAAACAAAACAAAATTGTATCGACATGTACTTAAAGAAATAGTATCGGAGAATATACCTTGAGGTAAATGCGATATGAAAACAAAAACAGGGTGTTATAGTCGCATTTCTTCACACAAACACATCATGCAATACAAAGATATAGGTGTGAGAACAAAAAAGATAATAATCACTTACACTAACACAAAAAAAACTCAGATACCACTACAAATACACATGAGAATGCGTGAACCATCTGATTTAATCAACCTATAGCAAAAATGTTTGAAAAGCAACTTCAGGCAACTTAAACAAATTCAGGTTAAAGTTGCTTAAGGAAGGCCATTAATCAACTTTATGTTTTGCTTAAAGGTGTGTAATCGGATGATTCGTGCAGTGATGGGAATGCGTAACACCTGTTTTATACACCGCCACCTTTAATATATGGGAAATCCTATGCTATATATACGAGCACCATTCTTGAGCATCTCTCAGCACATTTTATCTACATACATATCCCTAACACCACTGAGCCGCTTCCCCATCTAAGTGCACATCTATAGATCTGCATATCTTATAGAAGTGAGATAAGTGCCATATACAATGACACGGAACTAGGCCAAAAAAAGGTGCGTTTCAGGTTACTTGACCCTACTAAGCTTGACAGGGCCGACCCTAGACATTTTTATCCAATTTGAAAAGGATTATTTGCACCAGCATTTTGTAGCTTTTTATCAAGATGGTCCAAGAGTTACAGCCGCTGTCCACAATTTGGCGCCCAGTTTATGAATCAACTTCTGGGCACTATTGAAGCTTAACACTTGTTGCCCATTCAGAAATACACTTTAGGCCTTTATAGAGGTAGGGGTTTAAGTGTTTTTTTTAATAAAACCAGACCCATACAAACAACATGAAACACAGCTTTTTTTGGGCCCTACATGAAAGGTTACTTGTGGTTAGCAGCTCCCTGTCACACAAAGACTCTGCACTCTCCTCTATAGGCCTGCATCAATAGGCACAGTCTGTATAATATAAGACTGAGACGTCCCCCATTCTGTTTACCTGGACCCACACATATAGCATTGGGCCTTGTTTTCTATACATGTACGCATGTATAGTTATTGATATAGGGCTAGGCGGCTGGGAAGGTCCCACCTGTTCCCACCTGTCCACCTATACCTCTGTGTGCACCTATAGATACAGGGGACTCCTCCGCAGAGCCACAGCCTGACTCTCCTTCCAGAATCATGCTCGCCAAAATGTCACCAAAATGTTTCTATTTGGGGAGTCAAACATATAGCCTGAATCCATTCAAAGAGAGTAAGGGGACTCGGAGGGGCTCAGACAGTTCCTCAATAGTGGAACTCTTTTGGTACCTCATTGGTTGTGGGGGACAACCTACCAGCCCCCCCCCCCTTAGTTACAGGACTAGAAGAGTTTAGAAATCAGCTCAGAGAGTTCAACACGTACATACCATCAGGTGAGCTCTACCTTGTGTAGTTTAAGGTGTGTGTGTGTGGGGGGGGGGGGGGGGGGGTTGAGGCAGATGCATGATTTGTTTACTGTGATCCAGGAAAAGTGCCTTGCACAGCATTATACAGCCAGACATCAGCCACTTATAAAGCTCCCCACAGGGTCCATCACTCACTCAATAGTCCCAAATAACCAGTGTATAGATGAAATAACCAATGTGAACAAGACAGCTGTTCTCAATATAGAAATATCATGTTAATAACAGGTTTTTAAAGTGAACTAAATCTTTCACCCCTCTTGTTTTCTCCAGAGAAATGTCTCAACCCTTTAAGGGCCTCATAGTATATTAATGTATTATGCCCTTTGCCGTCATGATGCATAAAGGCCGTGACTATTGACAGTTCGAACTGTCAATAACAGAACAAAATTCCCTTATTGACAGTTCAAACTGTCAATACCAGGATATAATTCCCTTATTGACAGTTTGAACTGTCAATAAGGGAAAAAAGATTCTCTTATTGACACTTCCAAAAAGGAACTGTCAATAAGAGAAAAATATCCCACTATTGACAGTGTGAACTGTCAATAAGGGAATTATACCCTGGTATTGACAGTTTGAACTGTCAATAAGGGAATTCTATTCTGTTATTGACAGTTCAAACTGTCAATAAGAAGATTGATTTCTACTATTGACAGTTTGCACTGTCAATAGCCGGCCCACCTTGGGCCGGCTATTGACAGTTCAAACTGTCAATAGTGGAAAACTTTCCTCTTATTGACAGTTCACACTGTCAATAGTGGGATATTTTTCTCTTATTGACAGTTCAAACTGTCAATAGTGGTAAATTATAGAGTTACTGACAGTTCTTCACTGAACTGTCAATAGTGGGAATTTCCTCTCTTATTGACAGTTCCTTATCTGTCATAACCCTGAGAGCGATTTTGGGGGATTTTGGTGTAAAAGTCGATTTTGGTGTAAAAGTCGATTTTGGTGTAAAAGTCGATTTTGGTGTAAAAGTCGATTTTGGTGTAAAAGTCGATTTTGGTGTAAAAGTCGATTTTGGTGGAAAAATCGATTTTGGTGTAAAAGTCGATTTTGGTGTAAAAGTCGATTTTGGTGTAAAAGTCGATTTTGGTGTAAAAGTCGCTTTTGGTGTAAAAGTCGATTTTGGTGGAAAAGTCGATTTTGGTGGAAAAATCGATTTTGGTGGTAAACCGATTTTGACCAATTTTGGAGACCTTACTGATTTTGACCTATTTGGAGAGCAAACCGATTTTGACCGATTTTGGATACAAAACCGATTTTGGATACAAAACCGATTTTGACCAATTTTGCGGACAAAACCGATTTTGACCAATTTGGGGACAGAACCGATTTTGGCTACAAGACTGATTTTGGGTCTAAAACCGTTTTCGGGTTCCAAACCGATTTTGGGGGGCAAAACCGATTTTGGGGGGCAAAACCGATTTTGGTGAAAAAAACACTTTTCCCAAAAAAAAACACACCTTTTGACTCCAATGTCAATGGGAAGTGTCAATAAGACAGAAATATTCCACTATTGACAGTTCGCATGAGGAACTGTCAATAACAAGAATAATTTCCACTGCTGACAGTGTGAACTGTCAATAAGAGAAATATTTTCCACTATTGACAGTTCGAACTGTCAATAGCGTTTTTGATGCAGGCCTGCAGCGCTGGCGCGTAACTCGCCAGGGCTGCATTCAAGCAATTTGCTGGCCCTACGGGGTTGATATATTCAAGAAGGGATGGACGGATGTATGACATCATGGCCAGTCGGCAGAGATTATGAAAGCATTATGTGACCCTTAAAGGGTAAACTCTTTCAGGTCGGCATAGTGCTTTAATGCATCATTCCTTTGGTCGTCATGATGCATGAATGCAGCCCTGGCGAGCAACTCTCCAGTGCAGCATTTAAGCATCATGCTAACCCCATGGGGTTCAGACACTCCCAAAGGATCGGCATGATGCTAGAAAGCTGCATCGGCGAGTTACTCACAGGGACTGCATTGGTGCATCATGAAGACAAATGTCATCTTTTAGCCACATCCATCCTTAAAGGGTTAAAGGGTTAAATGGCCGGCAGGCAGTCTGGCGCGGCGCCCACCAGGAAGCCCAGACAGAGAGGCTGATGGTACAGGGTTCCTCCTCAGCCTCTGCTGCCAACATGTAGGGTCTAGTAAACATTGGCCACATGTAGCAGGATTTCCCTTGGGAAAGTGGTATCATTTCATTTTCCTACCTGTACCCAACAGCTGGATTAGTAGTCTTTTAAAGGTATAGACCAGGGTTCGGTCAATTGTAATCTACCCACAATTTCTCTTATTCACTGTGGATTATATGAGTTTGATATGTGATGATGTAATAGAAGCAAAGAAATCAATAGACTGTTAAGAAAAATACCAATGTTTTTCAATGTGATCGGCCCCTTTTTTGACAGGGGGTTCCCAAGCAGCTCTGTTCGGGATAGAAATAGGTCTACAGAGCTAAGTTAATCCTTGCCCTTTATGTGTGGTTTACAACCATGGCCGATGTACGATGCTGACCCTAACCTATAGTTATATATGGACATGGTCGGGGCCGAACTGAGACGAAAACACATTCTTGGCTGTCTGAGTGTGCAGGGTGAGGTTCAGGTCTCACCCAGGTAAACTCACAAACAAATAGCTCACACAACTAGACGAACATGTACTAGGCACCCCTACCCAGCCAGCAAGACTGTAACAGCAGTGTCTTCAGTTAATTGGCTCTAGAATTTTGCTATGGGATGGTATGTCCCAAAAAGGGGTCGACAATTTTTACCCGTCCGTGGTCAAGGGGTCGAAATATCCCTATCTAGTATCGCTTATGTGAGAGGGCCCAACTGCCACAGTGCTCACCAGGTATACTGTAGAAATACTGGGCCTGGAATCTGTAGTTAGCCAATCAAAGATGGCGGATGGTGAGCAAACAATGCTTGACAGATTTTGTCTATTTGTAATGTAAATACTTGATATTCTTACAGGATAGTTGGTCGAATTTGAGTTTAAGTATATGTGGTCATATAGGCAATTGCAATGATAGAGAAATCAGCCTGAAATAAAGATTGAAAACTAGGCTAACTCTGTTGTTGTGGCTAAGCTAACTCAGTATGTTGTTGGCCTAGTCATCCATATTATAAAAATTTCCTGCACCTACGGACCATCATATCCAAAAACCATGAGAGCACTACTTAATACATGGCCATAGCCACCAACACATAACTTTACAATGTTCAACCCCCTATAATACTGTGCAATTGCCCCCTGTAGTTTTGCTTACAAACACAACCATCCGCCATCTTTGATTGGCTAACTACAGATTCCAAGCCCAGTGTTCCTACAGTGAGGTAAGAAGGAATCCAGTGTACTAGTGTGTATGTCCTGCAACGAGTCTATTCATGTCTGTGGATGCCACCAGAGGGCGGGGTAGGTTCTTCTACAGGCATTTAAACTGTTCATTATTTCATTGGGCTTGATTCTATGCAGCCACAGCTAGTGAAATATAGCATCAGGCGCAACAGCTGAAATTAGTGTCAGAATCAATTGAAGTATGGAATACAATTTAACTTATCATGACTCCAATTATTGATGCCACATGCGTTATATATACTAACCTCTTTAATGTTCTCTCATGAGTAAAGGAAAAATAAACAGGTTAAGCCAAAACATACCTGTAAATTTCCTGGTTTTTACTATTGAATGTATAAAACACCTACGGTAAAAAGTAAGTAAAGGCCCCTCTTGCAGTCTGACATTAGAGGGATACATGATATAAAACAGACTGAACAAATTACTGAATAAGCCTTCGCAGGGAAAAAAGCAGATAATCCATACTCTTTCTGTCTGCAATGTTTTTCATAGTCAGTGGTCTTCTTCAATGTGTAATAACCTGACAGGTATTTCCGGATATAAAAACCACAGAGACATAAAAGCCACACACCATGAGGTATCCCCTACAGAGAGGGTCTAAACATCTGTTACACTAAGTAAGGCCACTCAAAAAAAAAGTAATTTCTCATCACGAGAGACCAAGTAATGACGAGGGAGGCTTTTAAAAAAATATGAATTTTACTTGTGGGCTAAAATATATGGAAAATGTGTTCTCAGGATAAAAATAAACGAAATAACAACAACAACATACACTGCATGACTCTTTGCATTTAAGTAAACAAAACATTCTTAAAGGAACACTTAAACCATTTATAATTCGAGTCAATGCCACTTTAAACCATTTATATGCATTTATATTTATTTAAGGCATCTTAAATCTATTTAAATACAATGATTTATGCAGTATTGAATGCCACAATCAACTACCTCTTTTCATGGGGAAGCCACTCACTAAGTGGCTTCAACGTCTAGGCCTTAGTCCAGGACTTGTCTTGTGAGACATCAATATGCTAGGTATCCCTCAAAGGATATAACCAAGGAGAAATACCTATCAGCATCGTTTGGCCACTTGAGCTTGGCAATAGGAGAACCATCGTCACCACCAGAAGTGCAATGAAGAGCCGGATGACATGAATAAGTGTCATTGAGGCAACTCCGTAGGATCTGCATGATGCTTGAATGCAGCCCCGGTCAGTTACTTGCCAGGGCTGCATTCATGCATCATGACGACCAAGAGCATGATGCATTAAAACACTTGCCTCGCATCATGATGACCACAGACATAATGCATTAAAGCACTAAGCCATCCTTAAAGGGTTAATCCGCTTGTGGTAGACCGATGGGGCTAGAAGCCACTGATGGCTTCATGTGATTGTTAGCCATCGTGCCAAATACCAGGGCTCCCATGACCACCTAGACGGAGGGTTTACAGAACCATCAGGGCGGCAGCGGGGAAGACTCAGGATGACAAGGCAATGTCGACCTCACGACACTCTCACCATACTCGCGTATCATGATGAGATCTCCCCGGTGGCTTCTGCGCGAGGTGGAGGTAAAGGGGTGGTGTGGAGATCTGGTCTGCATGGGGATGGCCCAAAGTGAGATAGATTGGTTATGAAATATACCAGCGGAGTCATGACCCCCTGATGAAATCTAGATTGTTGGGACACAACCTCAGAAGATTATCATCAGCCATGGGCTAACATTCAGTGCAAGTCAGCTATTAAATTCCAATAACCTCATGCAAGTTAACTGAAGAGGAACTGGTTTCTTATCTAAAGAATCTTGTCAGATGTACTTTTTAGTTTAGTGCTTGGGGATGAGAAAATCTCAAGTTGACATATCATAGGGCTTGTAGAGATAGTAAGGTTCAATGGTCATATCATATCATATCTCTCAGTGCTTAGTGATGAGGCACCGTTTCCCTTAGTGGCCCAGAGTAAAGCCTGACAGTGGTGGTAAATTCCAGGCTTTGCTGTCCAGCACTCATTCTGAATACTAACCATTTTAGTCCCTTGCCATTGATGCATGAATGCAGCCCTGGCGAATAACTCGCTAGTGATGCATTCAAGTAGCATGCCGCTCCTAATGGCGTTGAGACACTCCCAAAGGGTCAGCAAGATGCATCAATCCAGTACGAGCGAGTCACTTTTGTCGTACATCATGACGACAAAACACACCTTTTAGCGACATGCCGTCCATAAAGAGCTCAAGCACACAGAGAAAAGTAAAGGTGTCGACTGTGTCTCCTATGTGGCTCTGGTAAAATAGAGATTCAAATAGCTAATGACTCGTATTGGCTTGTATGAAGGGTCAACTTGAATTGGCTCTCTACTACAAGTGTCAAACCAAGCTGACTCTTCATATAAGCAGAGTCAAAAGTTGTTTGACACTCTATTTTTACCAGAGCCACGTGGGAGACAGAGTTGACTCCTTTACTTTTCTGTGTGCACACTATGCAGCCCTGAGAGGGTTAAACCAGTACCCCCATCACGTACAGGGGAGGTGTAGAGGCAGCCCAGACAGAGCCGAGAGGGATTCACAGCAGGATTTATGAGCGGCTTCCAGCCAGAGCCACAGAACACATAGCTCAACCCTCCCCTCACAGCCGGGTGTCATGTGGATTGGATGTGGCATGGAGGCTGCGGTCCCAGACAGATCGAGATAAAACCATGGTCTGCCACGCGATACAACCAATGTGAAGCCTTTAAAGGCTATTTTGAGCTTTAATGCACAATGCAATTTTGTAGTGATGATACATGAGTGACTGAATGCAGCCCTCAGCAGTAGGGCTGCATTTCAAGCACTGACCAAATGGACTACAATGATACAATGCTGAAGGGTCCACACGATCCAGTCATGCGCTCCCGCAGAGTAACTCACCAGTGCTGTGTCTGGGGATTTTGAGGATAAATCATCCTGAGGATTGAGGCAGTGAGGGAGAACTGTCCTGTGCCACACTGCTCTATTATCTAGAAGCCACATGAGCGGCAGCCAGGGCAGAATCACCCAAATACATGTCTGCTGAAATACTCATAATCATCGACTCCCCACCGAGAGGCTCAGACTTGTTTAATCCAGGAATGGTAATTTGAATCAATGAATCGAAAGGGGGGGTCAGTTCAGTATTGTCCAAGCCTCACAAGTAGGCAAGGCTCCTAAGTTGTCTCGAATACGGGTTATTCTCCATGGAACTCTCTGGGAATTTTCATATGCTTTTGAGATACATTGTACTTCCAATCAATTTTCAGTACCGGGTAATATACAATCCTTAAATGGTTCATATTCCGTTATAATCCACTGTTTTCTCGTGTTTCTTCCTTCTTGACTTCACTGCCCCTGGCTCCCGGTTCTCTTTATTTAACGTTATTCCCCTGTTTCTGTCTCAGGGGAATCAAATGACGCAGACAATTTGACAATGTCAATGCCCTTCAATCCCCTTACAGAGTGCAACAAAGGTCTTTAACCCTTCATTAAATTCCATGATTTCAAAGCCACTTTTCTTTTGTTTTTGTTTCGAGTAATTCCTCTATCATTTTCTTTTCCTTCTTCTCAAACTGCACGCCAAACCATGCATCCATTCTTGTCTCTCTATCCCTCTCTGTATCTGTCTCTGTGTCTCTTTATGTGTATCTGTTCCCGTACCTATATCTGTATCTCTCTCTCTCTTTCTCTCCATCTCTCTCCATTCACTACTGTCTCTGACCAGTCATATGTTGTCTAACCCTTCCCTATTCCCCGCCTACTCTGCTTATATAAATTTGGTTCTTCAATTCCCGGTGGCATTGCATGCACGCTAGTAGTATAGTATGTATCGGAACGGGACTATAGTTAAGTACTGTTTATTACTCAATCGACCTGCAGCCAATCAGAGGCCTCCATTTGGTCACGTGACCGGAAGTGACCTACTTAGGGGATTAGTGGTGACGTCACGTGACCTAGTTAGCCAATCAGAGGCCGCCATTTGGTCACGTGACCGGAAGTGAGGTCATATGACCTACTTATGGACCGGAAGTGACGTCATATGACCTACTTAGGGGACCGGAAGTGAGGTCATATGACCTACTTTAGGATCACGTGACCGGAAGTGACCTGATGAGTCACGTGACCGGAAGTGACGTCACATGACCTAATGGCCAACCGGAAGTGAGTGACCTGATTGAGGATCACGTGACCGGAAGTGACCTGATTGATCACGTGACCGGAAGAAGAAGAAGTGACGTCACGCGACTTAATGAAGAGATGAGCGTCTTTAAGGGGTCACGCGCTTTAAAATGTGATATCTTTTTTTTTGGAGGAGGAGGAGGAGGAGGAGGAGGAGGAGGGGGCACTTTAGGGGGGTGGGGGGGCACTCTAAGGGGCGTTTGTCTCTTTTAAGAAAAAAAGAAAAGAAAAAGATTTCAATCGAGAGACACGCTTCTTCCTCTCGAGAGGAAGAAGCGTGTCTCTTCGTTTTTTTTTGTTTATCACGTGCTTCGATGAGGCGATCAGCTGCGACTGGAGGAAGTGACACTTTAAGAGGGCGCGCGTCTTAATTGTTATGATATTTTTTTTTTTTTTTTTTTTTTTTTACTTACTAATAAAGAAGACGTATGAAAATAAAACACAACAATTCACATGTCCGTCGTTCTCGTTGTTTCTTGCTTGATAAAGTCAAGTAATATCGCGATGCCGAGGTCAAACTTTCCCATGTCCTCAGTCAACACTCGAAGGAGTTCAAAAGGTGTACCGCCGGCACCGTCAGCTTCATCTTGCCACATTTTCAACACTCGGAAGGCCCACTCAGCGGGACTTCCTCCGTATTCGCATTCTTCAGCGATCTTATCTAACCTCTCAGGCGACAATTTTAAATGGTCCCCCACCTCTTTCCACCTGCTACCTAGACGTCTGCCGAGGGTGCCCAAGTGCTTATGCATCGCGCGCGAGTCGGGGTTTTCGAAATCCAACCCCTGTCTGTGGAGAAGGGACATCCACTGAGCCAACAGTTCCACGCGTCTAATGCGGGTGAAGACGCGACCGAGCTCTCCCCATCTATGACGATGTGGGGTTTCACCCCACCAGACTCGGAACATCGCCGTACACAGCTCCTCCGGTGTCTTGACACTGCGCTCTACTAGAGCATCCATACGGGCGGCGGTAACTTTTAAGCTACTGCCCAACTCTCTCCAACAGCCGCTCAACTCTTTACCTAGTTGACGAAGCAAGGCGTCGCTATAGGCTAACCGCCGCTGTCCTACCTCTCTGTTCTCCCCATCGGTCTGCCTCGCGCGTCTCACGTCGTCAAGCCGCATTAACTTTTTTTCAGGTGGACAAGGCGGTGAAGGCGAGCTTGAAAGTGGAATAGCTTGAGCCATCTCGTCTCGTCTTGGCGGCGGCGGCGGCGGCGGTGGTGGCGGCGGTGGTGGTAGTAGACGTTACTGTGGTCAGAGGCGATATGGTTTTTTTCCAACAGAAATCAGAGCTTTTTATACAGAGGGAGTTTAATCCCATTTCCAACAGCACTCCAGCTGTGTAGCGACCTGTCCGCATGACGCTTTTTCAACCGCTCCGCTCCTTAAGAGCTTAGATGACGAGGGGTGTGTCATCGCTATCCGTGGAGACCAGCTGAAAACGGTGTTTCTTCCTCATCCATAGCCTTACCTCCTACCCCTTACCTGAGGACGTCTCCCTCCCTCTGACATTCATTGTAACAAACGTCAGAGGTCAGGTGAAAATCGGATTTTTTTCATGCACAGCCTTAGTCAGCTGTCACCCCTCCCTATTGAACTAGCCGGCCGCCGCCTGGCCGGCCCGGTCTACTCACCACGGCAGGAGGTGGTGATTTTTTTTTTGTCTTACACTTAAGTCGCTCACCACATGCACACGCCTCTACTCACAGACAGACACGTTCGTCTTAGGGGGGTCCTGCTTCACGCCACACGCCTCCTGTAGTTTTTTTTGTATACACACTCTAAGCTCATCACCGTTAATCCTTTATACAGCTAACGCGCGCTGAATGGCTGAACAGGGTGGTAAGTGGCTTAGCTCATGACAGTGGATCCCTCAAAAAAAAAGAGGGGAAAGGGATCCAGCTGAAAACGTCATACCTTATGTCTTTGTGAATGGCCGCCGGTCAGTCGACGGCAGCAACCGCTTAATCCTTTATACAGCTAATGCGCGTTGAATTGCTGAACAGGGTGGTAAGCGGCTTAGCTCATGACAGTCGATCTCTCAAAAGGGGGGAAAGGGATCCAGCTGAAAACGTCATGCCTTATGTCTTTTGTTTCTCTTTGTGAACGGCCGCCGGCCAGCCGGCGGCAGCTGAACAGGGTCAGTAAGTAGCTTAGCTCTAGAAGCGAGAAGGCGTATATAAGGGGTCTGGAAACCTCCATTCACTCACTCATTCTTTTGCTGCTCTCTACAGTCACCACCATGAGCAAAAGACAACACCTAGCGCCGTCCAAGGACAAGAAGACTACGCGGAACAGCGCTCGTTTAGCGTCAGTGCCTCCTCTTGCTACTGAAAATGAGACTACCGCCGCAGCCGCTTGGTCTTATCACCCTCCCGCTGTAGCGAGCGCTCGCGGCAGTAGTAGTAGTAGTAGCAGTAGTAGTAGCAGTAGTAGTACTAGTAGTAGTAGTAGTAGAAGTAGTAGTACTACTGGTAGTAGTCGTCGTGCTAGCGACGTTGTTACACTCGCGACGGTACACGTTGCTGCTAAGCGCGCTGCCGCTGCTACTGCCGCCCCGCCTGCTGCGGCTGCTGCTGCTGCTGCACCTGCTACCGCTGCGCCTGCTACTGCTGCGCCTGCTGAGGCTGCTGCGCTTGCTACTGTTGCGTCTGCTGCTGCTGCTGCTGCTGCTGCTGCTGCTGCTGCTGCTTCTGCTGCACCTGCTGCTACCGCTACTACTACTGACGACAACGCTCCTGGCACAGCGCAGTACTGGCAACCGGGTTTTTACCTCCCCACTACTGTTGATGACTTTGATGACCTGCCGCACGTTGCACAGCCCCTCTCCTCCACCACTACATCGACCGACGCCCTCGACGCCGCTCGCGCTGAGAGTGACAGCTATTCGGACACTCAGCCCCTAAACCCAGAAGAAGAGGAGGAGGAGGAGGAGCAGCAGCAACAGGGTGAGACAGAGAACGACGCTGACGACGAGGCGTACGAACAACCCGAAGGGAAAGGGGTGGGCGGTACGTTTTTCGGCTTCCCTCTTCGACCTTTCGACCTCACTTCCTCCACTAGTAGCGTCCCGTCCGGTCCGTGGCGACTGCCCTCACCGCCACCTTACGAGGGCGGCGGCGCTTCATCTTCTACCGCTACACTCAGCACCGACGGCGTGTGGCTGCGCTGTTCCAACAACGAGGCCTCGGATACCACCAGCGCTGACGCTGCTCCTGCTATCGGTTCTGCTGCTGATTCAGCTCACGCTGATGGTGTTACTCATCCTGCGGGTGTGAAACGTTCTAAGGTGAGTTCCAGAACAACAAGGCCTAGTAAGAAGAGAAAAATACAAGAAAAAGAACGAGATGGACGAGAAGAAGCAGAGAAAACCTTCTCCCGTCTTCTCGGGTTAGAGTTCTGCTTAGACGGAGCTTTGACGCTGGAGATCTGGGAGGACGTGGCTAGACTGTCTAGGAGGCCGCGCTACACAAAAGACGGCCAGGTGAAAGAGGCGTCTCTGACCAGAAGCAAGCGAGTGCACTTCACGGCCGACGCGCTGCGCGAGCTAATAGCACGCATCGCCGATATCCGCGCAGTGGTGCGCATACGCGACACAGCGGCCGCGCAAGGAAAACCTAATCACACCCCCTGGTTCGCAGTGCTGGATGAGGAGGGCGAAGTGTACGCAGCTGTGAGCTACTACAGCGGTAAGAACCTCGTCCACGTGCGCAAGTACGAAGGTCCTGACAAAAAACCCACACAGCAGGGAGTGACGCTGTCCGCCAGAGCGCTCAAAGAGTTGGATGACAAAACAGAGATCATTCTGAAATATCTCGGCATAGATTCGGAATGAGAGACGCTCAACGCTCACGCGCGCGCGCACACACACACACACACACACACAGCGTTTGACGTACGCTGTATGAGACAGACAGACGGATACACAGACAGCAGACAGAAAGATAAATAGATAGATAGATAGACAGATAGATTGATAGATAGATAGATAGTTAGACGGCTAAGTAGTTGGTAACTGAGTGAAAAAAAACATGACACAGTACGTATGCGAAAAGTGTTTCAAAATGTTTAAAAGACCGTACAACCACGAGAGACACGTAGAAAATTGTAGAGTAGTACCTAAGTTGTGCCCTCGATGCGGCGAAGGCGATTGCCGAAAGATCGCCTGTCGACGCGAATCTCTGGACGGAGTGACCGTCCCTCCGCGCATATGTGCTGTACCGAACGGGGAGGAAACGTTCACGGCGAATTGGCCTGCGATACAAACGGGCGTCAGGATGCACGGGACTCGCGTGAGTGTAACAAACTTCAGGCTACCAACCGGCGAGTTGAGTGACGCTGTAGATACTATGCGTCGCATTCACTTGACACAAAGATTCAGATACAAAGTGGGTTTCTCGGTAGGCTTACTCTTACAACACAGAGAAGACAAGAGCAAACTGCGCTACTTTCACGCCTCCCAGAACAACGCAACTCTCATACAACCGCTCCCTACTATAACTAATTCAGAAACTTTGGAAGAGCTCCTCTCAAAGATGGAAAACACCGTCGCTTGCGAGGAAGTACGGAAACTTTGCGACGCTGACACCAAGTGGCACGTTCTTTTTCCTACCAATTTGAACATTTGCGTTTACATGGGACCGGGGGAATTCCCCATAGGCGGTAGGATCACTCAGGCCGGTCGAGTTGGAAAGAGAAGCGGCGTGTTAGATTTTCCCAACAAGGACAACCTCTGCATCTTCCGCTGCATTTCCTTTCACTTATACAACACCAGCAAGCGCGCTTCAGATTTGTTACGTCAGTTCTGTCCCGCTGCCACACCTGAATCCTTTCCGGGTCTGAACATCCGCGACTTACCCGCGTTAGAGAACTTGTTTGACGTACAGATAGCGGTTTACACCGCGTCGCGTCAAGTGCCGGGGCGGAAGTTGAGAAGACGCGTTACTCTGATCAGACCGCCTTCCAGAACTCTGGCCGCCCGAGGTAAAGTCAACCTACACCTGACGGCGAAAGGCGGTTTGCACGTCTCTCTCGTCACGGACTTCAACGCGTACGCGGGCATATACGAATGTTGCAAGTGTAAGGCGGCGTTCACCACCGAGTTCTTGCTGAAGAGACACAGGAACCAGCTTTCCTCTTGCCGACAAGTCAAGTTGCGCTACGTAGGTGGCATCTACCAAAATTCGAGAACGATTTTCGAAGCGCTAGCAGACTTCTCCATTTTTCCCCCCGACGGACATTCCGGAATCTACCCTTACAAGATCGCCTTCGATTTCGAGGCTTTCTTCAGACCGTGCAAAGAACCGTCGACGGAACACGTGTCCCTGCTGTGGGATCACGTCCCTTTGTCGGCTAGCGTCGCATCCGACTTTCCGGGGTGGGAGGGGCCCGTCTGCTTCGTCAGAGAATCCGACGCAGATTCCGACCCCTTGTTGGACCGAGTTTTAAATCACATAAATGAGAACGCCAAAGTCATCGGGGAAGCTGTGCTAGAACTTTACCGACCGACCTTAGCGAAGTTAGATGCGGCGATAGGTGAAGCTCTCCTGCTGGAGGAGGCGACGTTCACCCCTTCTCCAGGCGGCTTCGCTGCGGCTCAGACCAGACACCCGTTAGTTCAACTGAAGAAGCGTCTTCTGAGATACATCCGGCAAGCTCCAGTCGTGGGCTTCAACTCGGGGCGTTACGACTTGAACCTGATCAAAATACGCCTTCACTCGTTCTTCGCCTCCGGAGACCGAAGAAACCAAGAATTCAGCGTCATAAAGAGAAGCAATCAATACTTGGCGGTTTACACACAGCACACGGTTTTCTTGGACGTAGTCAACTATTTGGCACCCGGTTACAACTACGCGACCTATTTGCGAGCTTTCACCAGGAACGAAGAGAAAGGTCACTTTCCTTACGAATGGATGACGTCTACCAGGAAACTGGCAAACAGAACGCTGCCACCGAGATCGGCTTTCGACAGCGAGCTGACGGGCGTCAAAATGTCCGAATCCGACTACGCCGCATGTCAGAAAGTTTGGTCCGACGAGAAGATGCAAACTATGGAAGACTACTTGATCCACTACAACAACAAAGACGTCAAACCTTTCATAGAAGCTCTGAAAAATCACGCTAAATTTTTCCAAGATCGCGGCATTGACATGTTGAAAGACGGAGTTTCTCTCGCCGGTTTGACTTTACGGTTCCTCTTCCAAAACCTAGAAGACGCGTTCACAACGTTCCCCCAGTTCGACGCCGTCCTCCACGCTCTGATCAAAAAAAATCTAGTCGGCGGTCCTTCCATCATCTTCCATAGATTTCACGAGAAGGGCACCACGCGGATAAGGGAGCACAAGTACGGCGAAGAAGCGAGACCGTGCCAACACATCCTAGGACTAGACACTAACTCTCTGTACTTGCGCTGCATGAGCGAAGCGCACTGCACGGGCTATTACGCGGTGAGACGGCCCGAGACCGAGTTCAAGCCCGAAATTAGGCAAAGAAACGCTCACAGCGCTTTGGAGTGGTTACGCTTCGTAGAGCACGACCGCGACGTGAAACTGCGCCACGCTTTGAACGGCGGCGAGATGGTTGTAGGCTGTCGGAGAATTCGCGTGGACGGGTTTCACGCGGCCTCTAATACGGTTTTCCAGTTTCACGGGTGTTGGTTCCACGCTCACGAGTGCATACCGTCGCACCGATATCAGTGCGCTTCACTGAGAGAGGAGAGACGCGACAGAACAACCAGAGTAAGCGCTTACCTGAAAGCGCTAGGTCACAAGCTGGTCGTCGTGTGGGAGTGCGAATGGCGAGAGATGAAGCGTCGAGATGAGCGCGTCAAGGCCTCCCAACAACGCTGGAAGGTTGACGCTTTGAAAGTGTCTCGAAACGCGATGAGCGAGAGCGACATCCTTTCCGCTGTGAAAGAGGAGAAAATGTTCGGTTTAGTTCAAGTGGACATCACTACGCCGCCTCACCTACGAGACTACTTCGAAGAAATGACCCCCGTTTTCAAGAACGCGACCGTTTCAAAATCGGACATAGGACCTCACATGTCAGACTTTGCGCAGGAAGAAAAGCTGTTGAACACGCCTCAGAGATGTCTGATAGGGAGTTACCACGGAAAAAATATTCTCTTGGGAACGCCGCTTCTCAAGTGGTATTTAGAGCACGGTTTGATAGTCACCAAAGTGCAGCTGGTGGTAGAATACCTACCTAAACGCTCCTTTGCCGGTTTCGCGGACGAAGTAACGGCGGCGCGAAGACGTGGCGACGTGAACAAGAACGAGAAAATTCTGTCAGACTGTTACAAGTTAATGGGAAACGCTACGTACGGTAAAACAATCTGCAACAAAGAAAAACACACGGCGGTGAGATACACTGACAGTCGGAAGTTCGAACTATTGGCCAATTCGTGGCGCTTCAAAAAGGCGTCCGAGTTGAGTTCCGATCTGTTTGAAGTCGAACTACAACCGAAAACAGTCAACAACAACCTCCCTATTCAAATAGGGTTCATGGTATACCAGTACGCGAAGTTGAAAATGTTAGAGTTCACATACGACTTCTTGGATAGATTCGTCGATCGGCGCGATTATGCCCTTTGTCAAATGGACACCGACAGTCTTTACATGGCTCTCAGCGGTGACACGTTGGATGACCTAGTCAAACCTCGCCTGAGAGAGACGTACTTCAGAGAGAAACGAAAGTGGCTTCCGACAGCGGTGTGCGACGATCACTTAGAGCTTTTCGTGAAGACAAAAACGGAAAGAGTGCGAGAATGGTGTCCGCCGCCCGGCGGATGTTGTGAGAGACGGTACCTTCACGATCTGAGAACTTCGGGGCTTATGAAAGCGGAGTGGGAAGGTGACGGGATCCTAAGTCTCAACCCTAAGACTTACATTTGCTACGATCGAGTCAGCGACACCGGTGAAAGAAAATCCAAAAAATGGAGTGCAAAAGGCGTACAGAAGAAACAAAACCCTCAGGAACCAGACGACTTCTTGGATGTTCTTCGCCAACGAAAAACTCTCATTGCTGTAAATAGAAACTTCAAAGTGGTGCGAAACAAAATGGTCACCTACACCATAGAGAAAGACGGCGTGCGCTACTTGTATTATAAGCGTCGCGTGCATTCTGACGGTGTGACAACGAGTCCTTTAGAGATATGAAAAAAAAAAAAAATAAGCGTGTGCATCTTTTCCAAAATAGAGTGTTTATCAAGATTGAAAAAAAAATAAATAAAAAAAATAAAATAAAATATTGTTGTGTTTTTATTTTCATACGTCTTCTTTTACTAGTAAGTCGCGCAGTCTCTTAAAGCGTCACTCATGTGACGACGTCGCTTCCAGTCACGTGATCCTAAAGACCCTCACTTCCTAAACAAAAAACTTCTTCTTCCGCTCACGTGATCAATCAAGTCACTTCCGGTCACGTGATCCTCAATGAGGTCACTCACTTCCGGTCGGCCATTAGGTCATGTGACGTCACTTCCGCTCACGTGACTCATCAGGTCACTTCCGGTCACGTGATCCTAAATTAAGTCATATGACGTCACTTCCGGTCCCCTAAGTAGGTCAGTAGGTTACCCAGAATGCACCACTAATCCCCTAAGTAGGTCACTTCCGGTCACGTGACCAAATGGTGGCCTCTGATTGGCTGCAGGGTTACCCAGAATGCACCACTAATCCCCTAAGTAGGTCACTTCCGGTCACGTGACCAAATGGAGGCCTCTGATTGGCTGCATGTCGATTGAGTAATAAACAGTACTTAACTATAGTCCCGTTCCGATACATACTATACTACTCACGCTCAGTCTCTGGGAGGTCAACCTTGATCAGCCACTGATGGCTGAGGATGTAGGGTGTGGGCTGGGTAATACATACACCCAGAAAAATATGAGCATCAGCCTGAGACTGGCTATGTCGCCAAAAGCACTCACCTACAAGGGTCAGGCATTTCAGTAAGGATCAGGCATTGCTGGACTCACTAGAATAGCTTGAGAGTCTGGCCATGATGGACCCTCTTCGTAGAGTCTGGCAATGCTGGACTCTAGGGAGCCCCTCTATCAGCCTCTAAGAGTCCAGTATTGTCAGACTCTGAGAGGTATTTTAAGGTACAGCATAGCCTGACCCTCACTACAATGCCTCTCAAGCTAATTTGGTGAGTCTAATAATGTCTGACCCTTGTATAGGCGAACACTTTTGGCGACATAGCCTGACGCTCATATGTTCTGGTTGTATTGGCCCCAACAGGCGGCCACAAACCCTACTGTCCCTACAGTTTATTCCATGGTGAATGTAGAAGCCCCAAGGAGGAAGCTGCCCTCATTCAGGATGCTCCACCCAGACCAGACTTGTGGCTTCCTCTGTTGATGTTAAGCCCATCCAACTACCTCAGCGGAAGTGGTGGAGACATCTTCTCTGAGTAGGCAAGCAGAAACAATACTCTACAAATAGGCGGGCAGGGCGTGGATTGGACGGAGGAGGGGGAATGTAACGTCTTGACTATCGGTTTTTGCCTATCTGCTTGTCAGGTTCATTACTTGTTGCCAAATTGCATGCCATGATGCATGGATGCAGCTCTAGCAAGTAGGCTCGCCGGGGCTGCATTCATGCATCATGACAACACATGGCATTAAGAGGCATACCTTAAAAGGTAAGAGACATCTAAATCCTAAAAGGCATGCAGAACTCCTCTCCTGCAGCATGTGTAGCAGAACCAACACCGGGTCAATGTCTAATTCTTTTTGGAGCCTATAGCCATAATTCTGGTTTCTCCATATGCGCGTCCATGTTAATTTCGAGCTCGCAATCTCTCGTGAGATTTAGGCAATGAGCATACACCCACAAAACATAGCTTGCAAGGAACCAACTAAGATACGAGAGCAGATCCAAGGTCTCACGAGATTGCTGGTGTCAGTGTGAACATTGTGGTCGCGGTAACGACTCATGAATGTTACATCTCTATACCGCCCGGGGAGGTGGGCACAGGACACACTGTACACACACATTGGGCACTGTCTCATAACATGGCTGGGCGGGCTTGATGAGGCCCTCGGGAGGTACAGGGGAGGTAGGGGGAAAGAGTGGGAGGAGGGGATAGTCACTACCAACAAGGAGACAGGGGTTTATGGTGAGGCTGTTGCTCTACCTAACCCTTCATGGCCCGCATCCTGCTTTAATGAAGTATGCCCTTTGGCGTCTTACTGCATGAATACAGCTCTGGTTACTCACTAGTGCTGCATCATGTCAATGGATCATATCAACCCTATCAGTTGATACTCTCACAAAGAGTCAGCATTATGCATTAAGTATTCTGCCCAGGGTTAAAAATTTACTTATCATTCTGACAAAGGACAAGTTGCTCATCAGGGATGCTTTTATGAATGCATCATGACAAAGGGCATGGCACATCTAAACACTTCATTAAAGTGGTGAGTGGTATGTGCAACCAGGCCTACCCTACCACTGCACACAAGGCTCAGCCTTGCCTTAAGGGCAGTAAACATAGGGAGACTGTACAAACAAAGGGACAGCAACCTGCCCCGGGGGACTATTTAGTGGACTGGTTGTGACAAAAGCAGATCAGGAGGCAGGCTGGGGACGGTAGGTCGGTGTATATATGCTCACTCCACTAGGGTGACACAGGTACCTGCGAAAAGTGGCGTTAATCTTAATCCTTTGTCATGGCACATTTCGCTTCATTTCACTTCATTTTGCAACAGTGCCCCCCAAAATGTTGCCCTGTTCCTGGCGACATTCAAGGCGACACTTCTGCGAAACGCCGCAATGTTTTAGAGAACAAAGGATTAAAAGAGCGCCACATTTCTCAGTGACCATTGCCGCTGTAGTGGAGTCCGACCTAATGCGTTCAACCTTTCCCCCAACATCGCAATCAATTCATTCCCCCTTTTCACTCATAAACAACAATGTCACCGTTGATGTGTCTAAGAACCCTGGTGTGGCTGGCAAAGGCTGTTTTGACAAAGAAGCTATTTAAATTAAAGCTAATGTCACCAGACAGGCGAGATGTGAGTTTATTTGTATTGTCCTCTTAATGAAAATTTGCTGTGGAGTGGCGAGACGACAGATATGAGAATGGATACACAGAGAGAAGAGCAACGTCAGAAGGGAGTCTAGGTTGCTTCCAGAATGACTCCCCTCCTTAGGGGAGCTTAGGTCCTTATGTGACTGCCTTAGGTGAGTCAGGGAACTATGTGACTCCCTCAGGTGACTCACTTAGGTTGGCTAGGGGGTCGCCTAGGCTCCCTTAGGCAGCCTGGGCTCCCCTAAAGAGGGGAGTCATTCTGGAGACAACCTGGACTCCCTTTTGACTCTGTTTCTTTTCTCTTTGTACAGAACAACTTTTCCATGTTCACATTTCAAATGCAGCTGCATGGGATTTCAACGACTGAGAATCCTCGCTGCAGAAAATTTGGTCAAAAACATTGGTGGAAGTTACCACCACGAGGTCTGAATTTTGAATAATGCTAGCCATGATGACAGGGTGAATGATTGGCCACTCTGATATTCACATGAATATTCATAATCTCTATGCATATTCATAATCCAGTCCTGCGTAAAGTCAGTCGGCTTGCCACCCTGGCTGTGCTACCAACTGTGTTTGTCTCTCTACAGATGCTACCTGCAACGGCTCCCTCCACATTGATTTAAATGCTCCTCGGCTTAGTCTGTAGTGACTAGCTCAGGTTAGTCATGGGGATATTGGTCAGAATGACGAATTGGTATTAAAAATTGTCCGAGGCAAAGGCAACTAAAATACCATACAACTCATGTCAATCGCAAAGGGAGCAAAAGAATCACTAGGTTATTCAGTTGTTAGCCAGTACTCAATGACAATATCAGTGCAACTTTTCGCTGTTTATATTGGTTCATTTTGCAGCTTCCAATGTTATCACAAATGGACAGTATTGGATACAGTAATGGCAAGTATAACCCCCCTATCAATACTGATTAAAATCTTTAAGTACACATCACCGATTTTATTCGCCATTCTTAATTAGTTCTGAAAGTGTTAAGTAGGTAAATACCAGACTGACACATGCATAGTTAAAACATGGTGAACCAATTTCTAAACAAGCTTCTGCAGGTTAGAAAGTACTCCCTTTTTATGTTTTTACTCATTAAGTTATTTTCATCCACAGCAGCTGTCTGTTTTGATACAAGGCAGCACTTCAGATATTCCCTCAAGCCAAACAAAAATAATTTGTGTTCCGGTAGCCCGAACACCCCTATTATTTTGGCCTGACCAAAATCTTTATAAATTTTTAGATTCTCCATCAAGTGGGTACCTTGGGTCTTTAGCTATCTGGATTATCATCCTTTGAGAGATTAGAAGGGAGGAAGGTCTTTGCATAGCGAAACTGAATTGCAATTGGTAATGGCTTAATTAGGCAGATATTTGTTCTACATAATTGAATAAACACTCTATAAAATGAGATTCCCCCTTACAACCCATCTCATGATCCTAAGAAAAAATCTACCGACCTATCCTAGTCGGTTCCTTTTTGCCATGTTACCTGAATACAGCTAATTCTTTTTGTTTGGCCTCATATAAAACCACACAGGCAGACAAAACCTAGACACCATCTGTTTCCCCATCAGTGAGCTCTAATTGATTCTCCCCACACTGAAAGGCTGTATGCTGGAGTTGCAGGGGTGGAAACAAACATCTGTTATACAAATAGGTATATTGGTTTGCTACATTGAGTTTAACAGATCATTGGTACTGGTTTTGGCATTAAAAACAAAGACCAACAACTGGCAGCAGAATAACAAAAACTAGTACAAATAAGGAATACATATAGTTACATTTGTGATATACCACTGTGATAGGACTGCCTGAGACACTTTCCATTGTTTTTCAATTACAGGGACTTTGGTGGCCGGCTCTCCAAAGCTTATAGTTTATAATCTGAACCATCATTACTGAATAAATCTTTTCATTATTAGCCCATAGCCTTAGAGGCTATCATTTTATTCCCCAGGTATCAATTAGCTCTTAAATCCTAGACAGGTGGCAAGCTGAGTGCTCTGTCCATTTAGGGTAAGGAAAGACTTAAGAGATCAGGAGAAAACTGATGAGGTTGTGTGTGAGAGTCTACCATAATGAGGTTGGATTGGAGTCCTCAGGGATGTGAAAGCTGCTGGGCAGGTTATTTGATTGCTTGCCACAATGACTAACAGTGAGGTTCCCTAATGACCCCTTATAGACAAGGCGGCTGGGGCTCAGACAGTCAGACGGGACGCAATGAGGACACGGTATCTATACCTTGTCTGCTGATCTTGGCGAGCCCCCTGGCTGTGACTGTGAGGGCATAATGACCTTTATTAGCGGTAATGTTAGCACCTACAGGAGGAGGCCAGCCTCATTCCTTTGGTGGTACCATTATGGGCCATGAGACTTTGGGACAGGAGGGGTGGTTTCATTAACACTTCAATTAAATACACTGGAGGAAGGGGCTGATGAGGTGAGAAGTTTGGTTTATTTGAGGTCCCAATTGGACCATTGACCACAGCTGTAAGACTCCCACAGAGAACTCATTAGCCAAGCCCTTTGTCGGCCTCGCGAGGTTCCCCCAGACAACTTATAGATGTGGGGTGATAACGCAGTGTTGACCTACCCACAATGTGGTGAAATCTCCCTGGTGCCTTCTGAGTCTGAACGATGACTCGGTGATAGCATACACATACACAGGATACAGGGTCAAAAGTTGGTCCAGGTTGCCTCAAGAATGACTCCCCTCTTCATGAGAGCCCTGGGTGACTAAGGGGGCCTAGGTGACTCACTGGCTGACCTAAGGGAGTCACCAGGGGGAAAGCTCCCTGCACACTCAGAAAAGTCAGCGTCATTATCGCTAAAACCACTCTCACCTGACTTTGAGGCGAGAGTGGTTTTAGCGACAATGACGCTGACTTTTTTGAGTGTGTGGCTCACAAGGATTCACATGCAGGGCTCCCTTTGAGAGAGGAGTCATGCTGGAGGCAATCTAGACTCCCTTTTGGCTCTGTTTCTTCTCTCTGTATTCTGATTTGGGCAATATCCTCACTGCACAACGTTGTCATTTAATAATAAATCATATGCCATGAAAGTACATTAAATTCCATGTCGATGAGGCTTATTAAATTGACATTGAATTGTAGTTTACTCTAAGCATACTTTGTAAACTCTTATGAAATGTCCAGGTATATGCAATGTGGATAAGAAAGTGTGTTTAAATTCTGGGAAAATGACATATGGTTCACTTTCTCATGCCTTGAATCTTTATGGTTTTCTGTTCTCGGGCTATCACTACAGTGGTATTAAACTACATTTTCTGTATAATCCCTTCCATTGACATATAGGGTCGGCATCATGCATCAAGGCAGACCTGGTGGGCTACTGACTATACGAGCTCTATGCGGCCTTTAAAGGGTTAAATAAGACTCTAAAAGCCCATGAATGCTGTGCGTGAACAACCACATCACTATGACTGCCCATACCACATATAGGGTAGACCGCCCATGAGATGTCTAGCTGGTCTGTTGGTACCATAAGTAGACTGGTATGTTCCAATCAGGGTGCCATTAATCATGGAACCAATCTTCCACAGTGATATCATAGACTTTGGCCCGATTGTCCTCAGGGCCTATTGCCATAGGACCTATTGTCCACAGGACTCCTCATCCATGTACCGGTTGACTCAAGGTACCAACCAACCAGCTAGTCATCTCATGGGCAGTCTACCCTAGAAGGGAGGAGGTAGCCCAGGAGCAGCCTCGGATTTATCACCTACTTCCAGCAGGATGCTCTGAGCACATCTCTCACCCCTACACCACCCTCCCCCCTCACAGCACCGGCCTGTAGGGCCGAGTCATCTAATACTAACTGGAGAGGCTAGGTGGATTTTCGCATAATGTAAAAAAAAACGTTTTTCCGACCCCCTCCCCACCATCAATTAGCTGAAACTAATTCCGATCCCAGACCTCTATTAAATTCTGCTTTTCCGAAAAGCCCCCTCCCCTAAAAGATTTAATGACGTTAGCTTATGGAAGCATGTATGGTCATGAGCATATAAATGGTCCATATTTAGCTTTGACCCCTCCAGCATGGGGGCTTATCCAGTTGTGCCCCCCCCCACCCACTGAGGTCCTGTTTTTCATTATGACCCCCGCCCCCTCCTATATCCACCAAGCCCCCGCTCCCCCAAACTTGTAGTAAATGACTCGGCCTCGGCCCCAGACAGATAGAGGTAAAACCACGGTGTGGCACGCGATACAACCACGTGATCTGTCACATGGCACGCTGCTCTATTATCTAGAAGCCACTTTGCCGCGGTTGGGGCAGAATTACCCAAAATATGCTGAAATAATCTTAACCCTTTGAGGACAGCATGGTGTCGTAATGCATTATATCCTCGGTCGTTATGATGCATGAATACAGCGCTGGTGAGTCACTCACGCCAGCGCTACATTCAAGGATCATGCCGACCTTACAGGTTTGAGACACTTCTAAAAGGGTTCATAGGCATGATGCATTGGTGAATCACGATGGCAAATATCATTTTCTTTAAAGATTAATCGCCGAGTTACTCTGCAAAGTCCCCTACTGAGTGCGCTCAGGTTTGTTTAATCATAAAGGAGCAATTATGAATTAATTGGCTTGAAAAGGAGTAGGAAGATCCAGTGACGGCTGGATCAAACTGTTAAAAAGTATTGTGAGGGGAACTATCTTCCTCTTGGGCCCCTTATTTCTGATCGTAGGCCCAGACATGTAATACCGCCCAACAAGGAGAGGGTATTCTGGTATTTCCTGAGGAAGAAATTTCATTGCCTTTATTTGTGAATCGAGAAATACGGGCCAGTTCTCAGTATGAGACTGGTGACAGCACTGCATAAATGTTTGCATTCAAGCAAATTTAAAATGACATATATAAATTTCACGGAAAGCTCATCATGGCATTTAAATGACTTATCGTTGCATTTACTCAAATCAAATGTGGTGAAATTGTTCCTTAAAGCATATTTAATTTACCTAAATACAAATTTTCATGCAGTGCAAGAAAATGGTTGTGGCGCTGCCCACACCCTACATTACAACAAGTGGAGGAGGGATGTTCAAAGAAAGGTGCAGTACTAGACTGCAGGCCTAGGGGGCCTGGCTTAACCTTTTAAGGGCCCTGCGATGTATCAATCAGTCATGCCTTGGAGCATGAATGCAGACCTAACTAAGCATGTAACTCACCAGTGCAGCATTTATGCATCATGTTTACAGGGGCTTACACGCTCATGAAGAGTGGGCATGATGCATCAATGCAGCCCTGGTCCTAGCAGCATTGGTGCATCATGATAATAAATATCGCCTTTTAGCAGCATGCCGTCCTTCAAGGTGTGATAGAGGGGTGTCACGGGGCTTTGCCGTGCACCCAATGGGATAGAATGGTTAGACGGTTGAGTTGTTTATCGGCACCACTAGACGGGGTTATCGGTGCCATCAGGTTGTAGTCTCTAATCATGCTGCTCGTGTCGCTTACAGCCTCCGTCACTATCCACCTCTACTACCCTACCCCAGGCTGCCTCGGCCAGTGTCTACCGTACCGATAAAGCGCCCGGTCTTGAAAGAGCGCCGGTCTTGAATGAGCGCCAGGGGTATAAGGGTACCCAAATGTTTCTTAAGCACTAAAATCATGACCTTGAATAAGTGCCTGTCTTTTATAAGCGCCTGTGTAAGAGCCCTGCCAAATTGAAGAGCGCCCCGGCGCTTAATCGCGACGGTACCATATCCTACCACTTGGATAGCCTGGGAGCAAGCAGCCATCTGGTCCAATACACAGTAGCATTATATATTAATTACCTTATTTGATCTAGATAAATTCGTCTGTATTACCCAAAACACACATTTTGCGCCACCAAACTGGCACAAAAGTCAAGAGAAGGTCTGCTCCCAGCATTGGGCTGGGAGTTCGAGAGTGCACCCCACGGATTGTACCTTTCAGGATAGCCGTGTGCTTTAAGGATATGTCTCCCCTCCTTTTTGCTAGGCAGAAACAAAACATCTAATGATCTATAATCTGATGAGTTTTTGTTCCAACATTACATAAATACATCATTATGACCATATGCCATACCCCTTTCAAAGTCCTTGGATATAAAGGGTGGTTGCAATTGCAAGGTATGGAATGTGAATGGAACAAAATCAGAATTATCAGAATTAACAGATCTGATGGATGGAATGCAACCCAGGCACGATTAACTAGGCAACCATTGTTTTGTTAATGGCCATTCCTATGATTGAGGTCTACAGAGCTGCTTAAAGTAGGAAAATACTGGTAGTTTTTCAACTTCATTGATTTCCCCCCATTTTTCTTACTTTGAATAGCTCCTTTTATTCCTAATGTAATGCTCGGTGGTGTTGCATGGGGGTAGAGAAATATTACTTTAGTGCCAGGTGGTGTTGAATGGCGGCTTAATCTCTGGGAGGTAAATCTTGATCAGGGGCTGATGGTTGTGAATGTGAAACGCCTGGGTAAAGCATTGGGTGGTCGGACTAATGCAGCATGCTACCATAAACCACTGCTACACTGCCAATGCCTCCATCCTAGCCTTTCTGTTACCACCTACCACCTTGCCTTAGCACTGATCACTTCCCTTCATCAGCCTCCCTCCTCATGCACCCTTGCTCTCTCCTTTTTTTCTATTGCTCGAGCTCAGCATCTACTCTCTTCCCAACAAGCCACTACCTCCACAGCCTAGCCTACTCTCCCTCACCCGCTTTGCCCTCTATATCCCTCCCCCTCTCTAGCTCCATCTATCCATCCCTTCTTCACTACCTTCATGCATATTCCCTCCTCCAGCACACCTTTCCTAACTGCCATCTGCCTGCAAACCATACTCACTATTTTCCCTTAACTGCCGACCTGCTGTATACAAGGTTTATGTATAGCCTCATGAATGTATGATAGGGATGCTTATTCACCCTGCTGCTTTATCCTGCTGTTTGTTCTGTATTTGGCTTCCCTCCCATGGCCTTGACCTACCCCCCCCCCCCCCCCCCCCTCATGTCAAGTTTAACCTTTCTCCACATTTACTTCAATCTTCATTATGAGTCAGGAAGCCATTGGCCTGCCCGACCTGGCGGTTGACGTTATGTCCTGTTTGGCATTATGATAACAATATGGTGTTCGGGACTAGCGCATTAGGCTAAGGGGGCCGCCATCTTGGCTCAGAGCTATGCATCGTGGTTAGGCCCCTGACTCCAGAGCAGTGCATCATGGGAGAATTTCTTATCAGCCCCTTTGTTCAAGGTGTGAGGATAAGGAGATGGAGTTTAGCCCCGGACTACCTCAGGTACCAGGATGTGCTAGTCCCGTATAAAACACTCTGTGGTTTTATATAGGGTTAAGGATGCTGTTCACAGTTAGGATCCTACCACCAGACCAGATTTATGGCTTCCTATGCTAAGTATAATGGCATGGGAAATGCTGCAGACATAATTTTGACCGCATAATTATGGTGGGAAGTAATCTGGATACAGCTTTCCTTTTGCTAGCTACAACTATATAACCTCTGCTACCTTGTCTTCACCATCAGTACACTCTAAGAACAGTGTGTTACGTTTACACACTTATCAACACACCTTTCTGCATCCACTTTTTACACATATTCTGGTGTAACACACTATACGATACACAGTCTTTGCCAAAAGTGTGTTGATCTCAAAAGTGTGTTGCAAATTTGTGTGTGTAACTTTTTATACATGTTTCCACAACACAGTTCTTAAAGTGTTCCTCAACACTATATCTGGTGTAAAGAAAATGTTAACACTCTCATTTAATCCGTCCTCCTAGACCGAGCTGATAAGCATATGTATTTAACAGATGATTAACGTTGAAGTATAACAGCAGGCTAAATCATTGAGATGGACCAGAAAAATATAACATAAAGATACAAAACCTAACCTCCGTTATAAAGAAAGAAGAACATCCATATGTTGATAGAAATCCTTGACATCCATATGTTGATATAAATCCTTGAACCTGACCTGCTCACATACATAAACTGGCTGCCTTTCATATCAGTATAGCGCTCAGAGCAGTTTGCCCCGACCACACAGGGCCTGTGTCTAACCATGTATACACCCCATACAGCCCGGGGAGATGGCACAGTAGACACACACTGGGTGCTGCCCCATAACAGGCCTCAGTGGGCCTGATGAGGCCCTGGGGGAGGGGAGGGGTGACTGGGGGGGGGGGGGGGGCAGTCACTGTGAACAGTGCCTTGTTGCATAGTTATCAGGACTGTTTATTCAGCTTAACCCTTTAAGGGGGGCCTTTTATTGCAATAGAACCCTTTAATGATAGTGCTTTAACCCTTTGGGAGCGGCCAAAAGTTGATACAGTTAGCTGGGAAGGCGAGACTTTTTACAGGAATCTTCCCTAATAATGGGGCTTTGCTGAATCCCATAGAGTTATGCTGACAATATTTGATGCTCGCCCTGCCATGGCATCAACTATTGTCGATGCTCACCCAGCCATGGCATAAACTATAGTTGATGCTCGCTCACAAAGGGTTGATGTACTATGCCCTTTGTCGCTATCATCTACGAATGCATACCCTTGATAGTAACTCGTCATGGCTGCATTTGTGCATCATGCTGACGCTAGTGCTGATACACTTCCTATGGGTGGGTATGAAGCATGGATACACCCCTGGTGAGTTACTCACGAGGGCCGCATTCATGCATCATACCGACAAAGGACATAATGTATTAAAACATTATGCGGCCCTTAAAGGGTTAACGTAGCAGTCGCTGGTATGAAGCTATGGTTGCCCTGCGGTGGCAGCGGTCGACTACATTAATGGGTCGATCGTGTTTATTGTTTCCGCCATATTGTTTTCATGGATGGCGGAAGCGACATCTTATGATACCTTTGTTGCTAAATTTAGGGGTTGTTAGCCAAAGACTGGTAGCGTAAAGCTTTAAAGTCAATCTGTTACTTGTATCATGGGCCCCACCATCCTGCTCATTGCAGGTACCGGAGGCCTGTAACAAGGCTTTATCATAGCTTGGTAAGCTTGATACATAAAAGCAGGGGGAGCCAGTATACTGTGGTGATAAAAACAGTCATATTTACCCTGTCCACCTTCCCACCATAAAGAGATCAATTTGATGCCAGGCAATGATAAATCTATACTTGTCCTAAAATACAGCTTTTTTACAACTCATTTATGTATGCTGAATTATCAAACCATGCCCTGGGGTCTCTGCTGATAATATGATGATGCATTAATGAATCACAAACAAGTAGCGTACATGGGCTGTTTGGTGCATCATGCTAAGTCTTTGGGATTGTATCATGTTTGAAGAGTCACTCCTTAAAGACGACACGTCACTAAAAAGCAGCATGATGCATGAATGCAGCACTGACAAGCTTCTTGCCAAGGCTGTATCCATACATCATGAGAACAAAAGGCATGATGCATTAATGCACTTTGCACCGTACGGCCCTGATGTGTTACTCAAAGGCTGCCTTCATGCATCAGGAGTCAGAAGGGTATGTGGCAATAAAGTAGCCATACATTCAGCATTGTTCAATATTCAGTAATTCTCCTGTACCACAGAGTGGACTCCATGCACATGTCCGAATGCACACTCTGCCCCTACACAGATACTCTTTAGGCTCTAGAACTAAGTCGGTACTGGTTAACAAATCAGTCAATAGTACCTAGCCTAGTTAGTAGTTAGTTTTCCATGTCAATGAATATTAGTATGGTAAGTCCTTTTGAGCAAGGCATTAGTCAAATGTTGTTTTGCCTCAGTCATTTCTGAATAGCACTTGGTCATGCCTGACCAATGTCCCTATGGCTAATCTGGGATAGTCACTATAGACTAAGGGCCGGAGCATTTAGATAATCAGTGTACAGGCCCAGAGGGGTGCAAACACACAGGGTCCGTCCAAACACAACAGGTACAGGACAACTGCCTGCAGGGATGACCATTGTGGGCGATAATAGGAGGATATCAATAGGCAGGGGGTGGGCAGGAAGTCTACTCAGGAGCTGGTATCGGCCCTCCCACCATATCACAACCAATCCTCCTGCCCACTGTCTGCATCCATATAATTATAGTGATCTGCAACTGTATGAACCTCGCCATTTGTGCAAAAATGTTTAAAATGGCACTTTCCACGTTTGAGGTTAAATAATTGCCTTGAAATATTATGGAAATTATGTGTATTTGACATTGTCATAGAACTTATATATAGCAAATTTGTTAGTTGTGTAACTAGAGCAATTCATGGATTGCAGTATTGCTAAGTATCTTAGTTAGACTGACTGATGCCCTTTTTACGGAGATGAAGTATTGGGTAACTGATACAGAGTAATTTTGGTATATCGACATTTAAGCTGCATTTTATGCACCTGCTTAAGATGATGATCTCGTGAGGCCTTGCCCAAGGTTGGAGAGACGGGGGTTACCCTATTATTGCCTAGCTCTGAATTCATTGCTTACAATAACAGAGTGACTGAGAGGCCACTCAGGGAGCCTCATGAATATTCATAATGTGCCTCCATATTCAGCACCTATTGTTATCTCGAGGGCAGAGTCATTTATTGCCAGCTGGGGGGGGGGGGGGAGGTCTTGTCGATATGGGGGGGGGGAGCAAAATTGGAAAAGCCTCCACTGCTGGTGGGGGGGGGGGGGTCAAAATTAAAATCGGTTCATTTAGATACTGGCGAACATGATTCCACAGGTGTATGTTATCTTAGGGGGGGGGGGCATTTCTCAAAATGCAAACATAGTGGGGCGGGGGGTCAAGATTGCTTTTGGCTAACTGGTGGGGAGTCTAAATAAAAATTGCCATTTCGGGAAAATCCACCAAGCTCCCCCGAGCTAGTAATAAAGGACTCGGTTCTGAGGTGGTACAAGAAGTTCACCAGTACAAGATGGTGAGTCCATAACATTTTTATTCAGAGGCGGACGGAGGAAGCCAAGGAGTCTAAGGGGTCCATAGAAGAACATGCCCTCTCCTGACATATTGTCCACTCATAGTCAGCTGCATAAATGTATTATACATTGGCCGTCAGTAGATAGAGATGGCTGTGTAATCGCCTTTATACAGGACGTGTCTAGAGTTGTAGTCCCTAGAATCCTCTTGGTTACAGGAATTCTGTGCTCTCTATATATACTTTCTTACCTTCTTATCTCTAGAATTTGCATATGCTAATGGCCTATTCAAGTGCCAGCACACTAAATAATTCAACAAAACATTACCCAAGGCCCTCATTATCATACATTTTTCATTTCAAATGTTGAGGAACATATATTCTGAAAACTCTGCCTTTAACAAAAATAAATTACAGGGGTATTTATTTTAGAAGAAGCCATAGCATGCCCCTCCACTAATTAAAGCCCCATCTCCCGATGTAAGGCAGTCAGACAGCAATTTTCTGATATTCATGTCTGGTGTCATGTGAGTGAGAGGGTGCCCAGCCTCACACTGAGCGGCTCAGTACCAGGACCAGCCACCAGGGGGAGGCAGTGTCTAACCTCCCTATTATCACCCACGTCTGTATGTGTCGCACATAGCGGGTTTATCCGGGCGGTAACAGTAACAACCACCAGCCTCCCCCCTATCTAACACACTCTCTACTATCTAATACACTCTCCACTCCTATATCTAACCATAGATATCTCTCTGCCACACCCATGGCTTTGACCAAGTGCATGATAGGGTTCTGGTCAATGTATCTGTGTAAATACACTTGAGATCTGAGGTATGGTCCATATAAAAGGCAGTGTGGGACCCTCTCATAGTTGCTTACAGTGTAGACAAATGCAAAAGCTGACATCTCCATTATGTAATAGATAGACTATGGTTATGAGAGGCTATCTGTTTTAAACCACAGCTGTGAGGTTATGTGAGTCTAAGTGGAAATAACCAAGGTGTGAATTCCTTTGTCTTAGCCCTCCGCTGTGGTTTAAAACTAAATAACTAGTCCTTCCCGATTGTATCAAAGCCTGTAACATTGGCATGGTGCATGACTGCTTTACTATATATAGTGGTCACTCATCAGGACATAGTGTGCCACAGCACTAAGCCTTGTCTACCGTATATATATACACTTACATCAGACCCCATCTCTACACACTGAGTACTTAATACCAGCTGTCAGGGCACATAGCCCTCCACTCCCCAACAGGGCCACTCCCCAACATGGCACCGAGCAGCACCCTGATTTAAGGACAGCATAGTGCTCTCCCTTGGTAGCCATGATGTATGCAGGGGTAGACACAAACTTTATCAGCCGTGGGCCACCCGGGCCCGTAGCTCCAAAGATCTATGGGCCCGTATTTTTAGCTGTGGGCCAGAGACCACATTTCACTTTTTTCAAAGAGAAAATTATATATATTTCTGATTTATCTATGTTAAAATGAGACCAAATTGCTTCAATTGCCCACATTTTTCTCTTTCCAACGACATACTACATGACTATACTCATCAAGTATATTCCTTGCAAATATTTTGTAAAATCTCCTATGGGCCACCCGGGCCCATGGGAAGGTTATTTTGAAGAAAACTGCGGGCCCGGACCCAAAATTACGGGCCTTTGGCTCCCGGGCCAGCGTTAGTGTCTACCCCTGTGTATGAATGCAACCCTGGTCTATTAGCTAGGGCTGCATCCATACATCATGCCAGCCCTACTACAGCATTGGTGCACTTTCAGCATGATGCACCAATGGCGGGTTACTCGCGGGGCCGCATAAGTGCATCATGACGACAACTGTTGTTTTAACCCAACATCGTTACGGTAATTTACGGTTAAAGGGTTACTCCCACCTGTCAGTACAAATTGCATTCCGCGCCCTGATACTGGTACCCAGACATACCCTGACTACACATAGTTATATTATGCAGCATGGTGAGCATAAGCAGGGTCTGCGGCACAGGGGGCCAGGGGACCAGGGTGGGCGATAATAGGGGGATATGGGGCCTCACTACCTGTGGCAAGGATGACATGGCGTTTTACACTTACCATATGGTATAGGGTATGTTTTATTCATACTGAAAATCTGTAGGCAAATGATAGGATATGTTTTGTCTCTCCTAATCTGTTCATAGACATATCTTGTAAAAGATGTGGCTTCCCTTGTCCGTCTCCGTCCTTCCTCTATCTCTATCTCAATAAGAGACCAACCACCCTGTTCTCTCTAGTACAATTGATTGTTGTATATGCCTGTACCCTCTAGTCCCAATCTCCCAATGCAATAATATGGGATTGCTCTCCTGGGGCAGTATTGTCCAATCTCTGTATCTTGACTCCAGTTGCAGGCATATTATGGACTCGCAGGGCTGAGTATATCTCAATGTATACGAGAGCAGGATAAGGCTTTTGGATTTGTCTTCATGATGAACGAATGCAGAGCCGGCAAGTAACTCATCAACACACATTCCCAGACACTGCATTGATGCATCATGCCTACCCTTTGGGAGTGTATCAGCCCTGTTGAATTGGCACGGTGCATAAATGCAGTCCTGCCCATTAACTCACTAAGACTGCATGCATTAAAGTACTCTGCAGACATTAGAGGGTTAATATGTAGGAGACACTAGAAGGATGGACAATAGAGCTGTATATAACACCGCAGAATATTGACAAAAGATTGACAGAAGCAAACACAATGGTCATCCCGTTTACAAGCAATACAGTCCTCTTCACTCAGAATTACTAGTCAATCTTATAAAGTATTGACATTAAAAGAGCAGAAATAAATATGTTTATATCAATTTGGTATCAGGATTTAGAATTTGAAATTTGCCATTAGCTGGTTACATGGGTCTGCGATCTGAAGCCAGCTCGTGCAGGAACACTAACCTTGGTGCACATCTTGAGAAACTCAGTCTATATACAGTAAACCCCCATCTCCAAAATGTCTTTTTTTAGGAATTTATTCTTCATATCTTCAAATGATATCAATTTTTCAATTGTTTTAGATGTGGGCTGGTCTTAAAGGTCTGGCTTTGTGGTAATTTTGCAGAAACAAGGTGGGTTGAGCTCAAATCTTTGCATCAAAGGGGCAGACACTGTGATGTTGGTATGGCATGAAAATAGGCCTTTCAAGGGAATCCCAACATGAGACAAAACAGATTCTCCTTTAGAGTGAAAGGCCAGCTCCCACCAGCCCCCCCCCCGTACATACACATACACAGACAAAGACAGATATTAACCCATTAAGGGTTCCTCTATTGCGCTTTGTTTTCTGTTGTCATCATGCACGGATGCCGGCCTGGCGAGTCGACTCACCAGGGCTCTATCCTTCATCACGCCGAGTACCTCAACCCCATAGGATTGGTATCATGTATAAAGGCAGCACTAGTGAGTTAATTGCCAGAACGGCATTCATGCATTAAATGGATAAAGTGCATTATGCAGTAAAGCACTTTGTGGCCCTCAAAGGCAAACAACAAAATGCCGTCCTGCCTCTCCGGCCCTCTGCCTCAACCCTCCCCCATAGTCTTAGGTAATGAGACTGAATCACACTAGGGTGCACCACTCTATATAAGCAGGATTAGGAGTGCTAATTAACCAAGGCATTTCATTGCCTAGAACCCTTGGAGTAACAAATTATCTGGTTGATCCAGGATTCTGGGTGGGAGTAGCATTGCTCTTTCCAGTGTCACTGCATGTCTAGAAGGGATTAGCATAGAGGGCCAACCAAGCAAAATAGGACGAGATTGTACAAGCCCTGGGCATACCCGAGCCAACCCCATTGGTTTGGCTTAAGTAAGCCCTAGGCCGGCACAAACTTGCACTAATTTGCTGGGAATGTATGTGTGATGTCACTTCCAGGTACACTGAAAATCCATAGGTTGAAAGGAATAGTCTGTACAGACTAACCTAGGTTGGTCATATGAGTGTTAGTCACAATGGCAAAGTTATATTCAAAAATGACCAAGGGGTCAGTCAGTAGTGGCTAACCTAGGTTCATCATTGGTGTGTTGTATTTGTATACCACTATTTGGGGCCACCTGTGATGACCACTCAGTTGCTCCCCCTGGAACTAAAAAGACTAAGGTGGGTTGGTCAGTAGTGACCAACCTGACAATAATAACTTATCTAGGTTGGTCGTATAGGGAGCCAAAAAATGACTAGCTAGGTTAGGCACTAGTGACTGAGAGGTTGGGCGTATAGGGAGCCTAGGAATATCAGTGTAGGCAGGGCAACTCTCTGCCAATCCATAGACTGATACTGAGCATGTGTCGCCCCACCTAGCGAATTACAGTCTATACTATGGACTACCCCCCCCTCCCCCTCCTATCCCCCACACACAGACCCCTTGAAGTCCCTATATTAGCCAGCTAACCTTCAGCTCCGACCTTTGACAACCCACCTAACAACACAAAGTCCTACTAGTATCTAAGGTACAGCATCCCGTCACATTGTCAAAACAACACCCTGCTGTAGCCTCCCCTGGGATAAGACCATCCCGATAAGGGACCATCTTCTATATAGGCCTCAGAGGCTGGTTAATGTGATTTATGTGAGATTTGGGAACAAGCCCGGTAATAAATGGGGTAATAAATGGTATGGTTTATCAGGGTGAGCGGCAAATCGGATCACAGTGTTAACCCCTTAAGGGTCGGATGGTGCATCATGCATTTGTCATGATGCTTAAATGCAGCACTGCCGAGTAACTGGCCATGGCTGCATTAAGGTACCATGCCGACCTCCTGGGCTGATACACTCCTGAAAGATTGGCATGAGGCTTGAGTGCAGCATCGGCGTGCTACTCACCAGGGCTACATTCATGCATTATGACGACCAAGGACATTAAATCAGTCTGCGGCCCTTAAAGGGTTAAGCAGGCAGTAAGGCCTACCCAAGGCAGCTGCAATCTTATAAAGGCAATGATACAGCCCTGGCAGGTTATCGTAGGATGAGAGGAGCTTTTTAGGATGTAAGATAGTGCACTAAATGCACGTTGTGTTATTAGATATTGATCCATTTTAGATGGCGAGTTAAGATAATACTAATATTTCATTTCAGTGTGAGAACCATTAAAAAGTTTTGCATTACATGCCTGTGTTCTACATATATGTTACATTGATATAGAACTGATAAGATAAGTCCTCCGTATTATACTCAATATTTCGTGCGAAGTTGGGTGATATTAATTATATATGAGGTACAAAAGATTGCCACATAGATCTCTGCGTTTAAATCAGGTCTTCAGGTTGAGAGTGTATTCAGCAATATCCACAGACAAGGAAATTGTAAGTAGAAGATAGTCATTCAGCTAGAATACCACCTACATTCTAGGAGACCTGTAGGCACCTTTTTCCATGCAATAAATATAAATTATGATAAATCATATTATTGTTGATCTAGTAAACATGTGAAAGAATATGACATTTACCGAACCTGTTTGTAAGATTCAAAAGGAGCATGTGACCTAGCAGTAGCCTAGTGAAGTAGCTAACCTTTCAAGGACGCATGTTGCTAAAATATTACACTTGTCGTTATGATGCACCAATTCAGCCCTGGTGGGTATCTCGCCAGTGCTGCATTGGTGTATCATGCTGACCTTGTGGGAGTGTCTTAACCCTGTAGGGTCGGCCTGGTGCTTGAATGCAGCCCTAGCGAGTTACTCACCAGGGCTGCATTCATGCATTATGACGACCAGGGGCATGATGCATGAATGCATTACACCGTCCTTAAAGAGTTAAAGCTGTTCCCACCCCACTTCTCCACACGCAGCTAGACCTACTGCTGACACGCCATACACCACCGGGGGCACTGGTCAGTCTGACCACGTGTCACATCTGTACCATGTTCTGGACCAATACAGCAAGGAAGGGTGACTTTTTAATAATAAAGTTGCATTTACGTTGCTTTTAGCAGAATACTCATGATATTGTTTGTAGTAGCCCTGTAGTAGCAAATATCTCATGTCAGGAGATTAACAGGACACTTGCTGTTCAAAAAGTGTATATTAAACCGTAGGATTTTGAGATAATATTTATGTATTTGTTGGTGACTCTTCAGAAAACTTCAAAAACTTTATCGACAACCTTTTAGAAAAAAATCACCCTGTCTTGCTGCTTTGGACTATACCAAGGAGGCTGCGAGTGGCGGTGTAAAGCTCATGAACAAGGGGGAGGGGGCAGAGCCGGGGCAGAGAGAAAGATATGGGCTGGGGAGGAAGCAGAAAAAATAGAAATCGAGTTGCTCTTATATGGAGATAGGCAGACAGACTGATGTGTGTGTTGGAGACCAAGAGACATACTTATAGGGAGACCGACAGGAAAAGAGATCAAGAGACCGAAAGACAGACATACAGAGACAGACACAAAGACAAAGAGACAATGGGAGTGAGAGACAGGCAGAGAAAGTGAAAGAGGAAGTAGAGAAAAGAGAGATGAGCACGAGCAGTATAAGTTACATGACAGGAACTCCTGGTACTTCCGGCTGGTTGACCTCTGACCTTCCAACCCCTCACGTGACAACACAGCGAGAGAGCACGAGGTCTTACGAGACATGGCCTCTCACAAGGAACTACTGCTCCTGAATGTCACCAGTTGACGTTTTTCTTATTCTTTCCCTTTGTAAATTTCATTTATTTTTCTTCTCCTATTCTTTCACATAAGAAAAATCTTTGCATATTTCACCAATATGGCGGCTTCAGCTGCGGGCTTGTCATGAAACCTTTGTAGTGCTTCCAGCAACTCTCGTATGTTCCTAGTCAACCTAGGGTAATTTAATGTGCTTTATATCTTTAATTATTTTGGTATCCACTAAAACCCATGACCCCAACTCTGCTGTAATTCATTATTTTTCGTAAACCTCACACATAAAAACTAGATGGCAGTGTTAGCGTAGGCGACTGTATAACTCACGTGGTCTGAGACGCTTCACACCTACCAGTATTCTGGTACTCAGCATAACTCCGACTTACCTGAAAAAGGTAAAAAGACACAGAATTAGTAAGACATTAACAATAGTGATAATGATTTCAGTGAAGTATTTACATCAATGAAACTCTATAAACTTAGAATTAGCCTCAGGTAGAGCTCTGAGTGAGGATATACATGTAAATCTGCAGTAAACACTAGAATTCCGCCCAGCTAATTATACTCGTACAGAAAACACGTATACAGAAAATACCAAGGCAGGGACAATGAGCAGGCGGCAATACAGTACACGACAATACGCCATAAACACAGCGGTAAAACCATGGCCGAACCTTTCTTCACGTAACCCCTCAATTCACGCCACAAAACATCAACGTCGGCTTTTGGACGGATACTTTTATCTCATGTCATGTGTGCCTCTACTTCAAGCAGCCTGTTCACAACACGCCCTTTGTCCATCGCATCTTCCGGGTAAAATATTCAAAACACTTAAAATGTATCTAAGTTTTTCTCAAATGGCATTGAAACTTAATAACTGTCCGCGTTTAGTAACAGCTGTATTGAATGAGTTTATTTTGTTTGGCATTTGGTCATGTATTGGGACTGGAAAGTTAAGACAGTTCTCCTGAAAACTAGTCCTTCTGAGAAGTATGGATTAGATAAAAAGTCATGCATTGTCTGACTCTTCTTGCGAGGTCCAACAGTATCTGACCTTGTCGGGAGTTTAAAATGGAAGGCCTTATAGGGGCAATCTCGCCACTCGAACTTAACCACATAGTAGACTAGAATAGTATTAGAATTGTGAGTGGGATACGCTTGGTTGGAATGCCACTTCATTTGCTAGTATCAGGTCCTATCAGGAGCCAGGACATGCTGTAATTGTGACAGCATCCCTCTACAGTATAAAGCTCACACTGCCTGCCAGCCACAGCCTCACTCTGAGTCGAGTGCGCACGTGCGTGGGGAGCAGTTCCGGCGTAGAACAGCAGCGACACGTAGCGACAAGAGTGTGCGTGACCCGCCCTCATGGCGGCCATTTTGTTGTCAGTGACAATTAGTGCGGGTAGTTACGGGGCTGTGGCGGAGGGTGGTGGGTGGTTTATAAGGCCGTCAGGGGGCCTATACCTGCCTGGGCACTTCATTATACGGACATGAACACCCAATGATGTATACGTGAAGCAACATTTCATATTCCCAATTAATGCGTTGGTACATATATAGCATGTAACATATCAGGGAATCATTGCATCCTATTTATATCAAAACATTTTTATTTTAAAAGGAAAGATTATTTTATTAATTTGACTTACAACGTCTGATGTCGGTAAAAATATGGAATAGCCAATATCCTTAAAACAGCTTGTAGATTACAACTTAAAAATGATCTATAAGGTGTTAACCTTTTTCATGAATGTATTTGTGTGTTTGTTATGAATGTGCAACATTTTGTTTCACAAACCATCAGAAGTTGAAACTACAAAATCCCCCTTGGAGATCACTAGCAACCGACATAATGAAACATCAAAGCACGTCAAAATGACATCCTGATCTCCCGAGGCCGACAACTTGAGTGCAGACTGCGCAGAAATGTTATATTTGAGCCATTCTGATTAAAAACATGGTTGTGTATTAGAAATCCTGATTCGACTCTGTGTTCTACCTTAATGTCAGGGGTATTGCATGTCACGGGGTGACTAGCTGTACTTTCAGGTTAGGTTGACCCGAATGATGGACACACTATTGCTATCATTGTCTACAATTACTTTAGTATCCATGGGTTTAGCTACAAGGTTGATCCGAATTTTTAATGTAGATTTATTGTACAAATTACATTTCTGAACACACAACTAATCTACATAAAACATAAGCATATAGGCCTATTATAATGTTTGAATTCCATTGATGGTCCAAAGAGGCAGGAATCTTTAATGACACTTTCAATGATCTACTAATACCTCTAGATCCATAACTATATATAGATGCGACAATTTGAGATATGCTATGAACAGGGTATGTATGCGTGGAAGGATTATTCATGACAGAACCTAAAGTTATAGGTACGATCCTCTATAAGAACATAGAAGCAAAAACGTACCACCTTGGGTGTAGGTTAGTACGTTTTCGCGTACCACCCCTATGTGTGGAACACTTTTAGCAGTTAGCTGCTATAGAACAATCAGGAGGCAACATTTTGGATCACGTGACAGGGCATTGGCGGCGATGTAAACAAAGGGGACAAATTCAAGGATTTTACGGCAAAGCCGTAGTGGCTTTGGGTTTTATAGGATTGTTATGAACTACAGGTGAGAAAACGAGGGGGCATAGATTTATAATTTTTGGTGTTTCTGGGTTTCTTATGCAATTCAAGTTTGATGGTTTGCAGCAACACTGCATGGCCAGTCAATTACATGCACTTAGCTAAATCTTTTTGATTTTTATTGGTTTTACTGCAGCTGGTATAACAATAGAATCCAATATGTGCCAATGGAATCAAATAGGTACCAATGCAACTCCATTGATGCCTATGCAAATATCATCTTGGCAGCCATCTTGAAAATTACCTGGATCAAAAATCTGAGCCTACAAATGGATTCTACACCCCAGAAAACCCTATTATACATGTGTCATACAAGGAAATCAGACAATCTTGAGTTTTTGGTGGCCATCTTGGCAGCCATCTTGGAAATTTCTCCGATTGAAAATCTGAGCCTGAAAATGGATTCTACATCCCAGAAAACCCTACTATCCATGTATCACACAAGGAAATCAGACAATCTTGAGTTTTTGGTGGCCATCTTGGCAGCCATCTTGGAAATTTCTCGGATTGAAAATCTGAGCCTGAAAATGGATTCTTCATCCCAGAAAACCCTACTATCCATGTATCACACAAGGAAATCAGACAATCTTGAGTTTTTGGTGGCCATCTTGGCAGCCATCTTGGAAATTTCTCCGATTGAAAATCTGAGCCTGAAAATGGATTCTTCATCCCAGAAAACCCTACTATCCATGTATCACACAAGGAAATCAGACAATCTTGAGTTTTTGGTGGCCATCTTGGCAGCCATCTTGGAAATTTCCCGGATTGAAATTGTGAGCCTGAAAATGGATTCTACATCCCAGAAAACCCTATTATCCATGTATCACACAAGCAAATCAGACAATCTTGAGTTTTTGGCAGCCATCTTGGCAGTCAGAGGGAGGAGGAGGGGGCAGAAGGAGGGAAGGCAGAGGGAAGGCAGAGGGAGGAGAAGGTAACAGGAAGGAGGAAAATGGGGTAGAGTGGGGGGGGGAGGGGTAGATGGGGTAGTAGGAGGGGGCATAGGAAGGAGGAGAGGGTAGAGGGAGGAGGAGAGGGCAGAGAAAGGAGGGAGGAGGAGGAGAGGGCAGAGGCAGGAGGAGGAGAGGTCAGAGGCAGGAGGAGGAGGAGAGGGCACAGGGAGGCACAGGGAGGAGGAGGGGGCACAAGGAGGACTTGTGATGGCCTTCCTTTAAAGACTGTAAAATATTATTTCAGGGTTGGTGCATGTGTGTGTGAGGTGGGGGAGGGGTAATTATGTTGGACTTCACAGTTTGTCTTTGGGCGGGCTTGAGTGATTTCAAGAGCCACCCTGGACCCACTCAACTTCTAGTATAGGTCCTGTATGTGCATAGTATGGGAATTTGCATTGACATTGACAGCTTGGCTTGGCATGGGAGTCAATAGTTATTAGGCTGGTGCCTATCCTTGCCATTGACAGCAACATTAGAGAACTCAAAATATGGCTGTTCACAATATGTCTAGGCCTTACCACAAGGTACATTGGTTCAACATGTAGTAACTGAAAGCAAGATCTAGGATAAATTAGTCTTGCACACACCTGCAAGGACACATGGGGATACCAGTCCTAGCAGGGTTTAAGGGCCAGCTAGGGCTATGTCTAACAATGAACAAGGGGGCTTATGCTAGTCTTTTCTTGTCAAAAATCTAAACCCTCCTCTGTGGTGCAAATGGCTTTGGGGACAAGGTCCCAAAGCCAACAAAGCAGACGACGATGTAGACAATGGAATTAACGATGTAGACAATGGAATTAACGATGTAACTAAAAACTAAAAGGTATGAGGTTAGATAAATGTCTTTTGGTCATGTAATAAGTCTTGTATTGTATGGTTATGTATCTCTGCGTGTATTGTATTTGATCATGTATCAGTGATAGTGTATCTATAAAGCCATACCAGTGCTGACACTATTACAGTATATAAATCATGTAGCAGTGAATTACACCACTGCATCACCTCCCTCCCCACCTCTCCTCCTGCACAGCCCAATGAACCGTTAATAGCCACTTCACCCACTACAACACCCACAAGTAGGGAACCATTGATCCATATATCTAACCCTTTAAGGGCAGACCGATAGTGTTTTATTGTACTATACTCTTTATGGGGATGATGCATGAATGTAGACCATATTGGATTGATGCACTTCCTGAGGGTTGGAACGCTGCATCAGTTAAGTACCAGTGAGTTGCTCACAAGCGCTGCATTGGTGTATCACGATGCTAAATAACTATGAAGCAAGAATGTAGCATACCATCCTTAAAGGGTACATACAGAGGCTACCACTGGGCTACCACTCAACTCAGGCACTCATCCCTTCCCCCCCCCCCCACCATGTCCCTTACACCATATCCATGTTACCCCACATACCAGTAGGGGCAGCACAAGTAGCTATACACCAGCCATTAAGGTAATCAATGTGCATTAGCATAAAAACGCTGAGCGATAATAGAGTCAGTTGGGGCTGAGCGATAATAGAGGGTGTATTGTATCTGGTATCATGCTGCACAATAAGTCAATGCTATACAGGACTAATGTCCCGGATGCGTTTTAGCATTGGGCTTGTGGGATTATGTAGGACTAATGCTGTTATATGCACAGATCTAGGGGGGACTAATGCAGTTTAGGGCTTCAAGTACAGGGGCACCGAGCGAATGATATCTCCATGTTATCGATCATTATACCTTCTTTCTGCCTGAACCTAATCAATGCAAGTCTTTTGTGAAAGAAGGGCAGAAATAAATACTACTTTTTTGCTTTCCTGTCCGTATCACACACTGCCCATCCACCTATATAAAACATAGTTCCTGAAATAATATCACTATAGCTACATCCTTTCATACAACCCCTATCACTGAGATCAATCTCTCAGAACTCTTATTGGTATTCATCCAGAATCTCACCGACCGTGAACCGCTCAGTTGGTAATAGAACGTTTGTGTGCCAGACAGGGTGAATCGTTCTTCAATAAATTCTTTATATGAGGAAGTCGTTACCATAAGTAAATGGAGAAGGTTTGAGCCATTTGTACAACTAAATATCCATATTCAGTGACATAAACAAGAGGCTAAAATCAGTTTCCCCATTTAACTCAACATAATTGAGATGAAAATGATGTGATACACATGGTTGTCATGGCGGTTGTAAAGGAGATATTTAAGCAAACATAAAATCATTTCTCAAAGATTTGATTCTATCATCATCTCCCTTTGAACTTAAATTATCAAATAAACTTGCTCAATTTCAGATTTGTAAAGAAAAACCTACCATATGATATGCCGCCATGTTGGTTTTGTGAGACTGACGTGGCAGACTAATCAGCCGATAATATAACGCAGTAGTAATATCCCATCAGAAGTCAAGCACTATTATTTCAAGTTGAAAAATGAACGAATTCCAGATATTGGCGATGATGAATCCTATTTGTTCCAAATCGTAATGTGATCATCAGAAATTAACTTTTGCACAAATCCCACTTTTGCAATGTAGATAATCCTCAGATGTTCCATTTGTCATGAGAAAATATATCCAAGGAGTTACCTAACTATCCTTAGATGATTTTCCTAAGAACATCAATAAATCCCACATACATTCTAGATGGGTGATGTTCTCCACATATACCGAGGATGATTTTCCTCCTGGATGGAAAGGTTTTTTGCCTTGCGCTATCGGCTACTTCCAGAAAGATGTGTTAGCTGGGTGCGTAACCTTATGAAGATATAGGTACACCGGCCAAGGCTGCCTCCCAGCCTATACAGCCCTAAATAGGGGCTACATTGATCCCACCCCTACCAGCACCGTTAGACAGGGGTCACTGGGTGGGGTGCATTTGGCCTCAGTTACACTATACCCATCAACCAATCAGATACCATTTAACATAACATAAACATCGGTTTTCGAATCAACCATCCAATGGGAGCGCACGATAAGGTGATCGGTAATATCTGTATGGCCTCCGGGCAATCTGCAATCCGCAATTACCCCGATATCGCATGACCATTTTCTCTGTGATTAAAACCAAATCACTGTGACCAAGCGAGCTAAAAGCCTCGGGTTGCATGTAAAACAGCATGCTCTATGTGAACTACATTTACAAAATGTACCAGTGAAGTTCAACTGCTTATGCTCCTTGCTCTGTCTAGATTAGATGATACAGGAGTATATAATCCTATGAGGGTCTCACAGTGCTTTAATCCATGATGCCTATGTGAATGCAGCGAGAGTCTAAGCAGGACTGCTTCAATTCATCATACCGGCCCTTCAGGAGTGTATCAATTGGCATTGGCCTGATCCATGCATGCAGCCCTGGAGAGTGACTCCCCAGGGCTGCATTCAGGCACCATGAGGACAAATAGGCATAATGCATTACACCACCATGCAGGCCTTAAATGGTTAATTCCTCCCGTGCAGAGTGCCAGTTACAGTGCAGATCTAGAACAGCTTATTGTTGTGTATAGATCAGCAGGTATGATGACGAGGGTAGGCTCCCACCATATATGATCTGCTCAATACAGGATGAGCTGCTGGAACTGCTAGTTAGAGCAGCTCAGTATGTGCTATTGTACAGGGATGGGGAGTTGGCTGAACGTCCTGGATACAAGGTCATCTGGGCATGGGAAAGTACTCATTTTGGCCAGTGCTAATGGGGAAGAAGGAGAGCAACTCTACATGTATGGCATTTGGCTGAACTTGGCTTTAAAGATCCAAATCCCGGTACCCCTACAACAGCCATCGGAGTGGAGGCGGGACAGGTACTAAATCCTATCCATTTGTGTATACAGAGCGAGTGGAGGGTTTTAAAGGGTGGGGGAGACCCACGTTGGATAGTGTAGGGAAGGTATCATTTAACCCTTTAAGGGCCACATAGTGCTTTATTGCATTATGCCTTTTCTATCGTCATGATACAGCCCCGATTGGTTTGGTGTGATATATGAATACAGTTCTGGCAAGAGAGTGGACTCATCAGGGCTTCATTCACGCATCATGAAAACAAAGTGCATAGGACATTAAATCACTATGTATCCATTAAAGGGTTTGGCTTGGGCTTCCTTATAATCTGGCAGTGGTGTGGGGTAGGATGGGTTGTGTTGGGGGAGGGTGCTTGGCAGGGGCAGGCACTGGATTAGGGTTGGGGAGTGATTGCAGACTCGTGTAGAGGCAAGGCCAGTGACAAGTTGAACAGGGAAAGGTTAGTATCAAGGGATGTGGGGCAGCCCTAAAACTGGCAGCAGGCCAGATTTAAGGGTAGTCGGACAGGGTGCCCTTATTCTGATCTCTCCCTAACCCCCCCCCCCCCCCCCGCCCCCTACGTGCCTCCCATAGCTTTTCCCCTAGCTGCCATGTCATTGCCTTACAGAATCTATAGGCATTGCCATGTACCATGCCTAACGCTCTACCCCTCTTTTGCCTCTGCTTTCCTTCCTAGCACTTTCATTTACTGCCACGTTGGGCTCATGGTTGTCCTCTCCACAATTAGCTCAACATGTGTGTGTGTTTTACATTTCAGCTTTCATTATATAAGCTACTTTCTATTTAGGATGCATGCTATATTTTGGTAATTGATTCCTGTGAATATGAAACCGTATAAATCCCCCGTCCCCCTAGCGAGCACTAGAATCTGACACTATACCGCACAAACTGCTGTCTCTACATATCCAGGCTTTAACAAGGTCTCAGCTTGATCTCATTTAAACATCTAAGAGGTTTGGTGTAGGTATTATTGGTCAATCCTTTAAAAACTTGAAATATGTGGAAATATAGTGGTTAACCCATAAGCGGTCATAGTTAAGGGTGTCCTATCTTCAAATGTCAATATATTACAATCTAGCACTGCGTCTATTACATCATCACATTTCAAACTCATATAATCCAAAGCGGATAAGAGAAATTCTGGGTAGATTAGAATTGACTGACCCTGGTAAAATACCTCCAAATGGTTGACCACAGCTGTCCAGTGGGTATAGTTCCACTACGTATACAATGAATCTTTCCCAGGTCGGTACTCATGGGGAAACGCACAACGGGAGACTATTCTGAGACACAGGCAGTCTGCCTTATTTGGACATATAGATTCTGGGTCAGGTCACCGGCCAGCCTATGTAGGTCAGCTCAAGTAGGTCATGTCACGCAGGCATGCAAGGGTAGGGTAGGGATGCGACCCGCCAGAGGCCGAAGGCCTCTGGTACAGTCCTATTGTACACAACAAACCGCACAAACAGCACTAAAACGGAATACCTGGTCCAGACGGTCTGTGTGCCATGGTGCTCGCTCTCTGATCAATATCAACCCTTTATCGACCACATACTATATTAATGCAATATGCCTTTTATGATGAAAATGCATAAATGCAGCCCAGGCAATTAACTCACCATTCCTGCAATCAAGCATCATTCTGAGATGCACCCAGAAGAGCCGGCATGATGCATAAATGCAGCTCTGACAAATAGACTTGTCAGGGCTGCATGAATGCATCATGACGACCAAGGACAGGGCAAAATACTTAAAGCAGTATGCGGCCTTTAAAGGGTTATTAATGTTGCGGCTGCAGCGTCCTACTAATAGCAGTAAACATGGCAGTTCATGAACTACAACAAAACCCAGCCCATGACTACGGTATTGACTATAAATGGCTGAATCGTGTTCACACTCACAATGGTCCTTAGAAGAGCAATGTTATTTACGGGTTTACCATCTGTATCAAAGGGCTACAGACGTATCACGGATATTTGTAAAATAGAATAATCTAAATTAAACATTTATATCGATACTACAATAGAAAGTAATGGATATAAGTCCTACCTTATGGTATACTTCACTACAAATGAACCGGTGCATGATTTACAGTCAGGAAATCAAATATACTCATCAAAATAAGACAGTCAGACTTTCATGGAAAATATAGAAAATTGTTAACATTAAAAAAAATCTTTTTTGTTTATCAACATGAAGCACATATTCATACTGTACTTTCGGTTTCAATTTTAAGCGATCATTCTGGTTTACTATCACCTTTATTATTGTGCGTCTAATACTAGGAGACAACTGGGGTATCAGTGGAACGGTCTGCGCAGCCAGAATCGATTAAAACCTTGAATCATGGCAGCTCAATGTCGTCACCTAACCGTGTGATAGGGCCACATTGTGTCCAACATAGTGTGGGAGAGAAGAATTACTTATAGTACCAAACCATACTCAGTGTTGGTTAGTGTTGTATCGGGCAGGCCGGTATAGCCCTCTGCATCGAGCAGTTCGTTTTTCAATCAGGTGGAACGAGATTAATTCAATGGTGGAACCTTGTGGGTATTCATTGTTAAAAAAAGACACAGATGCAAAAAGTGAAATAAATTTGTACACAATACAATAATTCCAATGAGCCATGACTAAATGGATCATGCTTTGATGGTTGACTCTGTAGAAACCTTAATATCCATGTCACCTGTAACTTAAATTCCCATGTCCCATGTCGATCGCCTCTAAGAACCTGCCATGTCCTATGTCGAATTTGAGAAATGTCCCATGTCATTTTTTTCTCTCATGTCACTAAGCTCCATGTCGAATGTCGATTTAAGGAAATGGCCATGTCGCCATGTCGATTTTAGGGGTCCACCCCCATAGCTAGGGTGGGACCTTTTTGGTCCATCAGGCCGGGCCATGGGGGTTTGTTCGTATGGAAAACCCCCGCCCCCTCCCGCCTACTAGTAGTTACGAGCATGCTGGAAGGAGAAGGTGAGGCGTGTGTGTGCGTGATGAGGCTCTATAACACACCCCTTGTAGCAGAGACCCTGGACACTAAGGAGGTCCCTTGCCCTTCTCTATTACAGTACATGGGTGAGAATCATGCTACACACAGGAGCCTGCTAGCAACCTGCTTGTTGATGTCAGACGGTGTGGTATTAACTGCTATTCACCTGCTTAACCCGTCCAGCAAGGATCTATATAAGCGTATAGCAGTATCCATTGTAGGGTCGTTTCTCTAAAGGACTGTTCATTTATTAATCACAGGTGGTTTTTTTTGGTGTTTTTTTGGGGGGGAGGGCCTGTTGATGGCAGACGTTTTGGTATTAGTCACTGTTCACCGTGCTAAATAACACTTCGAATCTATTGTTTTGGAGCATCGGGTGAGATCTGGTGAGGTTGGGTGAGATCATTTAAAGCCTAGTAAAGCTGAAAACTATTTAGTCCTGTGTTCCTTAAAAACTAAGAGTTACTAAAAAAAACTCTGCTGAAAGAGCAGCACTCTCTGATTTTTTTAAATTTCATTATGTCTCGTCAATATGTTTGTATGGAATGCCACCACAGACAAACATCATTCCTGTATGTAGCTATCGATTATTAAAAAACCCAGATTGATTTCCGTCCCTAATAGTGACGATAAGATACTGCAAACATCAAATTAACCTGTTTGTACATAATACTCTGGTGTCTATATGGTAGAGAACAAGGTCAGGAGCTAGGTTGTAGTTTGTACCACGCTGTAGACTGTCACTGCGCGTATCTCTCAGACAATGTAGATCTACAGCCGGCCTAACCTAATAGTGGACCTGGTGAATATAATAAGGGCTGTACGGCAAACACACAGGGGGTGTAATGGTAACAGATGGGGTCTGTAATGGGTGAGTCAACAATGCACAGAGCAGCTCACTGAGCAGCTCAAACAGCAGCACACAGAGTCACAAACCGATACTGGGTAGATACATTATTCTATGGTAAGTATGATATACATCTGTGTGCTTGCATCATGACTCTTGTAAACATTGATGCATCATGATTACCCTTGACAGAGTGTCACGTTGTCCTTCATGGGTTATAAACATCTTCTGCCTTTACCATTCATGCGTTCATGCATCATGCCGAATCTTCGGCATCGTCCCCCCACTTTTGACCAACCCGAAAAAGGTCAAGATTAGAAACCCCCTTGCCCCCCCCCCCACACACACACTTTGAAACTGCTTGCGACTATAAATTCGCATTAAAGCACCCTGCGGCCCTTAATAGGCCTGCCCCATCCCACATGCAGCAACACGTCGGGGTGGTGTTTAGTACACCGGCAGTGCCCACCGGCCTCCACTTAACGTGTTATTTCCCTGTAGACCTGTACTCCCGGCCCCTAACACTAACGGCTGGGCGACGCATTGATCTGAGGCTAACGCGACCTTATAGCTGCGGCCGACGACGGGAACGTACACGGCCTATAAATGGGACAACACTGCATGGATATTGGCTTTTAAGTATGCTTAAAAGAACACGCCAGTAAATTTAATGCAAGTAAATACTATTTAAAGCCACTCAAATGCCGTTATAACTTTTCTGTGAAATCAACATTGGTTTACTATATGTTAAGTTTTCCTTTCATCCATCTTAAATTTGCTTTCATGCGGTGCTAGATCCCGCTGTCAACATAACGTAAATAGTGCATGCAGTGCATACTTTATAATTTTCTGATTGACCAAAGAGATTGTTGCTTGTGACCATTTAAAACCTGCAGTGACCTCTTTGATGTTTCAGTCTCTAAGACAGGTTGCAGCGAACCACCATTTTGGCGGGGATTCCCGTTAAAAGGCGGACACAATGGCAGCTGGTAACAGCCCATCTCTGAGCTGGGCAGTCTAGGGTGTCGATCCGCTTGTAACATGTGTCCAGCAAGCTGTATCGATACTAACATGCACTACATGAGGGGGAGAGGCGGGGGGGGGGAGGTCGGGGGAGGGGGGTGATGGTTAGATGTATCCCATAGGATGAGTGATAATCCACCTTTATGGAGGGGAGTGCATTAGTGGGGCGGACAGGGGCCGAATATTGTGATATTGAGAACCAGTAAACTCGTTAAGGACCGCACAGTGGTTTTTAAATAATGTCCTAGCAAATAGACTGGCCAGGGCTAAATTCAGGCTACATTCATATTCATGTATCATGACAAAAAAAAAGAGCAGAGCAGACCGACTCCTGCACTAGGGGAGTAGTCATTATTTATCAATAGGGGAGTTTGGGGGGGGCAAAGAATTTTACCCCTCTTCGAGGAGAAATCTAGCCCGTTACTATAGTTCGAAGCTTAAAGAGTGAGATTGATACCACTCAAGTGGAGGTATAGACCTGCACGGGACGGATGGGGTTATATAAAGGAATACTAATAATACTGGTCTAGGCGATGAGGCCAAAATAAAAAAGTTTGTTTCAGGTAACATGGGAAGAAAATGTCAGGTCGGTAGGTCGGATTTTTATCTCTTTAAATTTATTTTAACATGAAAATACCAGCCGGCCGATCCGAAGACCCGAAAAGTGACCAAAAAAATGGTAAAGATACAGAAATTTCTTCAAAATTGCATAAAGAAACATAGGGTCGGCCCTGTTTTGATAGGGTCGGTCGGGTTACCTGAAACAAACCTTTTTTTTTGGCCTGAGGTAGGAGGAGTGTTGAGGAGGGGTGGCTGGGGAGGTGTCAGTGGAATGGTACCTGGGAGCCGTTATTACGGTATTGGTATGCAGAGGGGGTAGGTCTGACATGGTTTGGTATTGCCTGACATGGATTGGCATTGCTGTCTGTATATTCTGTGTACCATGAGCTGAACCATCATATATGGTCATTCTATAAGAAATCTCCCTGCTTTACCATAATGTACTTGTCGCTGTCTTTTTCTGTCTCTGTCTGTCTCTGCCTCTCCCCCCCTCTCTCTCCCTCTGTCTCTCCCTATGTCTCTGTCTCTGTCTCTCTCTTTCTCTCTCTCTCTCATGCATGCATGTCTGGTTTCCTTTGTCTGTCTCTATCTCTGTCGCTGTCTCCTCTTCCTCTCCCCAATGCCCAGATACCCCTTTCTGATCCCTTTGAACCCCTCCCTGCTTCCTACCGTTACCTCAATGCAGACATGTCCTTATCTACATTTCCCGCTGACTGCTTTATAGTCTATCATTGCGGCTGCCACGCGCGCCTTCCGCCTTCCGCCTTCTGCCTTCCGCCTTCCGCCTTCCGCCTCCCCTATTTCCGCCCACTAACCCCCCCCCCCCACACACACCCTCACCGTGCCTATCCTCCTCTCCCCCTATGCTCTCTCATTCTTCCTTGCTTCTACCACACCCTCCCTTCTTTCCGTTGTATACCCCAATGTATACCTATCTATATATCTATATATCTATTACCTCTTTCTACCTGTTTAGGCTATTCTACCATTAGCTTCACTATGCCACTCACCCCCTCTCTTGCCTGCATCCTCTATCCACTACTCCCACCCAACACCCCACCCCCCCTCCCTATCTTCATCTCGCCCCACGATCCCCCCATACTAATATGCTTCTACCAATTCGTCCCTGCTTTTGACTGTTACTCGACATCAATGTATCTCCATCTGTTACAAGTTCATATTTACTATTAGCTCCACCATGTCCCCCTGCCTAGCTCCCCTACCAACCAGCCCCCTACCCCCCCCCCTACCCACAACCAGCTCCATATCTCACCCATTGTCCACCCAGGCTGTTAGTAAAACACCACACTGCGTTGATATGGTGAATAGCTTTTTACCCATTGTCAAAAAGTAGCAGTGGCTGCCTCTAGGCCATCTAAGCAGACTATTACCCTGATGTAGCCTGGAGGTCCTACATTCACAGATTCAGGCCGGGGGGTGTTAGCGTGTGTTGGTATCATGTAAGTCTAGTGTATAGCGGTGCCATATTGTAGGTAATACCATCACATATGTGATATTAATACATAGGGACTTCCCAACTGCAATGATATAACATCTGTAGCGAATTCCCCACTGTTATGACGTCACATACACGTAGGGACTTAATTCCCTACTGTAATGACGTCACATATACGCAGGGACTTCCCTACTGTAATGACGTCACATATACATAGGGACCTCCCTACTGTAATGCTGTCACATATGAATAGAGACTTCCCTACTGTGGTGACGTCACATATACATTGGGACTTCCCTACCGTTATGATGTCACATATACATAGGGGGTGCCCTACTGTGATGACGTCACATAATAAGCAATCCACTACTGTTATGATGTCATTTAATGATTTACAATCTCTTGTAAAATATATTGAGCCTATTTCCGGCACGTCCACTGTGAAAGCTGATAGGTACCATATATGTACCATATATGTAACATGGCCATGCTGGCCGCAGGACCCTTCTCCTTTGGGGTGAGGTCTACTAAGGGTGAGGGAAATAATAAAGGATGCTGCTACTGCTGCTGCTGCTATTACTGCTGTTACTGCTGCTTTTGCTGTCAGTTTTATTGCTGCTGATACTGTGCTTTGGTGCAAGTTTGGTTTGCCATTGGTTACTTTATAGCAGCTTATGTCTGATAATGGTGATTGTATCCTATCACTTTGAGGACGGCATGATGCCTTCAGGTTCCTCATGTGTTTTCAGCATGATACATCAAAAGGTGCAGGTATTAAGTAAACTAATTCAGTCTCATAGCATCGGAGCATGATGCCGACAGAAGGACATTAATGCCCTATGTTGACCTTGAATTGTTCAATATGATCGATTTGGAGTACCTCCGTGTTATAGTGTTTATCAATAAACACGTTTTTGGTATCATTCACTTTGATCAAATTCACTTTATGTCATATCATTACTAACGTCCTAAAATTCCCGACAGAGGACGTATTTCTGCATATATCTTATTGTATGTACATGTGCATTGTGGTACACAGTAGCGGCTACAGTGTGGTGCCTGCGACAAATGTCCTACTGTGTACTACTACTCCTCTCCCGGGGCCCATACAGAGGCTGCAGACGGCCAGTACTTGTACCTGCCACTCTGGTCTAGACCCTTAAAGGCTTACATATCGGTACCCCTACAGCAACAGTCGGAGTGGAGCCGAGGCAGCTACTCAGGAAGGAACAGGATGAAACTTGTTCCTATGACCACCAATTGTCTGGTACAATTTATCTCGTGAGAGGTTGCAATTGGTAATGTCTACGGTATCTGGGGGTCTGATGCCTGTCTAAATCTCACAAGAGATTCTGAGGACAGAAGTACAAACTGATGCACCATACAAATTAATCTCATATATATATGGCCATATATATATATATTATATATATATATATATATATATATATATATATATATATATATATATATATATATATATATATATATATATAGCCTACTGCAGGCCACTGATACCGGCTGATTGGCCTTTGTTGTCCCGTCCCTGACTGAGGCTGTAACCATGGTAACAACCTTCACCTTGTTGGTAACCTTGGAGATGTACACAATAAACATCTAATAATAGACACAGATAACCTGAGTCAGCCCCGGGGCGTCTGAGTCTGTTGTAGGGCTAGGATTGGGGCATTGTCTGTTAGTAACCCTTCAAGGACAACATGCTGCTAAGCGATAACATTTGTCATCATGATTCACCAATGCAGCCCCGGCGAGTAACTTTGGGGTGATTTAAAACCGTAGGGTTGACATGATGCTTGAATGCAGCCCTTGCAAGTGATTCCCCAGGGCTGTATCCATGCAGCGTGACGACCAACGGCATGATGCATTAAAGCATGATGTCGTCTTTAAAGGGTTAAGAACTAGCCGATGCTGAATGGACTGTTCCTAATCTCGATAGAATAGGACAATGGACTGTAATGTATACACCACACCATACCTCAGCTTTGTCCTCTCACTGTGGCCCTATGGAGGCTCAGGGTCAGAGGCACAATGTCCTGTTTATCACTGCCAAATCCTATAGCTACCTACACGCTGGGATTGAGGTATACAGAAAGGAGGAAACCTGTTACATCAGGTATTACCAGTAAAGCAGATATATAAACAACTTATTGTACGACCATGGATGTGCCGGCCACGTTTACACAGAGGCAAATATCAGAGTCACCCAATGTCGCCAATACTACTCTCAGACAAGGGTCAGGCACTGCTGGACTATAATAGATGGGTCAAGGGCCATTCTAGTGAGGGTCAGGCTAGGCTGGACATTCAATAACAGGCTGGACCTTGGCAAACTTGCTTGAAAGTCTGGCCATGCTGGATCCTCATGCCATAGTCTGGCAATGCTGGACTCTTGGAGGCTGATAGAGACTCTCCCAAGAGTCCAGCATTGCCAGACTATAGTAAATCTAATCGGGATGTATCGTTTGCGACTTGGGCAGACTGGCTATGTGTGATGAAGAAATCAGACCTACCCTCTCACTGCCAGATTTCTCCATATTTTTGCCAAAGATCATTATATTCAAAAAATCATTATGTCAAAATTTGAATTGAGGTTCTGCCGTGGTAACTCCTTGAATGCTCTTTGTGAACACAACTGGACTGTAGAAATACGAAACATAGGATGCCTTGAACAGAAAATATTCTCATCTATTTTGAGCGATCTGTACAGATAAGGGGTAGCCGTAGGCTCTCTCAGTAATCCTATTTGTATGTGTTGTATAGATATGTAAGTACTGGTGGTGTATTTATTACTCCCTGTGTATACAACGTACCCAGAGGGGGCTGGATAAGGATGGGGTATCTTAAACCAATCAATATAGAGCGTCTTAAAGGAGTCCCCCGGGAAGGCGAGTATATACAACATGCAGGGTACACACTATATATATATACATATTTTATAACTTATATATGTATATTTTTATATTGTATATATATATATATATATATATATATATATATATATATATATATATATATATATATATATATATATATATATGTATGTGTGTGTGTGTATGTATGTGAGTGTGTGTACAGTAAGCATATAATTTGTATACAGACAATGGACACTGCAATATCTGTATGTAGAGATGGATGTAGGTCTGTGGGGATTGGATGGACACCGGGGAGTGTAGGATAAATTGGATGGAAATTGGAGTTGGACGTTGAGGGAATATCCTGAGTGTGTGGGGAGCACATACCTAGTGGACACATATATGTCTCTAAATGCATTTCAAATATCATAACGGAGTATAATCATGTACAATTCTTGTCGTTTCAATAGTGTGTGGATAAACGGGCGAGTAAAAATAAATGCTTTACCTTTTGATCTGTTGATTTATGCTATAACCTTGAATTGGGGGTCCTAGAGGTAGCAATGCTTGCGCTAGGCCAATGTATTACTCTGTAATTGAATTATTTACCTCAAAAGATACTAAAGAAATGCACTATAATGAGGTCTGGAGTAATGAAAGGTCTCATACAACTGTCTGGTGCGAGTGGTATTGACACTTAATTTCATGGTCTTTCTCCTTATACAGGCCCATATTAGGCAGTAAGTAGTATATGCAAATGACACTTTGCAGTTAGTAAGTGGTCACCAGCTGGGTCATCTACCCCACCCGGGCAGTGCTGTATGCTGCACAGAGCAATACAATTAGTGGACATCCCTGGTGATTGATACCGGTGCTCACCCAGGGTGAATTCAACACGGCGGTCATTTGTATTGCTCATCCCGCTCTCCCCTACGTCTGTTAACCCCATCTATTCACACATTCAGACTGTACTTACTTTTACTGTATGAACTATCCGATTTAAGCGACTTTAAGCCAAAGGTTTAATTTGATTAAAGGCCTACTTGTTTGCAGCTTGAAACATATTTTTTCAGATGAAAGTTCTTTAAAGTTGCTTAAAGTTTCTGGATATCTACTTTACCTTTTGCTTAAATTTGGTTGAATCGAATGTTTCATGCAGTGTTTTTCATCTTTCTCACTCCAGAGATCGATAGACCTGCACTAAGAGCTGAAGGCTCTGGATCATATTTTCACCTTGTCGGGTATAAAAGCAGATACTTCCTTATTCATCTATGTTAAAGTGGAACCAAAATGCCTCACATTTTCCTCACTCCAACGACATATTTTACATGCCTGTACTTATAGCCTGGTATAGGAGGTGTATAACAGGACCATATCTTCTCCTTGTTAAAAATGGTTTTAACTGACAATATCTAGATCCACAATCCCTTTGCACTGAGGGGAAGAATAAATCTGCTGACATCCAAAAAGATCCTAGACAAAATATAGGCCCATGGGGGGGGGGCATAGAAATCTAAACAAATGATTACATCTCAGGCCATGTGATACTGGAACACCGTAATCCATGGGGTGAATGGGATACAGGATGTCTAGTGCTGCGTAGTGAATGTCGTATCCTCCATGAAATAAGGACTGGGAAATATGATAGTTATCTGGAGGACCTTTGAGTGGAGCTCAAACCCAATATATTAAGGGTTAAGTGGGTTAAGAGGTCCAATTTATCTGATAATACCCAGTATATGGAAGGATGGGTTTCCTCTGTAGGCTCATGGGTGGGCCAGCTGTCCACCAGCCCCAAAATCAATACTTAACACTGCACACTTGACACTCAATACCTCAAAAGTGATAGGCCACAAGTGACAGGTCATTATTGGGATAACCAGGTGTCTGTCACAAATTGACACCTATACATAAGCACTGTTGACTGTGAGTAGTATATATAATTGACACTTTGCGGGGGCTTAGTGGTCAGTAGCTGAGTCTTTTCCCCCGTCCGGGCAATTCACCATTGGTCATTTACTGCACCCTGGCTATATGCAGCGTGGGGGAATGCAATTAGTGGACAGCGGCCATGATGGATCTTGCCGCTAATCCGGGGAGCGGGGAAATGGTCCTGATGCGGTGGCCATTTGTGCTGCCCACCCATCTGTGAGTTAACCCTATAGAGTGGAGTAAGCTACATTTTGTACTTTTAGACTGGCGAGTAACTCAACGGTGTTGCACACATGCATCATATATGCACTCCAAAAGGGTCAGAATAGAGTACCGGTGCAGCTCCAGCAAGTTATTCACCAATACTGTGTTTGTACATGATTAAGACAAACCAACATGAATCTTGAGACCTCAAGTCAATGTTAGTCTACTAATGTTTAAGGGTTAACCTTCGCTTCCGTAAGGAGTGACTGAGTGAGCATTACACACACACCACTTAAGCTTTGCATATCTCTTATAAGCATAGCTTTGCATATATCTTATTTACAAGCGTCGGGGCAGAGGGGCCTTGAAATGTACATTAAGCACTGAAATGGGATCTTGAAAAAAACCTTTCCTGGGAGTGAGTGAGTGAGTAATGGTTGTTCAACACAATTTTGACAGCTAAGGTTTTATTCATGGCGAGAAAACTACATTAGAGATCAATTTTACAGATAATACACGTGTCGGCTCCCGCTTATAATATGGGCACCAGACAAAACTAAAGGGGGACAGACAAGAGGAGATAGAGACTATATCATAATGGTTCAGTACAATTGTAAGATGAAATTAATTGATCTTCATATTACTAATAGACTGTACGACTGTCAATGTGCCCTCTCAGGTTTGCTACTGAGTATGATGAGTTCTCCAAAGCCGCAACATCTACGAGGAGATGGAGTGGAACTTTAGCCCTCCTATGCAGCTATCTCTGATGGCAGCTATCTCCTATCATCTCTGATGGCAGCATAATGCATCAAGACATGTCTATGTGCTGTCTAGATGCATCGATGGAGTGCCAGCGAGTGGCTCAAGTCACCATATTCGGAATATATGATTTACTCAATTTAGGGGTGAGGCTAATATGCGAGTTCAGCTTGAACGTGAGGTTTTATGGTAAGCTCCAGAGCATACAGACTATCAAAGCAGCAGCAGGGGATGTGGCTATGGTAGCAGTTCGGGGGAGGGGGAGCGGGGGGTAGGACTGTGGTAGGAGTGGGGGAGGAGGATGTGGTAGGAGTGGGGGAGGCGGCTGTGGTAACAGTGGGGGAGGCGGCTGTGGTAGCAAGGGGGGGGAGGCTATGGTAGGAGTGGGGGAGGAGCAGTAATGTAATAGCTGCATAATTCATTAACCGTTCCACCACTGCCTCCTCAATGCCCCACTCATCTCCCTCCTCTACAGCCATTCCGGCAGCTACCTAGCCTGCTCCTATTTCTGTCTGCCTGTATGACTCTACTCCCATCTAGTTCTGGCTCATACTCTCTCTACTTGTTTCTGTCTCTGTCTAGCTTTGTATGACTGTCTATGTCCCTCCACGTCTGTCATTCTGTCTGTCTGTCTCTTTCTTTCTCTGTCTTTTTCTGTGTCGCTCTGTCTCATTGTCTCTTTCTCTCTCTATTTCTCTTTCTCTGTACTCTATCTATCTATCAATCTATCTATTTATCTGATTGTCTGTCTCTGTCTCTGTCTCTGTCTCTGTCTCTCAGTCACTGTCTGTCTCTTTCTGTATGTATGTCATTCTCTCTCATTCATCTCTAGCACATCCTCCCCGCCCCCTGTTTTGGCGGCAGGTGAGGTGTCTAGTGAGGGGGCGTGTGAAATAATGAATGAGCCGTCCTGTGGACACGGCTGATTGGTTTCCTGGTCTAGTCAGTGCGGTTACACTGTGAATTACAGCACAGTGGAGTGAGGTGGTGTGTGGAGGGAGCCTACAGCTTTATGTCATGGTGAATAGGGGTAGCTTGACCTGGAGTGAACCAGTACCTTACGATGTCCACCTCAATGGTGTAAAATAGAGAGGATATTGTGTATGAATCTCTCTCTCTTTCTTTTGTCGAGGCAATCTTTGTCAGGAAAAGGGGTGCTTCTCTGATAATATTGTTTTAAACATTTTCCTGGATTTCCCCCGGTAAAATTGAATTATATTTGGCTGTTTTAGGCAAACACCTGCAAAAGAGTACTTTTTCTCACAAAATCTCTTTCTAGAAAATCTATTTATCAAGGCAATACACAGTACCGTAAAACCGTCAGATCGCCAGTGCGGCTTATAGAATCGGCCCAAACTCGCAGTGCGGCTTATACGCGAGTTTTTCCAAAGTACAATTCCCAAAGTCACCAATGAATGGCCATAACATGACCCTAGCAGCAACAGGTACTGCTGCGAGTTTTTCCCAGTACTTATTCAAAAGCCCTCTGCGGCTTATAGGATCGGCACAAAGTCGGGGTGCGGCTTATACGTGCGTTAGGCTTATACGCGAGGTTTTGCGGTAATTCTCACTAGTTCTTAACTACTAAAGTCTAATTCTAATAATTGTAGAGAATAAGTTCATGAAATAGAAACAAATGAACACTCGAATTGTTCACTACTACAGCTTGATCTATGCCGATCCATCAGGAGTGTACCAACTCCATCAGGTCGGCATGATGCATGGATGCAGTACTGGCGAGGAATTCGCCAGGGCTGCATCCATGCATCATGATGACCGATAGGTATAGTGCAGTAAAGCACTGTGCAATCCTCTATAGTGCTAAAGCCAAGCATCCCAACAGTACAGCGACCCTACCTTAGATGTTCACCAATGACAACACTTCAGGCGGAGGGTACATTTGGGAATTCTCTATGGTGGAACCTAAGACAAATGGCTGCCAGTTGACTTCCGGTGTGTGGTCACGTGACAAGTGGGGGTGGCGACACCAAGTGGCAGGGGGTGGAACTGTTAACCTTTGGGTCGGTCTGCTAACGGACGTAGGTCCACAGGGGCTCCCCCGACACCTCTATACCAACCTGTACAGTCCATTCAATATGGATGCTATGCTTTATCATTGGTGTATACATTCCCCTTTATGGCCTCAATAAGTATAACAGGACTGACATCTCTGAGCCTGATCATCATTGCGTAGCCCTGTAGGATGAGTTAGGATATTATGTAATAGATAGACTATGGTCATGAGAGGCTAACTCAAAATAACCACTGTAAACTGGCTGGCACCCTTATAGGGTGCCAGCCACTCTACAGTAGTCATATTTTGTCTATCTGTTTTAAACCACAGCTGTGAGGTTATGTGAGTCTACACAGAAATAACTTAGGTGTGAACTCCTTTGTCTTAGCCCTCCGCTGTGGTTTAAACACGTCTTAAGGTGGGTCAATATGATGCCTTTTTCGTCCACTGCGCCGTCTTCTGCGCAGGTACATTCTCTAGTTTGACCATAGAACACCAGGGCACCCTTGTTTCAAATTGGCCTAAGTAACATCAAATGGTCATAAAATAGAATATAGATTTTCCCTGACCGGGGCGAGAACCACCAACCCTTGAATATGAAGGCATCCATTCTACCACTGTGCTATGCAGTCTGTACTGGTTGTCCTCATTGGAAGTCATACATAGGTAGCCCTCAGTATATTTCTATTTCTTTTCAACTTTTTTTTTCAATGGGCCTAAACCTTAGAAATATGTGCGGGACCATGTGTTAAAAATATATTCTCTAGATGGAAAACATCAAAGCCTATACTCTGAGAGAGTTATATAGAAATTTAGCTACTTTTCAATACAATTTCATGTAGATATGTGGCAAAGCACTGTATAATCCATCACATGAGACATTAACTTAAGGCTTAAATATCTCAGAAAATAGCCCGGGACCCCCCTATTTTCTCAGTTCCTTTGGAAAGTGTATGCTATTATGGTCTTATGGTGAAAACCTGATGAAAATCTAGCTACTTTTACATCAAGGCATTGACCCACCTTAAATTGTCTTTTCAGGCTAATCATAATAGGCTATGTAGCTACTTCTTATGACGACAGTTTATCGGACGTGAAATCATAGTTATAATTCCACTTGATATCCACTAGAAACCAATGACTCTTCATCTGTAGATGTATCGTTTACTGTGTAACTCACATGGTCTGAACCTCTTACACCTTCCGCCATTGTAGTCGTACTCAGCAAAACTGTGACTTACCTGAAAAAGGTGAAAAGGCACAGAATTAGTAACACATTAACGATTTTGATTTTGACAGTAGTAGTTATAATATTATAGCGAATTGAACGATTTTCAGCATCAATTGAATTGTTAGGAGAGTGCAGGATGTGCCAGGGAATATGTCCTAGCCCGTCCCTGGCTGAAATCTTAAAGGAACAGGAAACACAAAACAGCCCCCTCTAAAAAACAGAAGCCTCAGATCGGGTGCTATCATATACACAGACTATTCTATGCACAGGCTCCCCCCCCCCCCCATGCCGAGAATCATCATAAGGGCAAGTAGCAGTATAACAGCCTTCCGAGAACCTTCCTTACACCACAGTTGGCCGAGGGAACAAAAGAAACGGCCTAAGTGTATTTTGACGCAGTCCACTGAGCACACACACCTACTGTATGTGTAAGTCAGATATGATACGCGACTAGCTGCACGAGTGTTATAAGCCTTGGACAATGGTAATTATCCGCAACTGACTCCTTGGATAATTAGCCTGTCATCAGCTTATATCACTCATACAGCAAGTCACTTGTATCATATCTACCACTTACTATCAATGGCCACAGGAGGAACAACCAGCCACATAGTGAGCGGCAAGTTTGGCTTGCATGGCCATCTTATATGTCTCCGTTAATACGTGCAATATCCCACTTTCTCTATCCTCTATGACTGCTTTCAAAGCATTTGGTCTCTCTAGATAGTGTTTAATACAAAGCGGCCAGTTGCCGACATGATACTAGATATCGTATATGTGAACTACCAGCCTGATCGACCTTATATTCTAGACAGATAGCAAGCTGGCACAACTGGAATGTTGCATGCTATTTGCCTCCATTGAACCAACCAGACAAATACCTTGGCTAATTGCCACCACAAAGATTGATTACATGACAGTAGTGTACGAACCCTGGTAGTAATAAAGTCTTACTATGGACCCATGCAACAAGAAAGGGTGACTTATTCATGATAAAGTTGTGTTTTTGTTGGTTCTAGCACAATCCAAATAACATGGCTACATAAGTAAACATCTTACATCAGGGGAAATCACAGGATAATAATCTGTCAAATAGTGAAAATTAGAATACAGGATTTCGAGGTTATATTTATGTATTTGTCTGTCACGCTTCATGATTCAAACACCTTATGAACAACTTTTCAGAAAGGTCACCCTCTCTTACTGCTTTGGTCTATAGTAACACCAGGACATGGCAGGCCTGTCACATGCATTTGACTCAAGACTTTAAATTAGTCACATGGGTCAGGATATAAGACAAGTATCATGTAGGAGAGGTAGCTATACGTGTGACAGTGACACCTGGGCCAACACCTGAGGTGTCAACACCTCAGGTGTCAAGTGTCAACACCTTAGGTGTCAACTGTCAATACTCTCGCTGTCACACAGCGGCTCTAGGGTCGATACTCAAAACACCCCGCGATGGTCGGGTAATGGATCGTGAAGCGACACTTATGGCTTTTAGTTCTGTTTTATCTTGGTCATGTTTTTATGGCGTGCTCCCTTCCTGCCTTTCCTTTTCCTACCATCAATTGGTTGTTGCAATAATAATATGTTTTCTCATAGTAGTGACACAGAGGCCTAGTAATTTCACACTTTACACTTTCGTTGGATGAATTAATAGTGTCCCAATTCCCCAGATTATATGTCAGTATGTATATCCCCCTATTCCCATGACAGCGCAACCATTAGTTGTTTATGTGACACTACATGGCGGCATACTATAATTTCATTTCTTATAGATACATGCTATATAGAGGTGGGAATGGCTGGAGGCGTGTGTGGGTGTCGGGCTGTAGGAGGATGGGTGTGTAGATGTGTGTAGAAGTGTGTGGGTGGTTTATGGGGGTTGGCACAGAGCCAAGATTGAGGCCACTTTGATACAAAGTGTGAAAAAAGCTAAGTGTGCACCAAAATGCGTATTGTGCCATGTATTGGGGCAAGTATAAAGCTACTATATATACACAGGGCTAACAGTGTCCATGTAAAAGGGGAAGGGTGTCATGGATGAAGCAACTATAGCAGAAGGAGGAACAGGAATGACAAGGGGAAAGGAGAATACAAATGTGCAAAGTGAAAAAAAAAAGATATGACGGAGGAAATGGTAGAAAAAGCAATGCGAAATGATGAGGGGATTAAGAAGCACCGGAACAACTAAGGGGCACAGTTTAAATGGATAAACAATATGGATGAAGTTAGAAACAAGTACCTGGGGAGGTGGAGGGACGCATTGAATAGTTGATGAAACAAATAAATAAAGAACCTTGACATATATTTCCAGTCCCATGTATATCTAGCTCTATTACTTCAAGGCCCCACAGATTATTTCCACCTAAACCATCCCAAAACTGCCATACCCATTACTATAGCAGGGGGAGACACTCACTTTTTCAACCATGGGCCATCCCAGCAGAAATCAGAAATCCATGCATCAGTACATATTATCTATGGGCCAGAAATGGTTATTTTACTTTTCTTATGGAGAAAAGCGTAGGTATCCCTAGTGACTTTATATCAAGAATAGTAAATTGGACACACTGCGTTAATGCATAATGACAACAATGATTATGAACCATTAAGGCATGATGCCACCCTGAAATGGTTACTGGTCTATATAACCCAGTGACATCTGTGGGGTTGTGAGTGTTGTGGGGGGGGGGGGTAAGAGATGAATGTATACATGTACAGTAGGCTATGTAATCATGTAGACAGTGGTACAGAGTGATGTACAAACAGTGAGCCAACATGTTGTCCTACCCCACCCTTACAGTACTCACCCATTGTGTGGTAAGCCATGATATTATGCATAGTAGTTAAACCACATCCAGAGCCCTGTACTCAGGATATTGGCGACAGTCAAGGCTGATCACGAGTCCAAGACGAGTGTACTCAGCCGTGATCAAGCCGATATACTGAGTACCGTACAGACAGGCAGTTTCTTTTGTTCTGCCTGCAAAGTGAGGTGTAAAGTATACTACATGGTCGCTTACATCTGACTGAGTCTGGCAATATGGCCATACAAAGGCAATTGCTACACTGATATATTATTCAAATATTGCACTGTTGTAGACGTTACTCAAATTGCTGATCACTGATAGGTTCAGACAACCAATAAATAAAAGAAGGATACTTCTAAATCAAAGTAAAATTGGTCATTGATAAACAAGCACCTCCTTATATAGATCATGTTAGCCTTGTTCACGACTGATCGTAGTAGGGCCGGACGACAGATGTCACCGACCGTGTATTCAGCTGTGACATGGTTTAATACCATTCATGAAATGCTTTGGGTCATGTTACCTCACATGAGGCGGAATATGCAGTTACGTATTAGCTAAACTTCACTGCAGAAATCATCATGGTGAAGCAAATATTCCTAACTGGAATGCATCAAAAAGGTCTTATCGCCCCACGCTAGCTCACGCAACCCTCGTTGAAATAGTTTTTCACTGCGTTATTACTTAAGTTGAACTATCTTGTGAATCTCTGTCTATTCATGACCATTTGGTGGGCATGTATTAGCACTGTACTGTACCAAAGGCAATCATTGTTTACTCTGTTTTATGTCAATAGCTGCTGGATTTAGCTTCCCAATACCCCAGCATTATAGACCAATGTAGCAAGAAAGGGTGACCTGTTCATAATAAAGTTGTGTTTACATGGGTTTAAGCAGAACAATTTGCAAACATATCATACCATGAGATTCATAGGACAGTTGTATTTCAAATAGTGTATATTAGAATGCAGGATCCTAAGGTTTTATCTACGTACTTGTAAAATGTTAAGAAAAACTTTATCAACAACTTTTCTGAAAAATCACCCTTTTTTGCTGCATTGGTCTATTTAGACCCTACAGGTATGGCCACTCCTCCCCCCCCCCCCCCCCAGACTCGCCACATGTCAGCGATTGATCCCGTCCATAGGTATTGGTAGAACGTGTCATATACTGGCACTGTGGGGGTCGATACGTCAACCTGTGACGAGAACTGTGCAGGCTGTTCTTTGTCCATGTTCACATCACTGCAGGGAAAGGTGGGTATAAATAGGCTGGTAGTCAGAGGCAATGAAGGAACTACATGCATACCTGAGGGGAAAGCCCTGCGTGTGTTGCGCTGCAACGATAACTCTGTCTCTGTTCTCCCTGTCTGCCTCTCTGTAGCTCCCGATCTGTCACAACGTCCCATTCAAACTCCCTGTCCCTCTTACTTAATCACGATTTCCTATTTCTCCATTTCCTATCCTTATTGCTGCCACTCACTCTGTTGTTGTCATGTTAGCACTCAATCTCTCTGTATCTCTCTTTCCATCTCTTTTCTATCACTTTGTCTGCCTATGTATATCTGTACCTCTCTATGTCTCTCTCTCTGTATATCTCTCTCTAGCGCTTAAATTCCCTCTGTGCACATCTCTCTCTCTCTCTCTCTCTCTCTCTCTCTCTCTCTCTGTATCTCTCCCTGTATCTCTCTCTAACATTCTCTATCTCTCTGTAAACCTCTCTCTGTATCTCTCTCTGCCTGTATTTCCCTATCGGTATCTATCAGTCTGTCTTTCTCTACCTCTCCTTTGTCTTCCTTGCACTCTTCCTTGGCATACATGACTACATCCTATACCCAAACAGTAATTAGCAGAGTACCATATAGGCACAGTTGTGTAACGTTACCCTACGCCACCCATCCCCCGGTGTGAGGGGTGGGAGACGGTAGGCTGCAGGTAGAAGCCCCAATAAAAGATTCAGACGTTGGCACATGTTGGCTCTCACTCAGGTATAGACCTGGACACAGGTACATCCAAGGGGACCATTCTTAGACAGAAGTCCCTCTCTAAGGGGTTTACAGATGAGGAAGAGGTATCATTCTCATAACACACTGTTGTTCTAGACTCAACTGCATTAGTGTACATCAGCATGTACATCAGCCCCCGAAGGCTAACAATGGTGGTATCCATACAGAGAGGTCATCAGCTCAAGTGGTGCCATCTTTTACGGCAGAATGTCAGGTAAAAAGGACTTATATACAGGTGAGTGGACAAACAAGGACAGAGGTTCAATGCTGCTGGGTCCAAGGTCCCTGAGCAGAAAAGGTCACGTTTAGGAACAAAGCATTGGAGGGACAGGACCAGGCAGCGATAGAGACCGGCAAATACAGACAGGCGAGGGCAAACAGGCAGAGACAACCGTACAGAGACAGAGAGCAACATACAGACAGACGGGGGCAGATAGGCAGAGACAGGCAGACAGGCAGGAGGAATGACAGAGCAAGATCAAAAAAAAAGAGGGAGAGGGGACAATGTAATATGCGTATTACAGTCATACAGACTTTCAGATGAAGAGATCACGAACGCGGAGAATTGGAGAAGGAAAGATAGAGTGTGTACAATACAGATGCACAGACACGCGTATACATGGTGGTACATGCATAGAGTCATGTCACATGACCCCCCAGTCTCCCCTGTATGGGCTGCATGCCACCACAACACACTAATAATACATGGATATGGATCCAGGCTCTGTTCAAAATTGTAACAGCCACTGGTGCATCTATAATCACCTCTCTAACATGCTCAAATTCCACTGTGCTAAAGTCACCCTCCCCCAACCCCCAGAGAACGTTCACAAATGATATCACTTATTTTGCGAACCGTCATAAGACCCCATACTCTACTGTAAATATCTAGAGGACATTTGGCAGTACAAGTGTATGGTCGGGGTCACATCATGCATGTCAGCAAGTCAAAAGACAACACCCTTCCATCAATGAGCTGGTGACGTCATTTTTGAACGTTGCCTTCCCCTAGTGTGTGCCTACACATGTGTGACTTACTTAGTGAATAAGTTATTTTGCTTGGATAATGGTGTCATGGTTTTAATCCTAGAGAGGATATGACACTCGTGGATAGCTGTATCACAATAGCTTACAGGCCCGTAACTAGGGGGGCTTCATCGTTTCGAATGAACCACCCCATCTCGCTCAAGGAGGAAAAGAGTTTAGCTGACTGTAAAGAGAACATCCTTGGCTACATGCCATTTTTTACGGCTGGTCAATCGGACAATTGCTATGGACTCTAGAGAGAAAAACACAAAGTACCACCATCACTTTAAAAAGTCCAGTTCCACCATTGAAATAATCATATAAGTTCTACTATATCTAAAAACGAACAACCCCGCAATGAGGGCTAGTTACGTGCCTGGCCTACACTGTATGAACTAGGCAATTTCAGCAACTTTAAGCAAATGTTATATCAAATTTTGGCCGATTTTTCAGCAGCTTGAAGCAACTTTAAGCAATTTATTTTTCCTATCAAAGTTGCCTCCTGTTCCTTCAAGCTGCTGTGAATCAAATTGACATTTTGCTTAAAGTTGCTTAAATGGGATGGTTCAAGCAGTGCTACTTCCCACTAAAGGCTAACTCATGTCTCTATGCAGATAACCGATCAGTCATGCCGCGTATGCTGAGCACGTCCTTATCCCATCCCACCCCTTAACCCTATCACAGACAAGTCCTCTTCCATCTCCTTTATGTATCCACGAGGTAATACCCTCTCTAACCACTTCAGCGCCTCTCTAGGTGTTGGACCCCTCCCCCAAAGCCCCTGCCGTCAGTGAGTCCTCCCCAGATCTCTCCGGATAAAGGTCCCAGACTGTGCCATCAGCCTCTACACCACAGCCCTCCAGCCACTCTCTGGTCCATCTGCAACCATCAGGAAGGGAATAGAGTGAAGGGGAGTCCTGGTATCCAGGATGGCTCCCTTTTCTGGCTCTGCTATTGGAGTTATGTTGCTCCATTAGGTGAGCACTGGCTCCCTTAGGGAGTCACCTGGCTCCGTTGGGGGGTCGCCTGGTTTCATTAGGGAGTCACCTGGCTCACTTAGGGAGTCACAAAACCTCCTGACCCACCTAAGGGAGCAGGGGGTTACCCACTAGATGATGGCTACCCTGAAGGAGGAACAAATCTCTCATAAAATCTACCTCGGACTATAGCATCCAGGGCAGTGACAGCTAGATGAGCTAGCGCTGGAGGGTCCACTTGCAGACCTTCCTTCCCGACTCTATATCTAGTGCTGAATGTCCTGTATGTGGTGCCCTCTATGTATCCTCCCTCTACCTCTATTCCCCCAATCCTCCCCTAGCACTCTTCCTACCCAAGCACAAGGCTCTCCCTGCCCATGCTGTGTGGTGTGCTGATATGGCTTGATGTGCTCTTTGTCGGTCCCTAATCCTGAACCCTACACTCTACCCTACACCTCTATACCTTCTCACCAATCAAGGGACGAGGTAGGGGTCCGTTTTTGGATTCATTTTTTAGATTTTTCTAATGATATTTCAATTCGCTGTGCAATACTCTTCGGTACTTTGGTGTTTGGTAGACCACCATGTCCTTTTCAAATTCCTGCACCCTCCCATACCCACACCCAGTCTTTGTGAAACGCTTTCATCTCACAGGACATTTGGACCTGCAGATTGTCAAGGTTGAAGGACCGGATACCAACATATCTGATGATTTAGGCATTTTAACTAACAGAATTAATAGTATTTTACATTAAATTTGTAATATAATAAGTTATGGCCAAATCTGGATACATACATAGTTTTGCACAGTATCTTTCAGGTTTAGAAACCAAACTAAATTATTTTAGTTCAGAAAAGCCAAACATGTGACTGGACATTCGGTCCTGCTACACTTGTCAATCTGCTGGAACGGTGGCATTTTAGGAGGATATTGCCACTGTCCTAAATCTTTTTGCAAAGACAGCGCACCCTGTGTTTGTCCTCACCTAGTGGGATCCCCTATCCTACCCTAAACCCCTACCAGTGTCCTAGTGTATGTGGGTTTGGTAGCAAGTGGACTAGCCCTCGTGCTATTATTGTGGCTGCCATGGTACCTCATATGTGCCTGCATTCTGGCTGGCTCCTCTAGCTGCAAGCACCTCATGATACCCTTTAGGGTATGCCCCTCCTTCCCCATGCTCTCATCCCCCCATAGCCACGTAGCTGCCTCATTCCTTGGTGCCATGGCCTATATATATACTGAACCCCCTCATCCTGCCCTAACGCCCATCCCGTCCTACCAGTGGTGTCCTCCTAGCATGGGTCTGGTACCCCATATGCTACACCCACCCTTCCCCATGCTACCATGGCTCTGGTAATGCCACCTGAAGCCACTCTCTCTGTACCTACCATATCCACCTGGTTTTAGTCACCAGCTTCCCCCGGGCTGAAGCTATGGCCCCTATATACCTGTATGGCGAACCCCATAATCAGACCCTAAACCCTGGCTGTTTTACCAGTGTCCCAGGATGGGTTTAGGTACCCTAGTTGTGGCCATGCTATGCCCTGGAGCAGCCCTGGTTAAGGGTTCCCTGGTGGCGGTACCTACCTCATTGACTGAGTTCTTGGGCGCCAGTTTCCTCCTGGCCGCGTCCCCCTCCATGCCCTTACTCCCTCCGTCGGCTACAGGTATATCCAATACGCGTCTCTTCCCCTTCACTGGGGGCCCCATTCTGCTACAGGGGGTCCATGTCACCCTGCCCAGCTGTATATGGTACTCCTAGTACTACCACCTGTAGGGGTACTAGCCTCCAGCCTCTTACTCCACCCCCTCTACTACTGGTACTGCTGCTGCAGCTGTTACTGCTGCTGCTGCTGTTACTGCTGCTGTTACTGCTGCTACTGCTGCTCGCCTGTGGTCAACCTGCGCCGCCATCCTTCTACACTGACTCCTATAGTGGTGGCTGACCAACCATTGCAGCGCAGGGTACCAGTGTAGTGGTGGTGGTGACTGCTCCAGTAGTGGTGCTGGTGGTGCTGGGTAGTGGTAGTGGTGGTGGTGACAGGAGTGGTGGGTGGTGCTGGTTCAGTTATCTCCCTGTATAAACACAATGCATCCTGGGAAGCCTCCTTTATAACCCTTCACTATGGCTCCTTTTACATATACAGGTCTATATAGTGACCAGGGCCTGTGTATACATGGTTATTGCCTCTATATGGTTAACATGGTTACCATGGCCACCTCCCGCCTCCCACCTGTCTGTTCCCCGTCAGCTGCTCCCTACAGCTCCATGTACTACTCACACCACCCCCAGCGTCCCCTCAGCGTTACCTCAGCGTTCCCCCAGCGTCCTCCACTCTCTCAGCAGATTCTCCCATCCGTTTGTACCCACAGTACTCCCTTCTCTGCCAAAAGGCGATGGATCACCCTAAAAACTAACCCGATTTTAAGGTACTCTTTTATACAACTACGAATTGATTCAAATATCTAAAGGAAAATATGAACATGTGCTGTTTAAAATTAGAAACATATCGGCCATGTATTTGTGGTAGAAATTTGAGATAACTGCACGGGAAAATTGTATGAACTACGTTTTGTATAAGGATGTTTATGTGGATAGAAGAGCAGACAAGTAGTAATGTTTTCACTGCAGAAGAGTTCCGAGAGTCTGTACATTTTGGCAGAGTCTTATTTGAGACTGTGCTGGGAGAGTGAGCGTCCTCTTGCCGCGCGGTGCATTCTGGTAGCAGCAGCAGCGCTCCTGGTGAGACGCACGTTCCACATGGTCGCCGTATACATGCACACCGAGGGTATGTGTGGTTCGCGTGACGGCCACTAGAGGGGGTAGGGGGCGGGGTCCATTACAGGTCAACCTTATATCATGATCACTGTGTTAGTGTAGTGATGAGTGAGATATGACAATGGGGAGAGATGGGATAATGTGGATATGGAAAGCATGCCCTCTCTCAGCATCAGATAAACCAGCTTTAAAGCGCGCACTTATGCATGAGGGCGCACATACAATCTGATATAGGGTTTGGAAGTGTACGTATAGGTTTCGTTAGATACATCATTCGTGATATTTTCGTCACAATACATAACATCATGAGTGAACATTTTCCATCAATGCATCATAGGTTTGAATTCTCTTCTTTTTCAAAATCACATTTTGCATGTAAATAAGGATTTATCATGTATAGGCCTTTATCATTACACTTTACACATCGACAGTTTACACATTATGAAGAACTCTAATCAAGCTCTGAAAGTCATGTGACAAAAACGTCTTATAGTTTGCACTTGTTTTGGAAAGGCATCCAAAAGTATCCATTTCTGGTATTATTATGAAGTCTGGGGCAATTTTGCCATTCAGGCCCCTGGTATGTTATTGAGAGCATGCGTGCAATGCTTACAGATGGGGCACTAGGCTAAGTGGATTATGGCGGTTTGAGTAATGGAAGCGGCGGGGCTCAATTCTAGAGAACAGGAGGGGTCCTTTTGGTGACGTGGACTAATGTCAGTACCATTGTGGTAGTTTGTGGGTAGGGGGTATACATTGCATGTCCTCAGATTGGGAGTTAATTGGTTGTTATACACACAGAGAAAGGAAACAGATTGCCTCCAGAATGTCTCTCCTCTTTAGTCGAGCCCTGCCTGATGAATGGAGCCTATATACACTGAAAAAGTAAACTCATCTCCAGACTCGTCGAAGTGACTGTCATAAAATAAACGAATCAAAAGTTGTCTAACATATCAGGTTACCATCCCACAAATAGAATCAGGAGCTGGCAAATGTCGGGTTTTGGGCTGGCACATACCAAGTGCGTCTTCTATCTCCAGTTAGAAGACCCGCTTCCTTGTCACTTAGACAAGTTTTTGACTCGTTTATTTTATGACCGTCACTTTGAAGAGTCTGGAGACAAGTTTATTTTTTGATTGTAGGTGACTCCCTGGCTAACCTTAGGGAGTCAGATGATGAGTACCAGGGCTCCCCTGGGGAGGAGAGTCACATTGACTACCCGACGTTTCTTTTCTCGGTGTAATAAAGGTGTAAAAAGGATGTTTTCTTCTCACACAACATGTCTTATCCTGTACAAAATGTAACATATAGGGGAACCATATTCATTACCATTGTCAGTACAAACAATTGCTTTATACTTCATTCTTAGATAGCAAGATTGTACTCCAATATCCGGGCCTGCAAAAATTAAGCTTATCTTGCAAAGAGCATAACCTGCAGGACCGAATGTGCTGCATATGGTGAAATGTTTTCGTATAGACTATAAATTTCCATCCCATATATCTTCTGACCTCCCCTCCCCTCCCCACCTCCCCTCCCCCTCTCCGTCTAAGGCTAGGCTCTACCTGACCCTACACCCATCAGTCTACCTTCAGGCAGTATTGGACAAATAGACATCGATATAACATGCCCACTGGCGTTTGCCCCAGGCGCCCCGGAAATAGGGGGCAGATCGGTGAGCATGGTCTCAGTGACATATAGGCGGCCTGCTGAAACCACGTCATGGATTACTATAGAGACTCCCTGGTAACCAAGGTAATGGGGTTGTCGATATCTGTCCTTAACCCAGTTAATCACCATCATGGCTGGGCTATTGGGATGTCTCTGGAGGATGGTATAATGTCTCAAGGCGTCAATTCAGATGGCATCATGACTCATCTATGTTGGTGTCTCATGTCAACACATGAAGGTATCATGAGGGCTGCATCCATGCATCATGACGACCATGGTGCATCACAGCAACTAGCAGCCCTTATACGGCCAATGGTCGTCATTCTATACATGCATTAACCGCCGAGGTACACTATTAGAAATAAATGTAGCTGAGCCGTATAATCTACTGTAGTTTTACAGTAGACTTCTATACATAATTATAGAATCGTATTAGTGTAAATAGATGGTGCAATCTTCTGTTGGTCTACAGTATAAAAGGATGTATTTAAAAAAAATACAAGCCTTACTATGCTTAAGTACTATTCAATGCCCCCCCCCCCCCCCCCATTGAATACAATATGGCCGTAATTAATGGCCTAAGAAAAAGCCGTTTTTCCTTCATTAAATGGCTTGAAATAAAAAAGAAACACAAATGCCAACTACATTGATACTGCTCTGATGGATTTCACTTGTGGGGGCTGGGGCACATCCCACTCAGCCTTAAGCTTTTTGGGATACTGCCCCAGCCCCCATTCGTGAAATACAGCAGAGGCGGTATCAATGGACGTTGACATTTGTCTATGTATCTTTGGTTTCACTATCTACACTGTATTCAATGTAAGAGGTAACGGGTGTAAACATTATGTCTCAGGTCGCCATGATGCATGAATACAGCCTTGGTGAATAACTAGTCAGGGCTGCATTCATGCATCATGACGACCCTATATGGGGTTGATACACTCCCGAAAGGTCGGCATGAGTCTACTTGATAGGGCTGCATTCATGCAGCATGACGACAAAAGACATGATAGTACTATGCGCCACTTATTGAACCATTTCAGAATATTCACTCCAGAATATACTAATAAAGATTTACTACTGGTACTTGAAAGATAAAAAAAGGCAAAAGATATAAACAGTCATGCATGATCGCATTGTTGCGTGAACCTACCACATAATGTGCATTCTCTCCCCTCTCCACTAAGATGATTGCCTGTTTTTGGCCCCTCCTTTGTAAAAGGAGACGATGCATCTATAACAATACCTGTACAGAGGTCACACAATGAGGCCACTAACTCACTATGTGGGTCACACAGTGGGGGCTGCTCGGTGTGGGAGAGCGGCATGTGTATGTGTGCGTGTAGAGGCGCTATTATCATTCTGCACCACAGGGAGTCATCAAAAGGCCTCTCTGCACCATTCTGCACCAGCGGGAGTCATCAGTAGGCCTCTCTGCACCATTCTGCACCAGCGGGAGACATCAGTAGGCCTCCTTGTGTGCCATTCTGTACCAAATGGAGTCATCAGAAGGCCTCTTTGTGTGCGATTCTGCACCAGAGTGAGTCACCAGAAGGCCTCTCTGTGTGCCATTCTGTACTAGAGGGAGTCATCAGAAGGCCTCTCTGTACACCATTCTGCATCAGAGGGAGTCATCGGAAGGCCTCTCTATACACCATTCTGCACCAGAGGGAGTCATCAGAAGGCCTCTCTATACACCATTCTGCACCAGAGGGAGTCATCAGAAGGCCTCTCTATACACCATTCTGCACCAGCTGAGCCATCAGAAGGCCTCTCTCTGTGGTTCCAATCCACCAGAGGTGTCATTGTCCGATGGGATGCTTGGTCATGGATATGGACAGCTATAAGTACACCCTGGCGGTAACCAGGACGCCCACCACTCTGCCCGCAGTGTACCCTGTCCCTCAGAGGTTGGATCTGGTTACCCGCAGTGGGAGCAGCTCTAGTGGCCTGCTATGTGCCTGTTATAGGCCTGTTATAGGCCGGTTAATGCTTCTTAAGCTGCACAATGTAACAGTCAATCACTCTGAAACCCTGACGCCCCCTCCTACTTGCCACACAGTCTCCCATCCTGTCTCTCCTCGCCTCTGCTAACCCCAATCCACCCTTCTGCCCTCTCCCATAACTAAGGGAGTGGTCATTTATTTATCACTTTAGGAGCTAGGTGGAGGATTCGGGGCCTAAAAAAACTAACCCTGCTGAGGGGCGTAAATATTTTTGAACCCTCTTGAGGGGAGGGGGTCGTAAAGTATTATGTGCCCTTTAGGCCTTCTGCGGGGAAACAACATATTCCAAGGGGAGAGAGTGTAGTAAAATTGTGTGCCTCCACCCAAGATTTCACCAGACCGTCCCCCCTACTTCTACGACTACCCTGACCCACCTATACTCTCTCCGCCTCTCTCCTTCCTCCCACTTAGTCCATCCATCTTCGCCCCATCCACCCCCCTCCCCCGCACATCGGTATGTCCCGCAGTGATAGCAGGGTCTGTAAAGGTCTGTGTGACCGTCTACTCTGTCAGCCCCTTACTATAGGCACACAATGGGACCTAGAGATAAGATGCCTCCGTCTGTGGGTCCTATCACACTGCCCTGTGGCACTCCGCCCTTCAGTGCCTTGGGAGACGTTACTATGATTGCTAAGGGTCATCTCGGTTTTCTTACCATATCCCATAGACCCTTCTCCCTTTGGATTGGTAAGTAATATATGTGTTTGCCGATGAAGTGGGCTTATGGCGTAGTTCGATTTACCTAAATTGCCCACAGAATGCAGTCGTAAAGGAACATGCAGTTTATTCCATTATTAACCTGTTTAGGCAGATTGAACCGCATAGACACAGATCATGTGTGCCACTGTTCCCGTACAAACCTGTGTATGCCTATGTGCCTCTGCACCACAAGCATGACTCAGCACAACTCTACTGAGTCTACTTAGTCTGTCAAATATATTAGTGACTAGTGATCTAGAACATTGCTACCGCTGTAAATCGTTGATGGATTCATTTGAATGTATTCCCTATAGAATAGCCATTTATTGTAACTGCATATCGTTAAATGCCAATTAGACGTTCTAATATGTCTATTCTCCTTGGATTCAGGCTAATATCTGACAAACAATAAGGAAATTTGTGTTTTGATCTAGTATGAAACATTAGGAACTAATAGACTATATGTCTATCATAAAGAGAATCCGTCCTTACTGTCAATATTACGAATTATAAATCATAGAATCGGGAATTAATTGCTTGTCTGGACTGCCAAGACGGTAGAAAACTATCACACCTTTCAAACGTAGGTACTTGGTGTTTTATATTGCTCTGTAAATCACTCTACAGCACGTCTGTGTATCTTATAGTAGGTAAATAACTCATAAAATATAAGTTCCTTAGTGCGGCAAGAGGCCTCGTGTCGGTATGATACATGGATGCAGCCCCGACGAGTTACTCGCAAGTTACTCGCTGGTGTCTCATCAATGCAGCATTGCTATCCTATGGAGTTGATACACTCATTTATGATTTGTCACCCAGCACAATGACAGGTGATCATGATGCCATCACTGAAGGGTTAATACTGTTCTTATGCGACTATTAAACACATACCTCTAGTAAGGTTGAGCTGTCGTACAGGTACAGTACACTATCATCATTAGTATCCATGGCTATGTATCCAGTATACTCGATATCCAGGGTATCTTATATCACACTATATATACACACATATATAACACTTCCCATAGGCTGTATATTATGGCAATATCCACAGTCCTATATACTGCCCTATACCCGCTGTATACATGTATACGCATGGGCACACAGCCTGTATATGGTATGGACAGACTGGCGGCTACTCCACTACTATACATCCGGGTACAAAGCCGATCCAGGGGAGCATGATCTAAGACCACAATATGTAAATTACATATAGATAAGATATATGAGTCCTTGCACGCCCCTGCACCATTGGAACACTAATTGTACTATGTATACCAGTACAGATAGGTCTCCATATGTATACGTATACATGTGAACACCGCAAACCCGCTAAATATAGCAGTGGTATTAACATACTACAGTTACTGCTAAATGTAGTAGAATACATGTGCACTTGTATGTGGTAGATATAATACAAGTGACTTGTTGTATGAGTCATATAAGCCAAGGACATGGTGTTTAACACACTATGACATTTTATTTGGCAAGATGTATAAATGAAGCCCCGATCATCTCGAGTTGCATCATGATGACAAATGAACTAACAACTTGAGGAATCTCCTGTCGGTTGAAGCTTCATTGATGAGGCTCGCAGCCCGAGGATGGGAGTATTGAGTAAAGATGGCATAATAATGATACACTCTAAGATATGTGTGTTGTGGGAACATGCATTCAAAACGTAACACACTTTGAGTAGCGTAACAGAGTAACACACTTTTGAAATCAACACAGTTTGAGTAGTTACAAAGCAAAGGTGTGTTAAAAGTGGCTACAATAAAGCGTGTCAACGTAACACTCTTTTCTTAGAGTGTACAGTTATGTCTGTAGTTAGAGTGAGTTTACAGCATGGTGTACATAGGCACCCCCTTGTAATATCGCCCACCCAGCAGTGCTATATACCCAGGTGGGGTGGACACGTGTATATCGTGCTGATGACCCAGCGCACATCTACACCACTATATATGCAGTCTATACCACTCTCAGTATACTACTAACTGCTATTAGGCATTACCTTACTACTTTCACTATACTACTAACTCTCTGACACTACCATATATATATATATATATATGGAAATGTCAGAGAGTAAGTAGTATAGTGAGAGTAGTACATATATGTAAATACTCTGAGTAATGTCATCAATGAGGGATCTACGAGGAGTCCAAGGGTATTTTTTGTAAAATGATGACGATTACTATTTAACAAAAATGGCTAATAATAACATAGGGAGATGGGCCATAGAAATGCCTGAAAATTAATGACGTCATTCTTGAATGGCACCCTACATTGAACACATGCCGAGTAGTAAATGTTATTGCAATATAAGGAGCCACTATCAGCTTCAGGCTTACCATAAGCCTGTCTGAGACCCATCAGGGTTCTAAGGACGGCCTAAGTGAGGCCTAACGCTGCCCAAACAGGCTCATACTGACAGGGAATGCCGACAGGGGGCGGAGTGGGGGGGAGGGGGGGGGGAGTCTAAGCCAATACAAACAGCACTGATGGTAGGGGAGTCTACACAGAGAGGGGAGAGGAACCGTCAACCCTTTAAGGAGAGCATATCGATAAAGGCGACTTTTGTTGTTATGATGCACCGATGCAGTCTCAGTGAGTAACTCACCTGAGCTGCATTGGTGCATCATCATGATCATGTCCACTATCGGGGAGTATATGTATCAACCCCATATAGGGTCAGCATGATGCTAGAATACAGTTCTGGCGAGTTACTCGCCAATGTTGCATTCATGCATCACGACGACAAAGGGCATGATGTACTATGCAGCTCTTCACCATTTGAGGACCTAGGCATGATACCTTAAGGAGTGCATGTGATGCTGATACAGCACTGGTGAGTTACTCACTAGTTGTACTCTGTCATCACCAGGCAGTCACACACCAGATTCTCTCATCTCCCCAGTACATCATCACATCATGCCAACCATTTAGGAGTGTATCAACCACGTAGAGTCAGCATGATGCATCAATGCAGCCCTGGCTGGTAACTCACTAGCTTTGCATCCATGCATCATGCCGACCAACTTCAGGAGTGTATCAATCATGTATGGTCAGAATAATGCCTGGAGGCAGCACTAGGGTACTACTGATCAGGGCTACATGAAAGCATCAGTTGCAGACAGTGCATAAAAGCATCATGCGGCCCTTAACGGGTTAGATGTCGCTGGTATTTACTGCCGTCTGCAGCAACCAGCTCCACCGGAAGTAAGAGGGAGCGTCCATGAGTCAGGCCCTCTATGACGTGCCATTAGAGTGTTAAAGCAAAAAGCTGATTAATGGCCTTCGTTAAGCAGCTTTAAGAAGCTTCAAGAAGCTTTAATTGCCTTTTTCCAGATAACATTTTTTTAAAGTTGCTTTCAGCTACTGAGAGAAGGCCATCAATCAACTTTATATTCATATTATGTTTAAAGTTGCCTAAAGCTGAAGGTTCGTGCCGTGTACATATTGTTATCAATGGAAGTCAGTTTAAACTGGTGGCATTTGGGGCACAGTTGCTCATTCTTTTCTGGGGTTAATACATCTTAGATTAAAATCCATCTCCACATTCTAACCACTTTGAAATATCTTTTTAAAATCTGTGATGATGGCTGGCCAGGATGCGGATAATAAGATAACTCGCAAATTACAGCCCATATGGACAGGAAGTGGGGGGGGGAGGGGCTTGAAAACTACATTTTGTGCCTCTACATGGGTATAAATCGCCACATGCAACACGGCGACATGGCCCTTTTAAAAATCGACACGGGCGACACGGCCCTTTTACAAATCGACAGACACAGTCATCTTTTTAAAGTCTTAGTACATTCTAATATAAATAAAAATCGACCCAGCGTCACGGCCCTCCTGCTTAAAATCGACACGGCGACATGGTCAAAAGCGTGGAACCCCATGTAATTTATGCCAAATAAAAATTTGTCAAACTCAAACGCAACTCATGTAGAGGCACCATTTTGTCACAACCAGTCCCCCATATATCTCTCCCTCGTCCTGAATTGATTGGAGAGAGTATGTTTGATTGTATCCCTCCGCTGCTGAGGGCCGCGGCAGGGGACCCAATGACAGACTAACCGCCATGTATATCCCTCCGCCGCCCGGCATGTATTGACGCTAAGTGGTGTGTCTCTCTCACCAGAGACATATCATTCCACTCAGGGCTTATACACACAAGTTACTTCTCAAACCAAAATATCGACTTTCAGTGTCGACTATCTGTTTATGACTCTATAGACGTGGCAGCTTTTCATCCAAAAACGCCTCCTTACCCCAACATGGAGAACGGTGTATTCAGAGCATATAGAGGAGATAGCTTATACTATAATGTGGGGCCCTTGATGGGGGGGGGGGGGGTCCCCATTTCACATGTCCATTTTAAGAAATGCCCATGTCACATATTACTAAGGAAACCCCCATGTAACTAATATCGCTCAACGATAAAGTTGGATATCCATTATTAGTGTATATATACCAATCAGGGAGGGAGATTTGTGCCTCGTCAAGGATTTCTATTAAAGGGGGTTTGGGAATCCCCCAAGAAAATCTCAAATGTCTGCACTTGAATTGGTTCATTATGGTACATTTTTTGCTATTCATATTCATGTCACCAAGCCCAATGCCCCATGTCGAATTGAAGAAATGACCCATGTCACATGTTACATAATATCACTAGGATGGCCATGTCCCATGTCTATTTTTAGAAATGTCCATCTCGCAATTTGCAATTTAGGAGTCAAGGGCCATAAATTTATATGAACGAGATACTTGGATACTGTATCTGCTTAGTATACAGTGGGAAATCAGATTGTATATCTAGGAATGTTATTCTGAATACATAAACAAAATTCCCAATAAACACCTAGTTTAAGGGAGTGTTCATTTATTATTTACAGGGGGGGGGTGGTGGGTTTGGGGGGGGGGGCGTAAAAATTTCCGACCCCTTCTGAGTGGGGGGCGTAAAAAATTCTGACCCCTCTTGAGGGGGGGGGGCGTAAAAATTTAAGCCCCTTTTTAGCCAAATAGCCCGCGCGTTACTATAGTTCAAAGGGGGGGGGCGAAAAATTTTCGGCGCCTTCAGCGAGGGGGGCGCGAAACGTTACACGCGCTCTCGAGGGGGGGCGTAAACAATTTTCGCCCCTCCGCGCGAAATCTCACCACCCCCCCTGTAATTAATAAATGAACACTCCCTAGTTTCAGGGCAACTTTACTCGGTTTCACTCCACGTGAAATGTAGCCAGTGAGCGAATAGCAAACAAAGTAACAGCAAACGAAAATTCGTTTTGAAAATCGTGATTGTTTCCCTGTATTTAATTCATATATAAATTGACCAAAAAAAAGACTGCTGCGATTTTCACGAGATTCACTTCAAGTATTAATTACAAATACAAGGATAGTTTGAAGTACAATTTTGCTAATGGGTGAAATAGAGACTTTTGAATCATACATGAGATTAATATTGATCTGACAATATCCTCTACTGATTCATTTGATTAAATCCCCCTGGCCAGGGATAAGTAAAATACAGTTTGCAACCAAGGAGTATGCCTACTTGGCCTACTTCGGTGCTACCACAGCTAAAAACAAATGATTTGTTTAATAAAATGATTTGTTTAATAGCTGGTCCCTGACATCGCTGTCAAGTAGATGTAAAGACTGTTTTATGTAAACATACAAGGAACTATCAAACACATTATATTTCCCCTGACCAACTTGGCAGAACATGTTATTACCTTTACATGAATTTATGGTCAATAACCCTATTTAAAAAAAAGTCCAAACACACCTACCCGACACCTGATTCTCAGGATAACAGTCACTTACCTGCAAAAGGAAAGAGGGAGAATTATTAAACAAGTTATTTAAGGATGAAACAACATGTTATTGTATGGCGGAAATTAACACGAAATAGAAAGTGTATGCTTAGCTAAGTATATGATGAGCCCAATAATGGCACATTGGTTTTTACACATGGGAGTAGTACATTTTCTGCTCGGTGAAGCAATAAATACCCTTGCAGGTGTGACCACTTAATTGATGCTGTAATTCCCATTTTACCACAGGGTGCAGGTGTCAATGGGTACTCTATCGGAAGGCGTTGGTGTAGATAACTAGTGTACATACCTAACGTGAATGATTACAACACCCACCCATCCATTTACACCTTTACTATCTGCTCCGTAAAGCTATATACCGGATGTAATCATTATTTTGAGTACAATGTTGCAGGCGCGGATTAAGGCGGGGGGGGGGGGGGTGATCCCCCCCCCTTCTTAGCTCAAAATGTGTGTTTTTATATGAAAAGGATTTGAGGGATATTTTTTTACAAGCGCCCCCCTTTTTTTTCTAAAACCCTGGATCTGCCCCTGTAGTTGTTCATTGTGACAATTCCCATTCTCACGGTAGAAGTTCTGCCAGTTGCATCATGACAAAATGGACCAGCCTCACCCATCCATGCACCATTGCCTCATGTTGGTTCTACCCATCACTGTTGTAACCCCGTTTGTGACTGCATGTTTCAGCCTTTTCATACTGGTTTTGATACTGCTTCCTGTTGGCGGAACCAGTGCCATCAAACCACAATGTACGTTTTTGGCCAACTCTCACACCTAACACGGTGTTTTGGGTGGTGGTGGATACCAGAGCCATTCTGTGGTAGGGCTGCGGGTACCAGAGTACCGCCATGGGTGCTGCCTCCACAGTGGTACAGTAGGTGGCGTCACTAGTGTGTGGTGCATGTACTAGACACGCTGGGTGTTTGCTGTAGCCTGTGGTTAGGCTGGTAGTGTTTCTAAGTTCTATCTTCCATGAGGTATTAACATCAACCTCCTACAACATCGAAACTTTATGCTACTACACAAAGTCATTGCTCTAAGCTTATACTTCTCCTTTATAATTTTGTATCACTATCTGAAACATGGATCAGAGCACAACACCCTTGCAGAGGGGGACAAATACTTGGACAGCAGGGTATTGCACGATGCACGAATGCAGCCCTGGCAAGTAAGTCGCTGTCATATCGACTCTATGGGGTTGATGTACTTCCAAGGGTCAACATGATGCATTCATCATCGTCTCCCTCTCTCTCTCATTCTATTCAAATTCCGTGGTTCCCTCAGCTCCCCACATTATTCAGTACAGCTTGTACCCTGCAGCATATTGGTGGGGTGTGGAGTGTGTGTGTGTGTGTGTTGGGTAGAGGGTGATTGCCAGGCAGCAGTGACACCTTACTGTGACACCCCATGTGCTGCAGGATGTGATGGATGAGCGGCAGGGGACCTCTGTACCGTACAGTGGTTACCGGAGTGGTTTGAAAAAGCGCAGGGGTCTCAAACAAGCGCAGGTATTGAAGCAGCGCATGGTTATATCAATGAGTCATTGAAATGAACACTAAGGCCATTTGTATATCTTGAATAAGCGCAGGTCTTGTATATAAGCGCAAGGGGATTGGTTCGATCTAAATTTATGAGTTCAGGTGCGCTTATTCAAGCCATTACTGTGAGTAGGTTATATACCCTGCCCCCCACATATAGAACCCTGCAAGGGATCCATAGACACCAGTGTCGGGCTCTCAAATAAGCGCAGATATTGAAGAAGCGCAGGGTATTGAAATGAGAGTTTAGGCCATTTGTGTAACTTGAATAAGCGCAGGTCTTGTATAAGAGCAGGGTGATTGATACTATCCAAATCAATTAGCGCAGGTGCGCTTATTCAAGCCATTACTGTAAGTATAGGTTATACACCCTGCTCCCACATATAGAACCCTGTAAGGGATCCATAGACACCAGACAATACAGGAACCTCCTGATTGTATGGATGCATCCTTCATTATGATGTGTAGCGCAGGGACCACCTGTTGCTATGTCTGAAGGACCTCGGGTGATGAATAACTAAAGGATGCTAGACAAAAACAATGTGCCCTATAGGAGCAGCCAGCAGCCAGTCTGTCGTGGTTATGTTGACATACACCCAGTGCATCGTGGGGTATCTAATACATTACTGAGTTCCGAGGAGTTTAACGTTTTACTTAAACCTCCGTGATATGTGAGTGTATACAATTTAACCAAGGTGTGAACCCCAAGACTGGTATAAATTGACAAGGCTTTAGTTTTGGGAATTTCTGTCTTTCACCTAAAGAGGCTACTAGAAAAAGAAAAATGAGAATGGGTCTACTCTAGGGCTTTGGATTTTGTGTATGCAGGATAAAGTTGGAAACGCAATAAGGAGTCGTTCAGGGTGTGGTTGCACAAGGTAGCGTTTGTACCCAGTAGGCCCCTTCTTACATACATAAATTGACGAGGCAACAACAGCCTGTTTTATCCCTTGTGACAGGGGAGAAGGGATAACTGGGGGGCTGGTAACAGGGTAGTCAGGTAATAAGTGACAGACCTATTTCTTTAAATCGACCCCCTTAAGTATTGTCAATTTTGTCTAAAAGTTGCCAGGTCACTTTTATTATTGCATTAGGTCGAAAGTCGCCTCCAAAAGAGCCCAGGCCGCCAGGTCGCTTTCGACCCATCTGGAGCCACGTATAGCTCTCTGACTGGTGCGGACGTGTTCTCGCTTCCACTCTGTGTACACTGACATCAGCAATCTCGTGAGATCTTGGTTCCGCTCTCGTATTGTAGCCTGTTCCCCGGAAGCTATGGTGTGTGAGTGTCTGGTTACTGCCTAAGTCTCACGATAAATAGCGAGCACAGAACTGACATGGCCGCCCATGCGGAGTAACCCGAGTTATTGCTATATGGTGGGCAGGTAGTGAGTAGTGTAGGGAGATGTGGCTGTGACGCAGGGTCTATCTCAGGGTAGTTGACACGTACACCTTTGTGGGGGTACACCTTCACACGACACCAGACCCAACTTCCTCTCAGACGTCTAGGGATTAACCATTCAATGACGGCATAGTACTTTAATGAATTAGGCACTTTATTGTCATGATGCATGCATGAATGTATCGTTCCGACTGTATGGAGGAAGTATGATGCATTCTTTCAACGGCAGTGAGTGACTCACCAGGCTTGCATCCCTGCATCATGGCGCCAAAAGGCATAGCACATTAAAGCACCCTATGCAGCTATGAAAGGGTTATCCCTTTAAAGGTGGCATACTGCATGAATGCATGGTCGTCATGATGTTTGAATCATGCCAACCCTACAGGGAACACGATCTAAAACTATTTTTAAACTCCAGCCGAGAAAGTTGTTATGTAATAGATAGACTATGGTTATGAGAGGCTAACTCAAAATATCTACTGTAAACTGGCTGGCACCCTTATAGGGTGCCTGCCAGTCTGCAGTAGTCATATTTTGAGTTAGCCTCTCATAACCATTGTCTATCTGTTTTAAACCACAGCTGTGAGGTTATATGAGTCTATACAGAAATAACCAAGGTGTGAACTCCTTTGTCTTAGCCCTCCGCTGTGGTTTAAACATTGGATGAATGGTAACTCATGGGTCGTGGTTTCAACTCCTGAATCGCAATGTTGCCTTGCGGATTGCAGAGTCACCTTACATTTAGTTACAGTCTTCCAGCTTGAATATAGATAGCTTAAATAATCTAATAAGTTTGGAAGATCGGCTGTAACCTTTTTAAATCCCAGATATTGGATAAAGATTTTAGGGTTGGTCCTCTTTGTAGCTACTAAATGAGTCGGGTTGCCTGAAACACACCATCTTGCCTTGGCCTCAGGTCGATGTGTAGGAATTACTCTACAGGAGAATTACATGAAGGCAGCTGCCTTTGAAGCCGCTGCCTTTAATAAAAGATGACAAACTGTCAGTCCTTTCAACATGAGACGTAGACGAGGGGGGGGGCTGCGGGTAGGGGGGTAGGCTTACATCTGTAGAGTTTACATAGGTCTACATTACTGTACGCTCCCAGGGGTATAGCGTCAAATTGAAACGAAGGGTGCTCAATCTATATGAGGCATATTTGTGAATTTACAAGCTGCTGTCTCAAAAAGTAGTTTACCCTAACGTACTTGAATTTAAGGATAGCCCTGTGACATATGGTAGGCGTTAGTCATATATTATAGCCCATTCATACCATGTCGTCAACTATTCAAATTTTTAGATTTTCTCGGCTATGACCATCCAGTCTGAGGTATTAAAGGGGTATTCTCACCACTCGCACTTACCACATAGCAGACTAGAACAGTACTAGAATTGTGAGTGGGAAACGCTCGGTGAGAGTGCCACTTTAAGGCAGCTGAGTATCCATGCCCCCCAGTGCTGGAGGTAGATGATGGATGTATGTACATTTAGAGCACTTCCAATATAGTAAGTTCTGATTCTCAATGGCATCGATCAGTCGATGTAAACAACTCCCGCCAAAATAACACCATAATGTCGGCAATTTAATATCGAATATGGTCGGGGTGCAAAGACTGTATTCTGATCATGTAATATTAATAAACAGCCATAAACAGCTATTAAACTAGTCGCTTGTCTGCCAGGTGGACAAATTAATCGTGACCTTGGAGGGGCCTTATATGCCAAATGCCCTTCCCCCTGGTACAAAACTGGCTATGTTGGACAATGTACAGAGACCTATAGGAATCTGGAGATATACCCTGTGGGTCCGCCATTTTATATTTTGCTGGTTGCGGTTAAACCCATTGATAAGACATCCCACTATGGTCACAATAAGGGGAGAACAGGGGACAGGCTAGTAACAGTCTTATCAGCTCTTATCAGTGCTACCTGCCGCAACCAGTTCTAGTGCCGACGAGGCCCTATAGGGGTCAGTCTGGTCGCCCTGTGGGCGCATCCATTGCTTGATCTGGTAACCGGCGAGATAAGCACTGATACAACAATCACAATGGGTCCAGGCTGTTACATAATGCACCCTAAGAATTCCGCAGTGAAGGTCAGGGAATTATCTCATTGGTTGATAATGCATCCAGCTAGACGCCTATACCACAGTAGCAGGTGAGGTGGGTACCCCCCCCCCCTATCCCCACCAGAGGGGGACACTTACCAGACGCTATCAGACAGCTGGCACCCGTCCAATCAGTATCTAGCCTGCTACTAGCCCCCCCCCCCCCCGACACACACACAGTCTCCGCATACCCCTACCCCTCATACACAACCCCCACCCCCTACAGTATCTGTTCTCTGTCTCCTCCCCCCCCTCACAGACACAGTTTCACTAATACATGTACCTCCCACCCCTAACACACAGCCTCCACCCCCACCACTACCAGTATCTGTTCTGAGGGTGCAAAGGGGTCCCCCCCCCCTGAGGTAGGAAAGTCGCCGAAATTAAGGGTCCAAGGTCACAAAGTCTCTTTATCCTCTCGACAATTCTGCCCAAAAGCCGCCAGGTCGCTTAAATTATTATGGCAGGTCGCCAGGTCGCCTGGAAAACTGCCCAGGTCGCCAGGTCGCTTTTGACCCATCTGGAGCCACTGTTCTCTGTCCCCCATCCAACGACCCCCCCCCCTACCCCACCTTCCACACATTCCTCTGTATGCCTCCCACCCAAAGCTGCAACACCACAGTCTCTGTTCTCTGCCTCCCCCTGCCACCCACACCCACACTATCCATGATGTTGTCCTCCCTTTACCAACCCAACTGTTATATCTAAATTATGTTATCATCCTCAATACCCATCCTTGCCTCCCTACCTTCACCCCCACCTTCTCTCTCTAAATGTCTCTGTTCCTCTGTCTATGTCTCAGTCTCTACCTCCATCTCTTTGCCTATCTGACTTAATTAACCTTCAGTATTCAATATATCCACGGTGTGAAGCCTTTGCCCCAGGCGTCCACCATGGGTTAACACATATAAGCCACACATGTATGATGTAATCCCAATAATTCCAATGTAGATCCCATCCAATTAGTGTAAGCCTGTCTCAGTATGTAACAGTGTGCCAGGAACCTGAATCATGCGGTGTGAGGGCACTTCTATGTACCATCCTAACATGTACCACCCTGACATGTGTAACACAGGGAACACACTTTATCTATGGTGTAGTATAGCATTTATTGCTCGTTGTGTCTTCTTAGGTTCTTTCCGTTCTTCTGGTTCTCCTTTCTATATATACCACCTCCTGAGAGGACCTGCCCCCCGCACTATGCCCCTCATGTGAGCACCAGGACCTGGATCTTGCCCCCAGGATCCTGTCACCACCCAGACTAGCCAATAGGAGAGCAGGACCCCTCTCATGAGATGGTCACAAGATGCCCCGTCCACTCATCACCTGACCACCCGGTCACTAGCTAGGACATTCCAGCTGACCCTAGCACCCAGAGTTATGTAAAAGTGCCAGGGTCTTATACAACGTGGCTCAGGTGATAGCGACAGGACATCCCAGTGCATCTGCACCAACAATACTAATGATTCATATATGATTATCCATAGTGTCCAATTAAAAATGTCTAAATGTCTATACAGGGGCCATTCTGTTACATTCGCCCCTTTCATCAAAAGAAATATAGTCATATTTCTTGAGCACACAATTCATCTTCATTCTAGCTGCATCCGTCATCCTTCATCACTTCCAGCGTTACCTCCCTCATGCGAACCTGAGGGCAGCATCCGCATGAGGTACAATTACCATTACCTCCCTCATGTGGGCCTGAAAGGCAGCACCCACATGAAGTACAAATTACCTCCCTTATGTGGACCTAAGGGGCAGCATCCACACAAGGTACAATTACCATTACCTCCCTCATGTGGGCCTGAAGGGCAGCACCCACATGACGTACAAATTACCTCCCTTATGTGGACCTGAAAGGCAGCACCCACATGAAGTATGAATTACCTCCCTTACGTGGACCTAAAGGGCAGCATCCACACAAGGTACCATTACCTCCCTCATGTGGGCCTGAAGGGCAGCACCCACATGAAGTACAAATTACCTCCCCCATGAGGACCGTAATGGTGGGACCCTCATGGAGTACAAATCCATTAGGCAATCTCGGCTGCAGGGGCATTCTGTGTCGCAAAGTCCAGTATGGTGTACATGCGCCGTACGCTGGCGTCCATCCGCTCCATCCCCTGGTCAACACCTGCCCCTCCCGGCTCTCGTCTCCTTCTGCCAACGCCCCACCGATCCTCTAGGCTTCTCAGCAATGGCGATGCAGGGGTAATCACCCTGTAAGGCGGTAATCGCGCCCTCGGCTTCTGCCGACATCGACCAGTAGCGTGGCAGTGCACCTGTCATTTGGCTTGGCATAGTCTTAAATATGGCAGATCTAACTCTTGGTCCTCTCATAACAATTACAATAATTATCACTTTCTCCTCAACTAAAGTACTAACAGACAAACCCACCAATGGTCATTTCAATACATACACTACAGACAAACCTCTAACATTATATACCAACAGACAACTTCTCAAATGATCCCTGCAACATATCCACAACTAAAGTACCAACCGACAAAACTCACTAATTTCCAACAGACAAACCTCTAATTGTCTCTACATTTTTTCTCTAATCACAAAACCTTTAATGACAACTTCACAGTCACTGACACACTCTATTCTTTGTACTGGCCTATCATTCAACCCACTCACTCTCTCTCCCAAGTCAATCATACAGGAACAAATTACATAAAACTAATCTCAAAACACTAACCAAACACAAAGACCATGTAGTTTAGAAACCACTTTCTTATTAAATATGAGGATACCTAACTAAGACCACCTAAGATAAGCCAATATAGAATAGAATAACCAACCAAGAATCCTTAATCCTTTGCAAACATTCTCTTCTCAAAGGGAACAAGACATCTCAAATGTCATTAATCAGCATACACTGCGAAAATCTCTTCTTTTTTTTCCTTCCTTGACCTTAGTCTCCCTACCAATTATTACCACAACACACGCTACATATAGACAATCAACAAACCTATCTCTCTCTGATAAATGTGACATCTAGTCTCTGTATCTCTCTTGGTACATCTATGCTGCTTATCTGTAATCAGCATATCTCTCACTGCCCTATGTTACTTAACTCCACAGATCTGTGATAAATCCACACACTGCCTATCTGATTGATCAGATGGCAAATCTGCTATGCTGATACTGGGCTATCATGCTATTCTGCCTATGATTCAACCTCTCCCCAGTCTAAACATCACATCAGTAGTATGCACAACTGCAACTGAAAATCTCATCAGTTCACTCCCATTCATTCATTCATTCATTCATTCATTCATTCAACCATTGCTAACCAGTAAATCTTGGACTTTATACAAAAACAATGGATACACCATTCACAAAATACAGGTAGGTGCACAGACATGGCCTGTTGTTCATACCATTCAGATCCCAATTGACTGGAGTTCCATAATGACAAATGACAACAATCACAACAAAAATAACAATCATCACCACAACTTCAAGAACAATAACAACAAAAATGAAACCTAGTCACAGTAAAGTTAGGTATACCTTCATGTATACAAGACTCTGTCTTAATCACTCCACTGCCTGGCCTCTGCCTAAGACTACCTTCCCAACATTCACTATAACATATATTCTCCTCCTCCTCCCCTGAGCTTGGTGGCACTAAATCTCGTGCTCTTGTCAATTCCAGACCAGCTCTCACCGTGGAATGTCCCTCTCAACTACCTTTGGCTAATTACTCAGCATTTGCATGCCTATTCAGGACTCTTAACACAATATCCAAGACCTCATGACCTCCACTAAACAGTCACACTCCCTTGTCCTTTCTAGTCATTTTCATACATTATGCCTAAAGGCTAAACACACTAGCTCTGCTCTTTCAAACCCTTTCACACAATCCTTTCACTTCATTTCTCACACACTTCGACTTATATGCTCTAATAAAAACATAACATCAAACCACAATCTTACAGCCCTCATACACAGCTTATAAAAGTCAATTACTATTAGCCTAACACAAAACACCTTCTACCCCTAGCTCCCTTATGTCCAACCTGAACATTATCTGATATGCTGGCATACTCTCTAAACAATACCGCTAGGGCTTCCATATGATCCGCCTGATCTGCCATAGTTAGACTCTTACCAAAACCAAAACCAAATGCACCTTACCTTCTGGCCTCTGTGGTTCCACCGGGACTCTTCCCAACCAAGGTGCTCTCCCTCCTGTGTTCTTGCTGTCCTGGTCACGGCACCAATGATAGAAGTGTGTAACACAGGGAACACACTTTATCTATGGTGTAGTATAGCATTTATTGCTCGTTGTGTCTTCTTAGGTTCTTTCCGTTCTTCTGGTTCTCCTTTCTATATATACCACCTCCTGAGAGGACCTGCCCCCCGCACTATGCCCCTCATGTGAGCACCAGGACCTGGATCTTGCCCCCAGGATCCTGTCACCACCCAGACTAGCCAATAGGAGAGCAGGACCCCTCTCATGAGATGGTCACAAGATGCCCCGTCCACTCATCACCTGACCACCCGGTCACTAGCTAGGACATTCCAGCTGACCCTAGCACCCAGAGTTATGTAAAAGTGCCAGGGTCTTATACAACGTGGCTCAGGTGATAGCGACAGGACATCCCAGTGCATCTGCACCAACAATACTAATGATTCATATATGATTATCCATAGTGTCCAATTAAAAATGTCTAAATGTCTATACAGGGGCCATTCTGTTACACATGTTCCATAATGTTATGGACACAGAATCACACAGTACCAAACAGAGTTATTTAGTAGAAGGTATTTGGAAATCATTCATGAGTGTGACACTGCGTCGCTAGGATAATAAACACATAGCAGTGCAAAAGCCACGGTATCATGTTGTCAGAAATGCTGTGGTATATGCAAATACATTCTGTAAGGATAAGTATTACCTCAGGGTAAAAATAGATGAAATAACAAACAAACAAACAAGGGTAGGGGGAGATGTCTATAACTGGTCAGGCCTTGCAGCCAGTCCAGGCAGTATTTCCCTTTGCCTGCCGCTCCCCTTTCCCATTTCCCTCCGACTTGCAGACCCCGACCAGGTTCCTTCCTCCTTCCTCCTCCAGATCTCCTCCTGCCCCAAGCTGCCCTTTACACTTTCTATGCTTCCTTTCACTACACCCCCTTAACCTTTAAGGACTGCACAGTGTATTGATGTATCATGACCGTTATTGCCATGATGCATGAATGCAGCGATGGCAAGTCAGTGCTGCATTCAAGCATCATGCCAACCCTCCGGGGTTAATATGCGGATGGGTCGGCATGATAGATGTATGAATGCAGCAATGACCAGCCGAAAGGCCAGGGCCACATTCATTCACCATCACAGAGAAAAGAAACAGCGTCAAAAGGGAGTCCAGGTTGCCTGCAGAATGACTGCCTAAGAGAGGCTAGGTGATTTTTTGGCTGACCTAAGGGAGTCACCTTGGGGAGCCATATGACCCAGAGAGCTATATGACTCCCATATGTGACTCCCATATGTCAGCCAGAGAGTCACCTAGGGTGCCTTAGTCATTCTGGAGGCAACCTGGACCCCCTTTTGATGCTGTTTATTCTCTCTGTGATGCACACTAAAGTACCATCCTGCCCTTAAAGGGTTAATACCCCCCCCCCCGCCCTGCGGCCCCCAGTACCCAGGTCGGCCTCAGTAAGCAGCATTATGAGTGGCGCAGTGACCAGCAAACTGCCGCCGCCAAATGTGTGTGTACAGCCATGGCTGGGGCTTTCATCTTATAAGGTGGATAGAGGACCCTGCGGGGTGGGTTACCATTCTATAGCAAGGGATGGCGCCACTCATCGAGTTCAATTACCTCTCTGTACGGATACGGCTATATTTATCCACCGGTGTGAAAATACATTATCTTACCTAGTTTGGTCTAGTTTACTCCTAGAATAAAGCATATGCTCTGAGAGTGCTGCCTCTGCTAGAGATTTGAACCACACAGAGAGGCTTTCTGATGGCTCCCTCTGCTGCAGAATGGAGGGTTACCTTATACCTCTGATCTATTCAGTAACCCTTTAGGGCCGAGGGGGCTGTTTGATGTTTGTTTGTCGTCATGATGCAGCAACACTAACATGCTGGTACATCACCCAGACCTATACCCGCTGATGAGTTTTTGTCCGAGCATAACATATTTATTTCCATCCCATAGTGCTGTTCAAGCAAAAATTACCCAAACAAGAACGTGTTTGCTCCATTCGGTAAATGACTTAAATTCCATCCCTAGGAACGGCTCTTTGAAACCAAGGTATTTGAATGGGGATGATAAACGGCTATGGTACTATTGATAGTGTATAATATGTAATGCTAGACGAAACTCATGTCAAACTCAAATTATAGATCATTATTTGTGTGGCTTCTGCCTGGAAAGAGGAGGTTATATAGTATCTGTAAGCATTATACTGTCCCTAAAGGGTTAAATCTCTCTGGGGTGTATTTTGGAGGCTGGGGCCATGTAAGACCTTGTTTATGGGATGCTATTTATGATGGCTCCAGTGCGTACAAGCAAAGGCTCCTCTTTTTCTCAAAGCTTGCTAAACATTGTTAAACAAAGAAGATCTGAAAGGTGCCTTTTTAGAAGCGTTCATAGTGCTCTTAATTTGGAATTGGGGCTGATAGAAATATGTTAGAAGTGTTTGTCTGCCTATTTCATAACTTACTTTTATCTTATTGGCAGGCCTCATGCTTTTCCAATATATGAGCAGCCTGACTTTGCACCACCAAGACCTTCTGACCAGTATTATCTAAACCAGGGTATTGGGGGAGGGTCCCTGAACCAAGGCCCTTGCTTGGAAGTCAATGCTTGTTGACTTTCGATAACAGTCGCCTGAGGGTCCACAACTTATTTTCCTATCATCACTTAATTGCCGGATCATCCGATGGCCTTATACGATACTGGTCATAGACTAATTTCTAGTCAGTAATGTTATATGGTAATAGCCTTTAAATGGGGGTTAAAGTCATTTATATTCATATTCATTTCAGAAATTAATCTTAAGTAAACTTTCCTTGACATTTTACAAGATTGCATTTGAAGGTCATCATGTACTATGTACCCAGACTAAGGCTCTGTTCGATAAATTGAAATCGTTTTCCCACTTACAGAAATATGAATATTTCTTTGTGTTGCGAGGTTTTTACCTGTGATATTATAGGTATTATGTAATGTGACCCTAACGCCTTCATGCATGTCCATATCTCTACAGAGAACAGTTCAATTTTGGAGCAATGGCTTAAAATGCCCACATTAGCCTGATACTAATAATACTCCCCAAAATAGTCCACGCCCAATCAGAGTAGGAGCAGCCAGACTGAGTTATTGAGTTACTGCCGATAGGTGGCACCACCAGCACGCAATGTGGTGTTAACCCTGTAAGGACCGCATGCTGCTTAATACCCCATGTCCTTGGTTGACATGAGCCCTGGTTAGACTTCTTTCCAGCACTACACTCACTCATCATATCGACCCTTGGAGAATTTCTAAACCCATAGGGTTGGCATGATGCTTGATTGCAGCACTGGTGGGTTACTCACCAAGGCTGCATTCATGCATCATGACGACCAAGTGCACGTATAATTAAAGGACTATGCGGCCCTTGAGGCATTAACGGCAGATCGTTATACCTGCGTGATAGCTACCCCCTTAACGGTATCAGATCCACTGCTTATGGACATACATCTATAGTTCATCTCAAGTCCTCCCTTGAGAGGTATTTACACCGAATGGAATAAGGGTGGTGTTGTTCATATAGAATGGTTTCCTTTCTGAACGGACATACTCAAAGTACAGGGAATATATATACCCCCGCCCCCACCCCCTCCTTTCAGACAAGGAAGACAACGATGCGTGTCTCCTCTCCATTAGCTTAAGCCCTGTATTTTCCACTAGAGTAAATTATAGCCTTTCTGAAAACACCTTCATTCCATTTGAGTAAGAAACTGCATTAAACTCTGAAACAAATACTCAACTACAACATCGGGGGACACAGGGAGAGAATACACTAAGTTTCCTAGTTCTTTCTACCTTCACTGCACGCTTTGCTATAACGGTAACCAAGGGACCAAGTATAGATGTTGGGGTGTAGATACTCTACAATGAAGCCCATCACGCAGCCCTGGGGAACTCCCGTGCCAAGACGGCATCAACTACAGAAGGAGTCTCCTCTATGGGTATATAAAGGAGCTGATGATTGGCACATCGTGAGTAAACACCGATTATGACGAGTCGACAGTCAATTTATGACTTATTGCTAAGATGTATTTAGAGGCTACTAGTACAACATGCAGGAACTGTAGACAAGTTCAACCCCCTGTTTGTAAGATCGTGTAGTCCTTTAAAGCAGCTAGATAAAAGTCTGGTTGCCAAGGGGGAATCGTCCTTGCAACCAAGCAGGAAAACCCCAAAGAGATTATGACTGATTTGGGTACGGAAAGTCAGTTACTTTCAGAATCTTAATAATGCCTGCGTGGAATCATCGAACATTTTGAGTGACTTATCATGACCCACATATAGTTGAGAAGAGTGTAGTATGCATCTGTCTTATTTCGATACGACTCTGGCGCTTATTCCAAGACTCATTGTTGACCATAAAGTTCAATTTGTTTTTATTGCATCCAACCATACGATTTCATGTGCAATAACGCCTCTCGTAGAGGCCCCTTATAGGGTGCCTGCCACTCTAGAGTAGTCACATTTTGAGTTAGAGAAGAAATAGTATGATAATCTCATTGTTAGTAAGGCAGATATTGAGAGTAATACGACATGTATATTGGGATTATATATGTCCTCCACTTGTCTGCTTGACTTGTTATAAGTGGCCCTACATGCATCTCGTTCTGTAGCGAGAATTAGCGCCACTTGCGCTGATTACTTCTCTGCACACATACGGCCATCTTGGCGGCTAATGTACATCACATACAATTGAGTTTGCATCAAGACGACGAATGTGTAAATAGAGTGACACCTCTGCGCTAAACTTGGACCCTTCAGAGAGGATATTTGTCTGTTGACCTCCATCTCGGAATGACTGTCTCCAATACAGCCAGTACATAAAGCAACTGTACGCCGCGCTGTAAGAATACAGCGCCGCTGGAATATGCATGAAGGTGGCCTTTGCGGCATCTGTAGATGGCAGGATAGGACATACAGGGGCGGCCGGCACTTTGATTGGGACATACATCAGCGACAATAGCCCTTATGTGGAGATATATTGACCTGTGCAATAGGCACTTCATTGCCTACATTGAAAACAGACATTTATCACATGTTGACCTCACTGGGGAATATTTACATGTCGATGGTTACTATGCACTGCATGAATGCTTGCATTTAAGCGAATTTAACTAGCATTAAAGGAACACTTTAAGTGGCTTTAAGTTGCAGGCTGATAGATTGATGCAGGGATGGGCCGATTGGTAAGTAGCCATCACATCCATGGTTGCAGTGCTAATTTAAAAGAAGGGAATCGGGTTTCATTCCATGATGAATATGATGGTGCCATTAGCAAGGAAATGCCGTCTCTCACCTTTAGTTTAATAACGCTACCTAGTACTACACTGTCATTCGACAAGTCATATTTCAGTTTGGCTCTGCCTCGATATCTGGTGCCTAACTATCACAACTTGTGTTATTCTATCGTAAATATAACTGAACCATTTTTGGAAGACTAAATGCTTTCATGCGCTATGCCTTTTGTCGTCATATTGCATGGATGCAGTCCTGGTGAGTACTGGTTTTAACCTGTCCTCAGCTTAGTGAGTGAGTGGGTTGTCATCTTACACTATCCTAGAAAAGTCCGCAGGTGCACCTTGAATCTGCCGTCCAAGTCCGCCATTTTTAGTGTCAGGACGCTACACGTATGTACTACATTGCCATGACAACGTATTCATAAAACCATGCAAATCCCGGCATACGTCGCATGCCTCCGCTGGGAGAGTGCGTCACCCTAGTGACCTCTCCTCAGACTGTTATAGCCTTCAATATCCATGACAGGCGCTACCTGCTGACCAGCCTTCGGCTGTATTGGTTTTAAAACTATATCATCATCATAGATGCCTGGTGTACGCCCTGGTGCCTGTTGTGACGGGGACATTCAGTATCAGGTATTTTATGGTATCCAACAGACTTAGTTACTCACCAAGACGAGATCTAGTTAAAACCAGTGCTGGCGAGTCATTCATGACTCAGAGTGCTATATCAAGTAGGCATGATGCATGGATGCAGCCTGGTAATTCTACTCATTAGGGCTGCAATCATGACAAAAGGGGGTAAAGCTCATTAAAGTACTATGCGACCCTTAAAGTGACATGGTCCGATGAAAAATAAATTTGGTGAAAATGAACCACAATTTTCCATATGGCCATTTTTCATGTGCTACATACTTTATAAAATCATGTTCCCCAGAATTTAGCTTGGAATACAACTCATTTTCAGATTTTAGCCCAATTTATGACTTTTTTGAGTGCACACTATAAATACCCCCATCGAAAATACACTGTAAAAGACTTTACCTGGGCTACATAGAACCCTTTATTTGGGCTCTCATTGCCCACAGAGGAATTCTATTGTGCCCTATCCTCCAAATATGATATTGTACAAACGTTTAGGACACATTTAAGTAGGATTTAAAATATGGAAAAAATCGGACCATGTCACTTTAAAGGGTTAGCCACCCCATCATCAGTCACCAGCCTGCTATACCTCACACATAGATACACTGACTGTGGTAGTATTGATATATCGGATTCCATTCATCTCTAAATGTAATGTATAGCACAGCGATTGCCTAGCGGCCATTTCCTCTGCCTCTCCAAATCCCAGCCTGGGCTGCTGCCTTTCAATCCTATACAATGATATATGGCTGATTTTCACGAAACTGCTTTTTTTTCACTTATTTTTTTCTCCTGCCTATATTTTTTCAAATATGATAAATAAATCGATCCTTTTGATGTATTCTGGTCAGGATAGAAGAGAACTTTACAGGGTACCCTGGTTTTGCCTATCTATGAGTGAAAATAAGAGAGCTGGAGGTCAAAAAGTACTGAAAAACAGCCCATTTCTACCCGAAAATCACGATGACCCATTTTGCAAGCTGAGTAATTAATAAAATAAATTGCTATGTGCTTATTTCTTTATTATTCCACTTCCCAAATAAGGTAAGGAATTTTTCAGTACCAAATATGGACATATAGGCAGGATTGTATAGGTCCTGTAGGCATATATGTATTAGGGAACTTTATTGGCTTCACGCCTAACGCCCTAATGGATGCCCTCCACCTCTTATATTAAAACAGTAGACAAAGTATCTGAATGTACCATGGTAAGGCCTAACATATACCTACATAATAAAAAAAATATTAAGAGTGAGGGTTATTTGCAGTAGCCTAGAGAGGATATTGAACAGGTTGGGGAACTTTTACAGGCTTCACGCCTAACGCCCTACACACACTCTAATGCTGTAGTAGCATCCAGAGATATTATATTTAACCACCATCACTATGCTATCAATAAACCTAAATATATATGTTACTTTGTGGTTAAATTTCATTATCCTATCATAACCATAGCAATAGCTATGCACTGATATGTCTACTGGCTTCACACCTAACGCCCCCTGCACGGCCGTGGCTTCACGCCTAACGCCCTCACATATATAGCTCTCAGTGCTATACTAAATGATATCCAGCCAACCTGAATCGATGTATGAGGGTGCTACAATGTATCACCCTTCTTCCCATACGATAGCTAAGGTTTAATATTATAAATGATATCTTTTAATCATGTTTTAAGAACATATTCTGGCCGAGAAGTCAACAACTCCTTCAGGAAACTAAAGATATCCAATAATTTTAACCTTACCCATACTACAAGAACTGATACATGGCAGAGGAGGTGTGCTGGAACATATAGGTAGCAATCAAGAACCCGTGAGATTGGATAGAATACAGTAGGGGGAGCATACCCTCTGTTAATCCTCTCGGTTAACGTCGTGGCTTCACGCCTAACGCCCTCACCAATAGCTCTCTGTACAGTAGAAAAGCCTCATAAATGTATGCTTTAAACAATAGAATAATAGGGGAGCTGTCTAGGAACATATATGTAGCAGTTAAGAACCCGTGAGATTGGATAGAATACAGTAGGTGGGGCATATGGTATCTTAACCCTGTCGGTTAACGTCGTGGCTTCACGCCTAACGCCCTCACGAATAGCTCTCTGTACATTAGAAAAGCCTTATGTATATTCTAAACAATATAATAAGGTAGGGGAGCTGTCCAGGAACATATATGTAGCAGTTAAGAACCCGTGACATTGGATAGAATACAGTAGGGGGAGCATATATCCTATCTTAACCCTCTCGGTCAGCGTCGTGGCTTCACGCCTAACGCCCTTTTCAGAAAGCTTTAAAACATAATATATTCACCTGTGACCCCTATAACTGTATACCAGGCTGTAGATATGGATGTTTTCTAATGCATTATGGACAAATAAACCATATGTAGCTTGTTATCTCAGAATTATTTTCCTTGACAATGAGTAATGGAGAAATTTCAGGCGTTTTCAAGACATACCATCATGTTTCCGGGGCCAAAAAACCATTAAAATGATCTTTCAAGTAGCTATAAATGGATTCCTACCCTAGGTTGGGATGTTTTCTTCAATATAAAAACATATTATTAATGAAAGGAATGCCCTTATACATGACAAGAGTGTCTCCATCTTGAGGGGAAAAGGGCGTTAGGCGTGAAGCCATGTGATATGACTATACAACTTTGCCCCTCTACCATGCATTTACCGTATACATTTAACCTGCCCCAATATTTTTCATGTATGGCCCACCCCCTAAGGTACAAGGACACAACAAGTTTTAAGCATACTCCTACATTCTATTTGACCCCATTGGGGCATGAAAAAAAGCAGTTTCGTGAAAAACGGCCATATATCCCTAACCTGTGATTACACCACATGTGCCGCAGTCGTGCACCCTATTTCCACAAAGGGGACCTGGAAAGGCTGGTTCTGATAAAGTCTGTTTCCAGGAAAAGCATGTATTGATATTGCAAGGCCGTTTTGTATTCACGATTTGAAGCCTATAATTCACAGAGACACGTTTCCTGTCAGTCTGTGTAGATAACTGAGCTATGTCAGAGGCATTAGGTTGTTTGTTGATTCAAACTGATACCTACGTGATTTATAGTAGGAAGTATAACTTGTAAGAGGCATTGACCTGTTAGTTGGTTGAGGCTGATACATACTTGATAGTATGTGGTACAGGCAGGTAATGGCAAGCCTCCAGACCTATAATGAGTCAGTATACACCTCACCCAGCCGCCCCTGCACTGTCACTGTAGGATGGTTGCTACCTGAGTCAACAGCCACTTTTACTGCACTACTCACTTCTTGCCCTATAGCGAGGTTTCGGTTTTCTCCGCATGGGCGGCCATGTTAGTTCTTAGCTCGAAATGTCTCGTGAGACTTAGGCAGTGACTACACACTCACACACTATAGCTTGCAAGGAACAAGCTAAATGGCGAGAGCAGAACAGGAAAAAGAAATGATTGCCTGTGTCAGCGTCAACATCGCGTGGTCACTGGAACAAGTTAACACACGTTACAGCGCTATACACACCATACTTTAACCCCCACCGCCTTTATAATTATAGGGCCATATTTTACAGCCATAATTTATCTAAAATATCGATATCGTTCAATGGGGGCATTGATTAACAGAGTACCATGACCTTCATATTAGACATGGTTTCTGATATTCTGAATATCACTGGGCACATCAAGATTATCATCATTACGTGTAATCCTATTACATATATAAGGGTATTTGCCCCCCCCCCCCCAAATTTATCTAGTTTACTCTCCCAAATTATAGTCCAGGCTGGTATACTAGTAACTAACTTAACCTATAGCCACTATATGGTGAGGGTGCTCAAGTCAAAATGGCTGTTATAAGACCATAGTAGCTACATTTGTAATTTATTCACTAAATACCCAGCACTATATAATCAGGCTAAGTTGTTTTTCTCTGATTTATCTTCTTTATTTCCTAATGAAGTCTGGGCTGGTACGGTTCACCTGTCCCCTATCGACCTTCATGTTTGACCAGCCTCAAGTTATTGACTTTTCGCCCGACGCAAAATCAATGACACGATTCGACATGAAGGTTCAGCAACCTCCAATTTACCACCACTTTTACCGCACTAAGCCACATCAAATACCCCTAGGAGTCAATAGGTTAGACATACACATGGTTGGTTTGCTATTTCATGTGGGTACAGCACTTACTTCATATATATATATGTATGCTATATCCCCAAGCGCCTGAAATAACTCCATTCATTCTTTGCACCAGTAACATGGCCTTTGAGATGAAAATACATGTTTTTCATGTCTGAATATATTCAACTAATTGTGCTAACATAATTTTCCCCGCTCTTTGGTTACTCAGAGTAACTAATGCATGATGACCAGATCTGATAGTGCACTCATAGGAGATACAATATGTCACAGATGATTATTATACGATTGGGGCTCTGATCGTGCTTTTTTTGGATATCTGAGTTCTGTTATCACACGATAACAGGCACTCCTAGTTCCAAATTTCGACTTAGTTAAAATCGTGCGTTTCGTCGAAGGATCGAACCCGGGGCAAGACTGCGAGTCCGACGCCCTCTCCACTAGACCGTGCCGGCCATGCAGTATAAGGGGATAAAACAAGAAGTCTACAGACACATTCCCAGCCCTCTAGCTCTTATATTAACAGAGATACAGCAATTTTTACACTTTTTGTTATAACTTCTCCTAAAATCAATTTTTTTTTATAATTCTTTTTTTTCTATAAAGGTAGTAGTTGGACTTTACTTACCTAGTCGTTAAAATGATTTTAGGGATTTTTTTTCACATACATATAGGCACTTTAAAATTGTTACGTTTCTACCCAACCTCCCTCAGGTTCGAACTGGGGACCCCTTGCGTATGAGCCATACGCGCTGACCGCTAGGCCACAGTTGATATGGTACAGAGGTGGGGAAACACTGCCTATATTGAAGTATAGAGGGGAGCAGTTAGTAACCAAAATGGCAGGTGGCGACGCGGGAGTACAGTCGTATAAGTTAACACTGAGGGTATGTTGGATTTGAAATAATGACCGATCCCCGCAGCCTAGCTCGTTCTTCCTCACCTCCCCTACTGAACAGTTCCACAACATGGCGACTGCACCCTCTGTACAAGACGACTTAGATATCGTTCAAAATGGCTAAATTAGGATGTTTTAAAGGTAAACCAGACCCTTCGGGGGCCGGGATTATGGGTGGGGGGGATCCCGTGATAGTCTATACCCCCCCCCCCCTGCACCCCCCCCCCCCCTCACCCCCCCCGCCAATAAACCCACGGCACCTTCAGGACCGGGGCTCGGCGCGGGAACTGGACATGGCGGCGTCCCACTGCCCCAGATAGCCGTTAGTGATCACCATAGCAACGGTGCGTCCTGCAGTGTTACTATCACTTTCCAAGCACATCCTCTTGGCGGAGCCCGACTCAAAAGTGTAACCTGATATAGCTCAACAATTAGTATTACATTTGATACCATTTATACAGGGTGGAATAATATTGACATATACTGAGGAATCGCATTGTATATGACCCTTGATGTTCTATATTTATCCTATTTCAGTGTCATGTTGAAGGCCAAATTAATGGCGGATAATTTGTCTAGCTTTCTCTTCTTGTTGTTAGGCAATTTGTGCGAGAGTAGTGTATTATCTATCCCTTTTCTTTAAAATCTAATTTGCTTTTGTGTAAAACGTTTAATGAAGAGAAGTATTATTGCATGTGGTTAGCTGTAAAAATAATTTTAGTAAATTTGGAGAGAAAAATCGAGTTAGCTTTGAAAAAAGTACATATCCTTAGATAGCCTCTTTTGGTTTATCTGTTCCCGGTGAGCACACAGGCCTAATTCAATGGGGTGATTCGCTGGTCCCAACTAATGCCGTTTTATATATAGGGGAATAAGGACATTTGAATGGAATAATCGTATAATAAACCTAATAATATATGGATAACAGGCACACTCAGGCCTATATACGTATATAACACCCGCGGTGCTTCGCACCTCGGGCGTTATATACGCATATAGGCCCTCGTGTGCCTGTTATCCATATATTATTGGTTAACTAATTGGTCCCCACCAGCCAAGCTGCAAGCCTCAGGGTATTACCTAATACAGCTGACAGATTGACCTCTGTTGTAAAAGGGTTGAAATGGCATTCTCTAGGTTTAAGTCGCCAACAAATGTTTAAGTTGTTTAAGGAGCATGAATATTGATAAAACAGAAGGTTATATATAAAAAATGGAATCCTGACCTGTCAAACGGAAGGAACATAAATGTTACATGGAATACCAGTGGCTAGGGGTCTTTTACTGAATAAGGGTTATATTTGTGTTAGCCCCCGATGTTCCACCATTTTTATGCACATTGAATAGCGACCACCATACAGTTAGCGACCATCATACAGTTAGCGACCACCATATAACCCTTATTCAGTAAAAGACCTCCAGCCATAGATATTCCACCTTTGGTAGCGACTTAATCATTCCAGGGTTAATATGAATAAGGCTGTGCCACCTACCTTCTTTTACCAGATAACAACCACCATACAGTTAGCGACCACCATACAGTTAGCAACCACCATACATTTAGCGACCACTATACAGTTAGCGACTACCATATAACCCTTATTCAGTAAAAGACCCCCAGCCATAGACATTCCACCTTTGGTAGCGACTTAATCATTCCAGGGTTAATATGAATAAGGCTGCGCCATCTACCTTCTTTTCCCCCCAAAAAACAAATCCCCATATTTTTTTAATGTCTCCCCTTAAGGGAAACCCATTCCCCCGGGGTTAAAGTCCCCCTTGAATGTTTTTAGTTTGATACATTTTACTATATATATACTCTAGTTTTAGGTCGCTAACAGTGGAGTCGCTATCTAGGCTATACCCTATATAGTTAGTATATAGAGAATGTATTAGATAGCGACCTAATCATTCCAGGGTAAATATGAATAAGGCTGCGCCACCTACCTTCTTTTCCCCCAAAAAAACAAATCCCCATATCTTTTTAATGTCTCCCCTTAAGGGAAACCCATTCCCCCGGGGTTAAAGTCCCCCTTGAATGCTTTTAGTTTGATACATTTTACTATATATATACTCTAGTTTTAGGTCGCTAACAGTGGAGTCGCTATCTAGGCTATGTCCTATATAGTTAGTATGTAGGGAATGTATTAGATAGCGACCTAATCATTCCAGGGTAAATATGAATAAGGCTGCGCCACCTACCTTCTTTTCCCCCAAAAAAACAAATCCCCATATTTTTTTAATGTCTCCCCTTAAGGGAAACCCATTCCCCCGGGGTTAAAGTCCCCCTTGAATGCTTTTAGTTTGATACATTTTACTATATATATACTCTAGTTTTAGGTCGCTAACAGTGGAGTCGCTATCTAGGCTATGTCCTATATAGTTAGTATGTAGGGAATGTATTAGATAGCGACCTAATCATTCCAGGGTAAATATGAATAAGGCTGCGCCACCTACCTTCTTTTTCCCCCCAAAAAACAAATCCCCATATTTTTTTAATGTCTCCCCTTAAGGGAAACCCATTCCCCCGGGGTTAAAGTCCCCCTTGAATGTTTTTAGTTTGATACTTTTTACTATATATATACTCTAGTTTTAGGTCGCTAACAGTGGAGTCGCTATCTAGATTCATCACTGCATAATACCATGCAAGTAGGACATCTTTATTAGCGACTCCATTTGTTAGCGACTTAAACCTAGAGTATATATATAGGGGGATTATGCTTATCATAGCTCAAACTAAAAACCATGAGAGGGATTATTTCCCCGGGGGTATGGTCCCCCTGGAAATGATTTTAATTTGTTAATTCCCCCCTATATATACTCTAGCTTTAAGTCGCTAACAAGTGGAGTCGCTATCTTGGCCATTCCCTATGTAGATAGTATATAGAGAATGTATCATACAGTGACTACAACATGTGGTCGCTGTCTGATAATTCCCTATCTACTGCTAAGGTAGAGAAAATATTAAAATTCCGTTTATTAAGGACAAGATCCGTCTTTTCCTTCTCCTCAGTTAGCGACCTAAACCTAGATATAGCCGTTGAAATATTCAATTGTGTTGATTGTAGGGTCATGTAACAGACACAGACCCCCACATACCATGTATAAATGTTTTGGCTTCGTGTGATACTCCCCAGCTTCAACTCGTGAATCATGATGTACATGTATGTCAATGATGTGGAGTTTTGTCTATGTAGGCCCTCCCAGTGGGCACAAAATTCGGTTCAATGTTGAATCAACGTTGAAGCAACATTGATTCAACATTGACAACCAGTTATCAATGTGGATTCAATGCCCTGTAGCCACTGGGCTATTTGTTTCTTAATTTCCTGGAAATATATATATTACTTTGTGTGTTGTGGTTGTAGATTCTCCACTTACCGGATGGAAGTCGTTCCGCCCTGACATCTTGGTGTCCTTAGTTCTGTAAACTTACTCCAATAATCAGAAACCTAGGCTCGGCCATCCCCTGCACACCGTAATCCGGGCCACACACTAGTAATCCATGCCTCTCACAGGTCTCTCACGCACTGCTAGTATACCCATGACTCTCCATGGTAGAATATACTCATATATTTATACCTGTATTCACCCCATTTTGGGTCAATAGCTAAATTATCAACGCATTAAGCATTGTTATACACACTTAGAGATGCAGTATGGATTAGTATTCAACCCATTGTGTATATTTTTTCATTGATTTATTATCATTTTGTATTTCAGATAAACCATCCTATAATCCAGATGCTGAGGGGTGTCCACCCCTATAGCTGCACCATATGGTGCCTGTCTAGGTAAGGTATCAAGGTTAGGCCTGTGGTTTATTCAATCAGACCAGCGTTATATGACGGCTGTGATAAAGACGATCGATCAGGCCCTGATGTGGTCTGCCACAACATGGGGGTACCCAGACAATTCACCCATTCAGACCATCACTCCAGCCCCATGGCCGCCTTCTCAGCCTTAGGAACACAACCAAAGTGCTTCAACACTGTAATGCCTGGGGCTTGTTTTCATTTTCTTGAGGCTGGTAATCCGCGGCAGGAGATGGAGTCCTTACTGTGAGGTGGGGCCCTGGTTTGGGGTTAATCCTCTGAGCAATCCTCCCCCGGCACCATGCCGTAATCCTTTAGTGCCGCCACTTCTGTGCCGACAACACAACACTCCGTCTCCGGGCTCCTGGCCTGGGGTCAGGTGGGCAGCACAGGTAACCAGTGTGGCCCATCAGCCAGCCAGGCTACAAGCGTCAGAGCATCGATCTAGTCTGTCTGCATGTAACACAGGGGGGGGGGCAATTTGCACCCTTATATAACCCTCTAGAGGTTGTCTCCAGGCTTGTGGCCTCTATATGCCCTTTAGGTACAGCTCCAGACTCTGTATGCCCTTTAGGTACAGCTCCAGACTCTATATGCCCTTTAGGTACAGCTGCAGACTCTATATGCCCTTTAGGTACAGCTGCAGACTCTATATGCCCTTTAGGTACAGCTGCAGACTCTATAGGCCTATGCCCTTTAGGTACAGCTCCAGACTCTATATGCCCTTTAGGTACAGCTGCAGACTCTATATGCCCTTTAGGTACAGCTGCAGACTCTATATGCCCTTTAGGTACAGCTGCAGACTCTATAGGCCTATGCCCTGTAGGTACAGCTCCAGACTCTATATCCCCTTTAGGTACAGCTGGAGGTCATTACTGCCACTATGAAGCCATATTGGGGCCTATGTGGCTTGTTATGTACATATCTAGATACCCTGTACTGGTGAAGGTCCATATTGGGGCCTATGTAGGGTGTGTATGTACATATCTAGGTAGGCCTACCCTGTAAAGGTCCTATGGATCACCCCTGTATGGGCTGTAAGTATGTGTACCTGAAGGTCCTTTCTGACCCATTTAGGGCCCTGTAGATTACCCTTAGCTATGCTCCAATACATATCGTTGACTCAGAACTAAGGCCCTTCAGTAGTCTGCCTGCCAGTAGCTCTGAGGTCCCTGCTGTACCTCTATATGCGCTGTAAGTCCCCACACTGGCGCCTCTGTGAGTCCCATGTGGCCCTCCGCTGGTCTGATATGGATCACAGAGGCGCTTAGCCATGCTCCACCGGGTGTCACTGCATCACTGACGGTACTCCATGACCCCAGTGGGCCCTGTGAAAACACCTTTAGCTATGCCACACTGCCCCTGACTGATCGTGCCAGGGAACAACTCTGTAGCCGATAGCTCCTACAGTTAGTCGTTGTATGGTAACACCACCGCACATGAATTATAATGTATGGGTAGTAAGATCTCTGTGGCCGTGTTTGGGTTCTAGTGGACACTTCTGAGGCCCTTAGCCGTGCCTGTCACTGTGTCACTACTGTGTACTGTGGCCCTGTGTGCGTCCTTGTTGACATATCCGTGGGTCTGAGGCCCTTAGCCGTGCCCCACTGTGATGTAAGGCTAGTAAGGGCTATGTGGCCCTGTTTGGGTCCTGGTGAACACATCTGAGGCTCTTAGCGGTGCTGCATTCCCTATCAATATTTCAGCACTGTGGGTCTGTGTGGCCCCTATATATGGGTCCATGTGGACATGTCTATGTTGCCCCGTGTGGGTGCTAGTAAACAGGGGCCCTTAATCCTTCTCTGTGGCACTGTGTTAGTACTGTGGCCCTATGTGGGTCCTCGCAGGGAGTTCTGTACAAAGGCCCTTAGCCCTGTTGCCTGCCTGTCACTGTGGCCCTATGTGTCCCTATGTGGGGCCTAGGGAGTTCTGTACAAAGGCCCTTAGCCCTGCTGGATTCCCTGTCACTGTGTCAGTACTGACTGAGGTGGGTTCCCCCTGCCTCCCTCCAGTGCCTCCTGTGCCTCCTGTGTCCACCTGCAGCACCACTGAGCCATGTCTCCTGTCGTCTGCTTCCTCCTGTCGTCTGCTCCCTCAGCCCCGCTCCTCCAGTACCTCCCAGCAGGGTGCCACGTCCTCCCCAGTCAGCCTGAGCTGCTCCTGCCTCCCTCCTGTATCCTGAGCTGCTCCAGCACCACTGGCAGCCTCCTCCTCCAGGTACTACTGCCTCCTCCAGTTGCTGCCAGACTGCCTGCCTGCCTGCAAGCCGTCCCTGCTGCCAGCAGTCACCTCATACTGCACCTAGAGCTGCTGCTACCACCACAGCACTGGTCCTGCTAACCATGCACCCTCCTCCTCACTCCTCCAGTAGCTCCAGTTCCCTCCTGTGGTCCTCCTCCTCCCTGCTTCTCCAGCAGCCTCCTGGTCTCATGTACCCTGCCTCTTGTGGCTGGGTGCGTCTGTGGTTGGGGACTGGGTAGGGTGGGAGTGGTCGGTAGGCTAGCAGAGTGCTTTAACCCTTTAAGGGCAGTAGAGTGCTTTAACCCTTTAAGGGCAGTAGAGTGAGTTAACCCTTTAAGGGCAGTAGATTGCGCTGGTCCTGCTAACTACTTGCCATCCTCTTCCTTCCTCCAGCAGCTCCAGCCTCCTTGTACGTCACTCCTCCCCCCCACCTGTGCATTAGCTTCCACCTCCTGGTATAGCCCTCCCTCGTCCTGCAGTGGTAGGCTGCTTCCACCGCAGCTGGGTGTGGCTGTATGTGGTGGGGCTGGTAGGTAGGTAGGGGCTTACCCTTCAAAGTGCTTTAACCCTTTGAGAGCAGTAAAGTGCTAACCACCCTCCTCTTCACTCCTCCCTCACTCCACATACTTGAATAGGAGTAGCTCCATACCCCTGGTATGCCCCCCTCCCCCCTGCTATCCTGCAGTGCTCGGCTGCTTCTTGTGGCTGGGTGCAGCTGTGGTTGGTGACTAGGTGAGGTAGGAGTGGTAGGTAGGTGGAGTTAACCCTTTTAGGGCAGCTTAGTGCTTGTATCCCTTGAACCCTTCTAGAGCAGCATATATTTTTAATCATTAAAGAATAGTACTGTAAATTAAAAACCCTCTAATGGCAGAACCTTCTAAAGGGTAGCATGGCCATTTAGCCCTTTAGGGGCAGCACAGTGCTTTAACCCTTTGAAGGAAGCATAGTGAGTAATAAAGTGTTAAGGCATCATGCTGTCCTTAAATAGTTAACATCATCTCCAATTGGCAGGTAGTGATATACGTTCATTCATGATTGTGGCATCCCCCGTCCCTTTCTATCAAGTCGATGTGAATAGCTGCTGCACTAGACCTGCTGATCATCAATGTGCCCACAGATTAGTATGTTCTGTAGCTGTATACAGGACTGAGCAACAACCACTGGGTAGTCACTACTCGTATTTCCAATTGTGTCTGCTGTATAGTATAGGGCTGCCTTGGTCTGTCTGGTCTAGAGCTTAACCCTTAAGAACAGCATGTCATTAAATCATAACATTGGCCGTCATGATGGACCAATGCAGCCCCGGTAAGTCATCGCTGGTGCTGCATCGGTGCACCATGCCGACCCTTCGGGAGTGCCCCAACCCCATAGGGTCGGAACGATGCTTGGATACAGCACTGGGGAGTTACTCACCACGGCTGCATTCATGCATCATGATGACCAAGAACATACTCCATTTAAGCACTATGTGACCGTTAAAGGGTTAATCACCACTTAACCCTTTAATCACCAACCCTCCTAGCGTGTATGAGCATACCCGGTATTACATCCTTTAGAGGCTTTAGTGAGGGATATGCCATCCGTAAAGAGTTACCAATGCACTATAGATCTAGGAGTGGTAGGAGGGGAGTACTGAGGGCGCTGGCAGGGCGTTTGGGCTAGTATGAGGTGTGGCTGGGGACTGACTGGGTATAGGGCAGGGGAAGGGACAGGGGGAGTCAATGTACTCTACATCTACCACTGGGTGGACTGTAGTTCATTATACTGTGGTTGGTAGCATGGAGGCCGGGCAGGGTGCAGGGAGAAGGTAGTAGGGGGAAGGGGCAGCTGCAGTGGACATGGGGGGAGGGTGAAAGGGGCACCAGGCAGGGGGAAGGGGGGAGGGGACAGGGGGTAGAGGGCAAAGGAGGCAGGTATGCAGGGGGCAGGGGACAGTGGACAGGGAACAGGGAACAGGGAACAGGGAGGTTGTAGTGCATGAAGGAAAGAGACTGATAGAAGGGCAAAGGACAGTGGGGTAGGAGGCAGTGGACAGGTGATGGCATGGAGCCTGGAGGGGATGGAGGGGATGGAGGGGCAGGGGGCAGTCAGGGCGGCCTCAGGGTCAGGAGGTCCACCAGGGTGCAGCAGGGTGCAGCAGGAAGGGGCTTTGGGATCAATCAGCGCCTGGTTAGGGGCTGAAGTAGGATGAGATGAGGATGAGATAAGGTAGGGCTCTCTGTGGTGGTGTGTGTGTCTGTGGGTGGGGGGTGCACCCATGCTCTACTGTGTATGGTAGGAAGGGCAGAAGAGGATATATTCTCAGAGAGTTTGAGACAGAGAGAGGGAAGAAATGAGCAATGCATTATCAGAGAGAGAGAGAGAGACAGACAGACAGACAGAGAGACAGAGACAGACAGAGAGACAGAGAGACAGAGAGACAGAGACAGAGAGGGGTGAGAGGAGAGAGAAGGCATAGAGAAGGAGCATTACACTGAATAGTGTCGTGGATATATCGGATGAATCGGTTAATATGGCAGGGCAGGAAGGAGGGGGTACATGACACAGTGACTGCCGTAATGTGCAGATAGAGGTGGTGGCTCTGGTGGTGGTAGGAACAGGGATTAAAACTACAAGGACCGTATACATAGTGATTTAAAGCATGATGCCCTTTATCTTCATGATGCATGAATGCAGCCCTGGTGAGACTGGTCGCCAGGGCTACAAATGTGTGTGCATTGTGCCAATCTTACGGTAGTACACTTGCAAAGGGTCGGCATGATGCATAAATGAAGCCCTGGCGACGCCCTCTACTCACCAGGGCTTCATTCATGCATCATAAAGACCAGGGACTTATCATGTTAAAGCCATATGCTTCCCTTAAAGGGTTAAGATGAGGCAGGAGATAGCGGAATTGCTGAAGTTAAAAAGGACTTCAGAAATGAGGCTGTGATAGTAGGAGTCAGGCTGCAGCTGAACGGGCCGCTGTAAGTGGTGCTGGGAATGGGTGAGGGAGGAGAGAGTGAGGGGAGGTGGTTAAGGTGGGAGTGGAGAGTGGACGGGTGGAGAGGGAGAATGGGGAAAGAGGTAGAATTGGAGAGGGGTTGGGTGAATGGCCTAGGGTTGGCATTGAGAGGCTGAGAGTAGGGGAAAAGGTGGGAAGGGTGAGTAACTCACCAGTGCTACATTCATGCACTATACCGACCCTTTTGAGAGTCTGAGTACATCAACCACATAGGATCGGCAGATGCATGAATGTAGCCCTGGCGACTAAACATTCATGCATCATGGCGACAAGGGGAACACTACATTAAAGCACTATGCGGCCCACAAAGGGTTACCATGGCCAGGGTTGTACCAGGGTACTGCAGCTACTACAGGGCAGTACGTGGGAGCCGCACTCGGGGTTCCCATGGCTGAGAATGGCATCACGTGGTGCGGAGTGATATCAACTCCCTCAGGAAGCCCTGAGTGCATTCTGCCACACCGACAGGTGGTGGGGACTGGAATCTACCTATACATCTTTCTGCATCTCTGCCATAAGTTTAAACTATACATGACATACAAAAAAGGACATGCTACACAGCCAAAAATTATTTTCTCAGTTCAAGAAAATAAGATTAATAAACTCGCCTGGCGGACAAATAACTAGTTGTAAGAAAATATTTTGGCTGTGTATGCACATGAATTAGGTAAGCTTTATTCGACACATAACTTGTATTCGCAGTCTTAGTTACCCATAGAACCTGGATAACAAGAAGCCCCATCACACACTCCTTGTGTCCATTCACAAGATCAAGTAGTCCGTATCTCAAATTCCCACCTCAGAGTAGACACGGAGAATTTACCAAATATTAAAAACATTTTCTCTTGCACTAGCACAAGCCAAATGGAAACTAACATTCCAAGTACAAAACTTGTTCATTTTGCAAGGGTGTATCATACGAAGTTGGGGCAGAGAGACAAATACCTGATCATGTTAAAGATCACTGTTGGCAGAGTGTGATGCAGAGTGGTGTCCTGGGGTGGTGCTATATAGTAGTGGTGCTTGTAGTGGTGCTATAGTAGTGGTGCAGCAGCATCTAGTGGTGCAGCCTCATCGACCACTGATTGTCCGCTAACCCCCGGCACTAATTACCTAATCTCCTCCATACCACACACCTTATCCTACATAGTCCCCCAACCACCTGCCTTCTACACTGGTCTCACGCGCCATTATGGCACACAGTAGCACTTGCAAACACCACCATGACCTTGATCTTGAATCTTTGCTTGGTTTGGCAATGCCTGTGGTTAGCTTGGAACCAGTGGACAGGAATCAGAACTGGAACCAGGAAGTAGGAATGGATTGGAACACTCCCATCATGTATACGTTCTGGCAATTGCGCAGTGGCTCCAAGCTACCAGCAGCAGTTGCCCATGCCCTGCAACATCCAAGTTCAAGGTCAGGATGACTGTTACCAGAGCCTTCCTTCTGAAGGTTCTGGCGACGAGATACCTGACGCCCTCCTCTATACATGTGCATGTCATTCTAAGCATGTGCCCCTCTCACTGATCATGCCGTTTGTCAATTCATGATCACCCCAGGCAACGGGAAACAGACCAGCCATCTTCTCCATAGGTCTATACCTACCCCTAAACCTGGATTAGGACCAATATAACAATTGGCTATGAGCCATAATTATAAGGAGATTTACTAGTATCAATATAAACTAAAGCCGCAGTGGGATGAGTGCAAACTGGCCCCACCTCGACTTCTGTTCCAGAGAGTCATCGCTGGCACCTAAGCTTCTTGGTGAAAGTAGTTCCCGGCTATTGGTGCTGTAGTATCATAAATGTAGTCAGGTAATCGCATATATGAATCCCCCCCCCCCCTGCCCCCAGCATATGGGGGGAGGTGCTGCACGTATGTCCCCTCAGATACCAGCAATGCTGCTCGGACACGTCTGAGGGGGAGATAGGGCCAGCTTGGGGTCAGTGGAGGAGTAATGATGTGGCCCCAGGCACGTCAGTCCTTGTGTATCCCCTTACCCCTGACCACTGTAAGCAGATAGCTGTCATACCAGGCCGGGCTTAGGGCCTAATGACTGCCCCTGGGGCATACGTCGTAAATGTTGTAAATATAGTGTAGGTGTTGGGGATTAGAGACCATATTATTTGGGTAGGTTAAATAGCGTTATTGAATCTACAGTACATGATCATATATGTGGAGGTACTAGCTAGTATGTAGACACGACAGATCCCCCTTTCTAAAGTATATAACCTTGTATATGTATATGGGATAATTCTCTTTAAAATTGTGCATATTATAGGATTATTGTGTTATAAGGGCTACAAAAAGGTGGGAAATTCACTGCACATAGTATATTTATTGAAATAACGGATCTGTCGTGTCTACATGATAACTGGTGTATGACATGACAAAGCATTCTGATCTAAATAAGGCCACAATTTTACATTCCTTTATAACATCTGAGATGATAGTATGAAGCATAGATATAGAGCAATGTTAGATAACATTCCTGTAGCCAGCAGGTGGTGTATGATACATATTGTATATAAATACATGTAATAAGTCTTTCTGCAAAGATATATTCTGTTTGTCAGTATCCTGGTCAGACTGTCGGCAGCATAGCGGTCAGCTTTACAATTAGCATTAGTAATTAGCCAGCCTGACAGCTCTTAGATCTAATCCGGCCTACATCTGATCTAACCGGGGACACTAATACATCAAGTCTCCTGTGCGGGAAAACTCCATCATCCTTATCGGCATCAGTTGGTATATTGCCCCAGAAAAGTCTCCCCTGTACACAATCTCCAAACGGCTTTTTATCCGACCTTATATTGTTACTGATTCTATTCACTGTCTTGATTGTTTTACATTGTAAAAGCTCATATGACATTTTCAATCCACCATAACCTTTAATTCTGAAAAGGTCATTAAGGGAATTGCATTGGCAACCATCTGGTATTAAACAGCAAATTGTTATTCAAAGGAAAATGGAAACACTTCTTTAAAGGTTTAATGGCAGTCAATGCATTGCAGGAACAACAATATTGCAGGGTCGTCAATACAGGCCTCAAAGGTAGCATGCAAAGTCCTCATATATATATATATTATATCATAGTACAAAACATCCAATTCAAACCTAATCTTTAGTTGGAAATGTTTAGTATATCAATGTATCCTCACCTGCTTTCTCATTTGGAAAATATGTTTCCATTCAAATCTAAATGTAACAAATCCCTCGCCAATTGCCTATACATACATACTCTCATCCCCAGATCCTTCCACAAGAAGGCTCTGGTAACTACCACTATGACCTTGAACTTGAATGGTGCTGGGTTTTGGCAATCACTGCTGGTAGCTTGGAACCAGTAAACAGGAACCAGAATGTATGATGGGAGTTCCCAACATACTTTCTGGTTCTAGTTCTGGTTCCTGTCTGCTGGTTCCAAGCTAAGAACAGAGCCAACAAAAGTTCAAGGTCAAGGTGATAGTAGTGTTTACAAGTGCTATTCTGTCCCGGAATGGTGCGCGGGACAAGTGTACCTATACCATTGTGCAGGGACAGAGGTATTATGAGGAACTAATGGTAGATTGAATAATGCACGGACCTCCTCCCCCTACCTCAGGTGGTTTGGGTGGGTATACATTGTCCTGTTGTCTGGGACTTCAGACTAAGTGTTTCCTGCATGCTAAACACTCCTGTGTCACTGCATTGCCTGCCTTACTATAGATAGCGCTGTGGACTCATACCCACTGGGTCCGCCATTTAAGATTTCCCTGGGTGCGGTTATCATCACTGGTAAGACACACATTGACTAGGACCTGAGGCTTGACCCTGAGTAACAATCACTTCCAAGGCCAAGGTTGCGCCGCCAGCCGAGTCTAACGCTAAGTCTTCCTGTTGCCCGTGCGAGCTCGGATTGACAAACTGCACGACTGACTAACCTGATATGGGGAGCCAACACATGACTAACTATGTTATTCACCAGCAGCCTAGGCCTTGACCGGACTGGGGCTGGTTGATAAGAGCTGATCGGCTGGGTACAAGCTAGTCAATCGTGAGTTGTTCAAGCATCATCAGATCATGCCGACCAGGTAGAGTTGATCTACTCCCTGATGTCGGGCATAATCCATTTCTCAGACGGAATGTGAGCTTTATTACACGAAATAGGCATGAGAGATAGTCAAGAAATAAAAAGAGGGAACCATGCAAATAATCGAAATTCCCCCCACTGTCTGACTCAAGAAAACTCCCAGGAAAGGTTTTCCACATTTTCTCAGACCATCCTCTTGCACATTTCTCGGGGGAATCACAAATCATGACCCAAGAACATCTTGACATTTTATTCATCTCCTGTGATGTTTCCCATCACGTTAGCGAAAGGTTCCACTGCTAATGAATCCTGAAAGACCAGCATCTGTCGGCCTTTATATAATTCACATTTTCAAGCAGAATACGTGATTTGAGGGTATCGGTGACCATGTCTTATTTCATGTTATGATATGGTCATTACATTTTAAGCTAGGTGACTTCTGGCTGGTGAAACCATTATCCCTCTCCTCACTAGTTCCAACACCTGACACACGGTGTGCTGGTGTTGCCGATACCGTTGCCCTTTAATTAACACACCGTCCCTGTATACTGCGTGGGCCGATGTTGAATAGGGAGCACCTATTATGACATACAGCACCTCCACCCACTCTAATCACCTTACAAGTAGACTTTTACCTACATACCCCAGGTCGGTTTAATTATTGGGGTGTTGTAGAAAAAATGCTTCTAATGGGTTCTGCAGATATGTATGGATTGCATATGGTTTCTGACAGTAGCTTTTACATAGGCTCTGACGCTGATGTATGTGGAATATAACATTGGCAATGGCCTTGCTGCACCTTGCCAATAACAACTAGTATGTATGATGCAGCCTTTATTGAGTATACATTTAGAATCAAGATAGCTGTATCTAGTGTCATCTAAGAGAAAAACACTGGCCTGTTTGCAATGTGTTTTAGACATGTTCATGGCTGAGTATCAATAGTATATAGAACTTGCCGTGGGGAAAGACTGGGTGTTGGCGACAAGTGACAAAACCTTAAGAATTGACCAGTATATTTCTAACGATCGGCAGGCGACATAACAAGCCCCCCCCCTCCCCCTCCGAAACTGCCCATAGGCACACACCGTTAGAGAGGCAACCAATAATATTTTGATCGTGAAATACCACACTATATAGAATTATATAGAATAACCAAATGCCATCAGACTTTCATCTTCTTGTAGGCACCCAGCGTTCCAGTGAGCTCTGCAGCCAATCAGAAGCCGGTCTAGATGCCACGTGACCCGCAGTGTGCCCTGGGTAGGAGGATTAGGCCTGGCGTCCCTGACTAGATTAGATTGAGCTTCCTGAGGTGGGCGTGTAGGGTAGGGGGTACTAGGGAGAGGGGGGCGGGACGGGGGTTGGGGGTAGAGATAGAGATGGGGGTGGAGGGGTAGGGGTAGAGGGATCGGACAAGGAGGGGTAGGGGTAGAGGTACGGGGTATGGCGAGGTGGCAGTAGGGGTGGGGATGGTGGTAGGGGTAGAGACAGGGGTAGAGGGATAAGTTGGTGGGGTAGAGAGGTAGGGGTAGGGGTAGTATGGTGGGGGGGTGTAGTATAGGGCTTGGTGTAGGGATCAGGGGTAAAGCTGGAGGGACGTCTGATCAGAATAATAACAGGTATGTACATATACGTGTATGTCACCAGCAGAACTAGCATCATTACACCAACTGCCATCCTTCAGTGCATGGGGAGGCGCAGTGATGGGGCTAGTTATACTGGCTGAGGTACATCACTATGAGGAGAAACCAAACACTCAGAATAACAATATGTATCAGATAGAGAAGCAGATCGGGTTAGACTGGGGAATATTTGGATTGGGAAAATCCTATTGTAATGCAGTTCGAGGAAGCCTAATTGCAGTTTAAAAAGTAGCTTTCCGTCTGTATTGCATTGGTGTCTTTGTGGGTTTTATATGGGACCCTGCGATGGGAAACAACTGTATTTTTTTGTGAATATAATCTTCACAGATTAGTGAACTTACATCGCCGTATGGTGCAGGACAAAGCCATATTATGTACACCCTACAGGAATTGATGCCACCTGCTCCAAATGTTGATGTTTGTCTGACAGAACTGTTCAAGTCGCTTATTAATTCTGTAACAAATTGAGGCATCTCCCTCAGGGGTTTTGTTCAGTTTGATGGAGTGTGAATAATTGAATGCAGGCCAAATGAAGCAGTGCAGGATATGAAAAGGGCGCTTCCACTGCTGCCATCGGTCTACATCTTCATCATGCTCGAGTTTAATGGATGTTTTGAGCCCCGAGTCAAGTGAATGGCCCCCGATTGGTTCATTCTGACATGCCACCAGATGTACCCTGCCTTCTCCTGTGCTATTCTATCCTGTTTTTTCTGGTCCTATCTGTCTTTCCCTGTCCTCGATTCCTCCCTACTCTCTCAAACAAACCTCCCCTTCCCCAGCCGACCATGCCCCCTCAATTGTTCTGCCACGTTCTGCCTTTTCCCTTTCCACCCTGCCTTCTCCTGCCTTTTGTTCTCCTCCGCTGCCCTTTCTTGCACTTACCTTTCCTCCCCTGCCTTTTCCAGTCCTATCCTGTTTTCTTCCGCCCCATATCATGCATTCTCATCATGTCCTATCCCACCTTTTGTTGTCTTATCCTGCCTTCTCCTGTCCACCCTGAATTATCCCTTTTCCTATCCTTTATTCTGTCCCATCATGTCTGCTATCCTGCTATCTCACGCTCTATCACACCTTATCGTTCGCTATCCTGCATTCCCCTCTCCTCCACAGCACTGTATCATCAATGCCCTCTGTAATAAATATTGCCCTGTTCTGTCCTGCCTCGTGATGCCCTGCCAAACACTGCCCTATTGTGCCTTCCACCTACCCTCTGCCCTTCCCCTTGTTCTTCGCTGCCACTGTCTACCTTCTTACCCTACCCCTGCCCCGATCCCCCTGACACTATCCCAGCTCACTAATAGTCCAATATAAGTCTCTGCCTAAAGGCTCGGACAACAGGACATCTTCTATGGAATAAGAGACACAGCGATGCCACTTATGACACTTATCTGCTCTGCTTCCCCCTCACACACTGCCAGTCTCCCCAATAAAAATGCTTCTCCACATTTAGTCGTTTTCTACCACACAACCAGGCCCGATATGGTAACTTGCAGAATGACTTGTTTATATATTTCTTTTAACATGTGAAATGTCTACTGATATATGTATGGTTATCTGAAAATCATGGCGTAGGTAACCTTTATTATGGTGATTGGCGGCCATTTGGCAGAGATGAAAGTATAGAGCTCATAGGTAGGAAATGAAAACAATGACAAGGAGAGTGTATCGACCTTCTGCTTACCCCAACCCCGCCCCCTGCCTGCCCTTTGCCTCATTGTGATGCCGGTTACACCATTCATGTCCAATCTCCTGCCTCTACCCCAACCTCATCCATCACACCAGCAGAGACACAATAAAAACTACCCCTCCAGCAATCGGACCAAGCAGAGACACGATAAAACCTACCCACCCTGCAAAGTCAAGAACAAAACAGGGCCATGAGGAAAGAGGAAAAACTCAACACAGGACCTTGTTGCTATTGTCTCCAGCAGCCCCGGCTGGCGATTATCCGCGAAGCAGTCTGAACTATGTTTTTGTGGCGGAGGAAGGCGGTTGTACAAAAGGGTTGTGATTCGGTCAGAAAGGAGATCCTCATTTAATTTGATTAAAGCTTTGGATGGTAAACAGTGTGGCACACACCCACATCCTTCCTCCTCTCCGCTATAACCATGCCTTCAACACTGTAGGGACCGCATAGTGCTTTAATGTGATGTGTCGCTTATCGTCATCATACATGAATGTAGCGATAGTGAGTAGCTCGCCAGGGCTGCATTGATGCATCGTACCGACCCTACGCTTTCCCAGAGGGTCAGTATGATGCACTAACTTGCCGGCACTATGTTGGCGCATCATGACCAATGACGACCTCGGTCGCTGTAAAGGGGCATTCTCAAAACTCACACTCAACCACATAGTAGACTAGAACAGTACTAGTGTTGTGAGTGGGATACGCTCGTTGATTATGCCACTTCAAGGCAACATGCTGTCCTTAGAGGGTTAACAGCACAGTTTGCCCCACCTGTTCAGTACCGCTGCACAAAACAAGCCCATGCCATTAACCCTTTATGGGCCGCAAAGTGCTTTTATCTGTTATGCCCTTGCTTAGTATGATCCATGAAAGCAGCCATGGTGAGTTACTCGCCAGTGCTGCATACGTGCATCATGCTGACCCTTCAGGAATGTATTAACCCCACAAGGGCGGCATGATGCGTGACTACAACACTGGCGAGGGCTGCATTTAAGCATCATGACGACTAATCTCATACTACATTAAAACACTATGTATCCCTTTAAGGGTTAATGCTTTATTTCTCAGCTCAGCCACATTTGCCGTTTGTAAGGGGGAGCTTTTCAACACAATTTCAAATGAGATATCTTCTCTCTTTTTGCTGTTGCTTTTGCAAGGTCATTGCCCCATAATGATGAATGTCGAATGGAATTTCAGAATGCTTTAACTGAAAGTATAGGTGAGGGGAAAACGATGTGTTTAAGGCAACCCATCCTTGCTTCCCAATTTTTGAAAATTATTTCGAATATCTTTTACAGTGTTCATATTTCTCTGATTTTTTGCAAATTCAGTGTCCCGGATTTGCGATTCGTGACGTATCCCTGGTAGGCCCTACTTTTAACATTAGAAAAATTAGAGATACGACCTACCTACCCTAATTCTTTGGACTGCGTCTGGCCTTGTGTTGATATTCAAAATAATATGTTAAAGCTAGAACTGTTCAAACCCTGTAAGGACCACGTAACGCTCCTAAGCCATATCCTCATTTGTTATCAGCCCGCCGACACTGTATTGGTGCATCATGCCGAACCACAACTATCATCATCATGATACATGATTGCTGAATCATGATTGCATCATGGCGAGAAAAGACCATACTGCATTAAAGCACTATGCTGTCCTTAATGGATTAGTGTAGGTAAGATTAATCTATAGTGGAGCTGAATGACCATGTTCAGCTTGCACGTGCCCTCCTTCTGCCCAATACACCACTACCACCTGCCCCTATACCCATGCCCTACTCACAGGCTTAAACTAAGCAACATGCCCCATACACCATTACCACCTGCTCCCACCCATGCCCCACAATCACAGGCTTAAACTGAGTAGCCTGCCCAATACACCACTACCCCCTGCTCCTACCCATGCCCCACCCTCACAGGCTTAAACTAAGCAGCGTGCCCAATACACCACTACCCCCTGCTCCTACCCATGCCCCACCCTCACAGGCTTAAACTAAGCAGCGTGCCCAATACACCACTACCCCCTGCTCCTACCCATGCCCCACCCTCACAGGCTTAAACTAAGCAGCGTGCCCAATACACCATTACCACCTGCTCCTACCCATACCCCACCTCACAGGCTTAAACTAAGCAACATGCCCAATACACCACTACCCCCTGCTCCTACCCATGCCCCACCCTCACAGGCTTAAACTAAGCAGCGTGCCCAATACACCATTACCACCTGCTCCTACCCATACCCCACCTCACAGGCTTAAACTAAGCAACATGCCCAATACACCACTACCACCTGCTCCTACCCATGCCCCACCCCCACAGGCTTAAACTAAGCAACATGCCCAATACACCATTACCACCTGCTCCTACCCATGCCCCACCCCCACAGGCTTAAACTAGGCAACATGCCCAATACACCACTACCACCTGCTCCTACCCATGCCCCACCCTCACAGGCTTAAACTAAGCAGCATTTTCAACTACTAGAAGGACATGCCTATACGGTATATCAGAGCAAAACTGTCATCTTTCAACCCTAGATGGCGCTACTGTCTTTGTCCAAACACATGGTACAGTAGGGTCATCTTGGGTTGAAAGATGATGGGAGTCTTGCTCGACCATACCTTATGGTGACATATACAGACATCTACTCTAAATAATCAAGCATGCTGCTCACTTTAAGCCTGTGGCTACCCTGGACCTTACTGTATGGCTATTCAACAGGCGCCTCTCCTCTCCTGCCTAACCCTTTTAGTAGAGCATAATGCCTCAAGGCAATATCTGTAATCCTGATGCACCAATGCAGTACCAGCGAGTAACTCACCTGGACTGCATCGATGCATCATGCCAACCCTCTGGGAATGTAGCCGCAGAAACAGTTATCATGATGCATGAATGCCGCCTTGGTGAGGACTGTATTCATCTAGCATAATGACAAATGACATTGTCCATTAAAGCAATATGCGGTCCTTGCAGGGTTAATTGGTACCCTCTGCACCCCTTGCAGTGTCAGCCCTCTATAGCCACCACCCACAGCCACAGGCCTGGACCATTCACAGCAGCACCAACACTGAATAACCCTCCAGCGCTGAGCTCATACTTGCTCTCCTATGTCTAGACATATTTACACATCTTCAGAAAAAAAACTTATCTTGTGAAGTGTATTTATTCTCTCTCTTATACACTGTAGGGCCGTGCCATGTGTAAGAAGTGAATTCCTATCATATTTGTGTTATCATACTTGGCTGTGCAGTATTGGAATGCTCCATTTCTTCATTTCTCATTACCCTGTTGTGGCACGGACTGTGCTCAGCTGCCTTCCTGTTAGCATTATTCATGTCGTAGGGGGCCCAGAGGGGCGGGGAGCGACTCCTGTACGACTCGCGAGTCGTCGAGAGGACCTTCCGGGTGTGGGTGGGTTGTTGGTTATTTAAAGGCTTGGCTTGTCGTGTTTGACCATGTTGTAGACACCTTGACTCAATTGTGGCTTACTCACAACCCTTTAAGTGCCGCACAGTGCTTTAATTCATTATGTCTTTAGTCGTCCATGAGTACAGCCCTTGTGAGTAACTCACCAGGGCCAGTGAGTTGCCCAATGATGAATTGATGCATCATGACAAAGACCTGCATTTATTATCTTTTCAAATTTTATTGGTGGATTGTACAACCATCTGTCATGATGGTGCACCTTATTGACACCATGCTTGCAGTACAACATGCGGATCCCTTTGGCAATGAATCGACCCCATAATATTCGCATGATGCTTAAATGCTACATTCATGTATGATGATGGAAAAGGACATAGCACATTAAATCACTATGTAACCCTTTAAAGGATTATGGTGGCAATTGTAAAAACGGTGATGGTTATGACAGCTATTGGGAGTAATTGCTGTCAATAAATGATGCTCAACCAATTCTTGCCTTAATTATTTCAGATGGGAATAATAAATGCCTTCAGTCCCACCAATAGTTTAATTGCAGATATTTTATAATGCCGCCTTTATAAGACTCAGCAAAATCTAAAGCCAAGGGCAACTTCCTAGGATATTCCCCCAGAACGTCTACCTAGGATCTCCCTAGGACGCCCGCCTCATTAATAGATTAGAGATCATCTTACAGTTGTTAGCCTCTGTCAGCCTCCCCAACAACTGACAGACCTACTGTAGGCGACCTTTGTTGGCCTCACCAACAGCTCATAGACCTACTGTAGGCGACCTTTGTCAGCCTCACCAACAGCTCATAGACCTACTGTAGGCGACCTTTGTCAGCCCCACCAACAGCTCATAGACCTACTGTAGGCAACCTTTGTCGGCCTGGCCAACAACTGACAGACCTACTGTAGGCAACCTTTGTCAGCCTCACCAACAGCTCATAGACCTACTGTAGGCAACCTTTGTCAGCCTCACCAACAACTGACAGACCTACTGTAGGCAACCTTTGTCAGCCTCACCAACAGCCGATAGACCTTAACTGTAGACGACCTTTGTCAGCCTCACCAACAGCTCACAGACTCACTGTAGACAACCTTTGTCAGCCTCACCAACAGCTCATAGACCTACTGTAGGCAACCTCTGTCAGCCTCACCAGCAGCTCAGATATTTGCTAAAGGCAGACTTGTCACCCATGTTGGTATACTTACTGAAGGCAGTATAATCAGTCGTTATATCAGAAAGTGGCAGACTGGTGAGCCGGTCTCATTAGCACCTTTACTCTTTAAAGACAACTTAAACATACTAAAATATGACATTTGTCCGCAAGAATCACCACTGCAGCACTGCAGCTCCAAGGAGTGGCTTGCCAGCGATGCATTGGTGTATCATGCCGACCAGCTGGGAGTTTATCAACCCCATAGGGTCAACATGATGCCTGAATGCGCCCTGGTGATTTATTAGCCAGGGCTGCATCCATGCATCAGTGTATTTTGCCGCCCATAAAGGGTTAAGGTAGCAAAGCACTTAGATGCATTATGCCATTTTGTCGGGAATGCAGTTGTGATATGGTAAATCACCAGTGCTGCATTTATGCATCATGACAACTCTACAGGGTTGATACATTACCAAAGGGTCAGCATGATACACTAATGTTGCAGTGCGGGTGGACTACTCCCTGGTGCTGCATTGGTGCATCATGCCTACAAATGCTGCCTTGAAGCATCATGCTGTCCGTGCAGGGTTCAGACAGAAAGTGGCAGGCTTGTAGCCATGGCTGATTGAGCTCCACTCTCCAATCAGCGGCCTTGTAACAGCCGCCTTAGGGTGGGATACCTACTGTCACTGTCAATTAGTGACAGCATTGACAGCTAGTATTAGAGTGGGGTGTTGACAGTGGGCCAACAATGGGGCAAAGTAACCATTTAAGGACAGCATGATGCCTCAAAGTGTGTGTTCATCTGGTGTCATGATGCACCATTGCAACGCCGGTTTGTAATGCCTCTGATGCATTGCTGCATCATGCCTGCACTACGGGGGTATATCTCCGGGGGGGGCACTCAGTATATTTTGTATACACATGTGTGCGGCTGGGAAGGGTACTTTTTCTACAAAATCGCCCTAACAAGGGTCCACTTTCCAAAGAAAAATCGCCCTAACAAGGGTCCACTTTCATGAAAATCGCCCTAACAAGGGTCTACTTTTCACAAAAATGTCCGGGTTTTCGCCAAGATTTGCCCGTTTTCACAAAAAATGTCGCAGTTTTCAAAAAAATCTTTGCAAGAGGGTAATTTTTTCAGCAGATTTACACAAACATGGGTTATTCTATTTTTTTTTACCGAAACCTAGGCACTTTTGGTCGAAAAATGCCCTAACAAGGGTAACTTTTTGGCATCAAAATCTACCTTTTAACGTTTTTTTACCGAAACCTAGGCACTTTTGACCGAAAATGTCCTAACAAGGGTAACTTTTTGGCATCAAAATCGCCCTAACAAGGGTAAGGGTTGTCAGAAGTCCAGCCGCACACCCCTGTCAAAAAAAATTCAAGTGCCCCCCCCCGGGGTATATCTACCATATGGCGATTCTGGTTTCTCTGTACGGGCGGCCATAGAAGTTCTGTCCATAGAATTTCACGCGAGATTTATCTGGCTATCAGACAACCAAACACTGTAACTTGCCAGAAACAATCTTTGTTCCAAGAGTGGAACCAAGATCTCACGGGAACTGGTTTGCAAGCGTGCAGGTGTTGAACACGGAAACAAGTCCACTTCCAGTACAGCGCTATAGGATCAGCATGATGCACAAAAGGGTGCAGTGCATTAAAGTACATTATTGTCCTTAAAGGGTTGAGCATCACTCTATATGCCATTATACAGAACTGGGGTAATACTAGAGTGGAGGAGAGACAGTGTGCCAGCAGAGCTTCATTAGGTGTAAGCACAGTTGATATACATGTATGTATAGCTTTAGCCTCATGTGCCATGTATCTTCATGATGTCAATGTGGGCCTGCTTTACCTCTAGGCGATTACTGCACACATGCATCATGCCGACCACATGGCATAGTGCATTAAAACATCTGATTAAAGTTATAGGCTGTCCTTTGTGATCATTATCAAGTTTTAACAGTGAATCTAATAATTTGATCACGTGACTATGATGTACTGAAAATGATTGTCTATCCCATGTCTACTTGAACCTATATGTCATGATGTAAATGCTCATCGTTTTCAAATGATTTTGAATTTCATTCCTACTTTCTTTAGACTCGACTTAGGAGACCCTTTTTAAGCCTTGTTTTCTCACCTCATACTGTCACCGACTGCTGGTAGAGAGTACCAACCGTCGATTAGCACCCACGAGGACGAGAGCAGGCTTAGCTAACCGTTTAAGGGCCGCATAGTGCTTTACTGGATTATAGCCTTTAGTCACCATAGTGCATGCATGCAGCACTGGCGAGTAACATCACAGCGCTCCATTCAAACACTGGGCCAAACCTACGGGGTTGTCAATATATTTCCTGTATGGTCGGTATGATACATGAATGCAGCACGAGTGAGTTACTGGCCAGGGCTGCATTCACAAAGGATTTTCAGGATACCCGACCATACCTAGCAAAACAGGGCCGATCCTAGACATTTTTACTCAACTTAAAAACATATTGACATTTTAGGTCATTTTTTTGGTGTTTCAGAGTCAATTTGATAGTCCATGAGTCAAGGCAAAACTTAAATTCCTTAAAACAAACGACCTACTTACCCTACATTTTCAGACCATGTAACCTGAATCACACCTTCTTTTGGCCTAAGTGGGAGGGGAAGATTATTGGTAAAGTTGGTCCTTAGGTGCGAGACGTGATTATTGATACAGGAGGAAGGAACCTTTTGCAGTGTCTCAACCCAATAAGGTCAGCATGATGCTTGAATGCAGCACTGGTGACCTCCTCACCAGAGCTGCATTCATGCATCATGACGTCCAAGGGCATTAATACATCATGCCGTCCTTATAGATTTAAACAATAATACCAAAAGGCCTTGCAGCGCTGCCGGTCTGTGCAATCCGCTAAGCCGCGGGCGGTCTAATCTGATGCTTATTGATTGTGAGCCCAGTCAGTAGGGTAGGACGGGTTGGAGTTTTAGGGGGAGATATGTGGAGGAGTCTAGAGCCAGACCCAATGGGTCCACCAATTAGACATACCATGAATGGTGCAAATAGGGGACAGGCTTGTGCTAGTATTATCAGTTCTTATCACTGCGTGTCACCGTTACCAGCGCTCCTCCCTCCAGAGCCCTATATATAAATGGAGCATATCCTGGTACTTCAGGTAGTCGGGGGCTACATCCCCATCTCCTTATCAGGTTAATCTCCTCCTTTCAAACCTGGAACAAAGGGACTAATAGTAATTTCACCCATGATGCACTGCTCTAGGGTCGGGAGCCTAACCATAATGCATTGCTCTGAGTCAAAAATGGAGGCCCCCATAGCCTAATGCGCTAGTGCCGTATAGGTCTGTGTCATATACCACCTGGGTGAGCATTGTCTAATATAGGTATCTGATGTGGAATAGTTTATTGGTACTGAATTAATGAAAGGGGTCTAACTAGAACTAGCTATATATTCCACTAAAACGATGTGTGCCCAATTTTGCAAACTGGGGATCATGGGTTGTTTTTTAAAAATCTACTAGGCTAATATTCTGCCACAAACTAATGTAAAGCTCAAACTCTAAAGCACTTTTTAATGGGTACAAATTAATATTAAGAATCTCTATAAGAAATAAGTGCTTTTAAGAAAAGAAACTATTTGGGCAAAAGCAGGCAGATCTTTTTATTGGGCTCGGTGGAAGATTCGCTTTATTTTCTTTTTGTATAAAAGAATGGAGGCGGTGGCCAAGGGTCACCAATATGCAGTTATTGCAAGGGCACAAGTAGTACATGGGAACGGGGAGTTCACCCGGGCACCGGCTATAACAATATATCAGGTATGATGCATGTAGCAGGCAATAAAAGAACCTATAAATCCTGTCCCTTTCTTCCAAGGGCCTTTCGCGGTAGACATACATGTACCTACGATAACGAGACGTTGTTCACATTTTCTCTATTGATTTTTACTTATACTTGATCTACTGGTCTTGCATGTTTTTGGACCATCAGAAGGAGCATTGTAATTAGAACTGTAATCGACTTCCTTTATGAGATGATGGAAAAATGGCGACTCTAGGAGATGTAGAGGAGAAAAAGAGGGAGTAAGGGGGAGAGAGACACAGACCGAGAGACAGAAAGAGACAGAAGGACAAAGTAAGGCAGAAAGAGACAGAAAGGCAGGGGGGAACGAGAGACTAAATACAGAGGAAGAGGGACAGAGGCACAGGCACATCGGGACAGAGACAGCAGGACAGAGAGAGACAGAGAGGAACATGGAGAGAGAAAGACAGAGAACAACAGGAGACAGAGACATAAAGTCATACAGAGGGGGAGGAAGGAGAGACAAATAGATTTGCTAGCAGATCGAAAGGGACAGACGCACACACAGAAACAAAGACAGGGAGACAGATGCAGACACACATATAGAGACCAACAGACTGGCAGAGCAGAGAGCTGAACACAGCTAAAACCTAGGTACACACAGAGTGAATTGCTTGGTTATAATCCACTTTACAGAGGTTTAGTGGAGGCTGTCTGAGAGAGAGAGGACTACAGACAGAGTGAAGGAGAAGAGACACTAAGGGCCTGTACCCTCCACATTGAGGGACTAGGACTATCGACGTGTGTAGTGGGTGTGTAGTGAAATTAGGTGAAGACATGGAGTGTGGGCGTATAGTGGAAGAAATGAAGGCAGCATTGCACCGAAGTAGGGTGTGTGGTAGGGGAGGGGCCTGCACTATGATACATAGTGGAGGGGAGGGGCCTGCACTGTGATATGCTTGGCACCAGTGAGAGTTTGGTTTAACACCTACAATGACGGCAGAAAGAAATCTTTCTGATGACGGTCTCAAGGCTTCATTTGCCCTTATAATGTACCAACTCAGCCTTGGCCAATTACTTTTGTACTGTGGTTGTCAACCAGTACACAGAGGCAAATATCAGAGTCACCCAATGTCGCCAATACTACTCTCATACAAGGGTCAGGCACTGCTGGACTATAATAGATGGGTCAAGGGCCATTCTAGTGAGGGTCAGGCTAGGCTAGACATTCAATAACAGGCTGGACCTTGGCAAACTTGCTTGAAAGTCTGGCCATGCTGGGTCCTCATGCCATAGTCTGGCAATGCTGGACTCTTGGGAGAATCTCTATCAGCCTGCAAGAGTCCAGCATTGCCAGACTATGGCATGAGGATTCAGCATGGCCAGACTTTCAAGCAAGTTTGCCAAGGTCCAGCCTGTTATTGAATGTCTAGCCTAGCCTGACCCTCACTAGAATGGCCCTTGACCCATCTATGTACCCCTTGGGAGTGTATCAGTCCAATAGGGCCTATGTGATGCATCATCGATAGGTGCTGCATTCATGTATCATGATAACCAAAGCACAAAGGGCGTCATAGCACATTGTTGCTCGTAAAGGGTTAAGCACCTTGGGTACCCTGGGCCCCAGGACCATGTTTAACACAGTTACAGTGTGTCTAACAGTCACTTACTAACACCCGCATGGAGCCAACTCAATAAGCAGCTAGTTTAACTGGGTTCCAGTAGAGGGCGTGGTAGAGGAGAACTAAAGCCTCCCCCAGATCCCACAGCGTCCTCCAGCATCCCTCACACTCACTGCAGGACTTAATGATGTCTTACACTAGGATGATCTGAACCTCTGATATTGCATCAAATATACCATTCCATCATGCACGCAGTTGTCCACCCCGTATACCTAGGGAATGGCTGCCTCTCTTCTTCTGTCCCGCCTTCCCTTTTCTCTGCCTTCCTTCCTTCCTTCCTTCCTTCCTTCCTTCCTTTCCTCTCTTCACTCCCTCCTTCCTTTCTTTGTCGTTCCCCTCTTTATAAATATCTTCCTTCCTCTATTCCTTCCGTTCTCCTTCCCTCCTTCCATATATTTCCTTTACTCTGTCATTCCTTCCTTCCCCCTTCCTTCCTACATGCTCCCTTCCCTGTCGATGCATTCCCCTCCCCTAACTGCTGTATCCCCTTGACATAGCCTCAAAATTCCCTTCCCCTCCTCGGACTCCTTAGGGAGTGGTCATTTTTTAACAACAGGGGGGGGGGGGGGGGTTGGTGGATTTTGGGGGGGGGGACCAAAAATATTTGGACCCCTTGAAGGGGGGGGGGGAAGCAAAGAAATTTGGACTCCTCTTGAGGGGGGGATTAAAGAAATTGCACCCCTTTTTAATGAAAAAGCCAGCGCGTTACTATAGCTCAAAGGGGTCGGCCGCGCTGAATTTCAACTTGCCTGAGGGGGGGACCAAAAAAATTCCGACCCCTCCCATGGGGGGGACCAAAAAAATGTTGACCCGCTCGCGCGAAAATCCACCGACCCCCCCTGTTGTTAAATAATGACCACTCCCTTAACACCCCTCAGCATCCCCTGCTCTCTCCCTCCTCCATACCCTACAGACCCCCTGCTCCCTCCCCTTGCTCCTTGCTCCTACCTCTATGTCCCCCCTACCCCCCCCCCCCCCCCCCCACCCTGAGGCGTGGAGACATGGAGACATTAGTAATTACCCGGTCTGTAGGGTCCCTCTGTAATTAATGTACATAGACGCTACCACTACACCCACTAGCGCCACAACCAGTCCTAGCCCTTTAAAGTGGCACAATCACCGAGCGTATCCCACTCACAATTCTAGTACTGTTATAGTCTGATATGTGGTTAAGTGCGAGTGGTGAGATTGCGCCTTTAAGGGCCGCATAGTGCTTTAATGTACTATGCCCTTAGTGGCGGATCTAGGGTTTCGAGAAGGGGGCACGTACACGCTTTTGACGATCTTTTACCTGAGCCACTTCGGGTTGATATTTTATATTTAGATAACACAAATCTTTCCCAACATCGAGGGGTCTGCGCCCGCTCTAGGTCCACCAATGAGCATGGTGCATGAATGCAACCCTTCCAAGTAACCTATACGATTGCTTCCATGCATCATGTCAACCCTCCAGGGTTGATACACGGCCGACGATAAATGAACAAGAGGCATCACTCCGTCCTTAAAGTGTTAATGCCTAGTGCCCTGGAGGCTGTGATTCCTGCCATTGTCATCAGCAGCAGCAGGAGGCTGTATTAAGTCAGCCCGTGTAGGCTGGAAATGGGCGGGCTGATAGGCACTGGGCGCATTAGACTATGGGGGCCGCCATCTTGACTCAGAGCAATGCTTTCTGGTTAGGCCCCCGACTCCAGAGCAGCGCATCATGGGTGAATCTCACACCCTTGATCAAGTGCATTCTCTTGTTTCAGGTGTGAGAGGAGGGGAGAAGCCTGATAAGGGACAGGAGCCACCGACCACCTGAGATACAAGGATATGCTAGTGCCATGTAGCGCCTGGAATAGTGGGTGGGTAGGTAGGTGGGGGAGGAGGGGGAGGAGGGGGTGGGGGAGAGAGAATGGTCCTTTGCTCCAAGGCAACATCTAACCTTTTTTCGAGGCAAAATATGCTGAGAATTCTCATGAAAAGAGGCGAATATCCTCAATATTGCATGGGAATACCCTGATAGAAGGATACATAGCCTGCGGCTTCGTGGGATATGGCCCCAGCCCCACCTCGGGGGGAACAATACCAAAAGTCCTCTGGCTATGGGCCCTTGCCTTTATTTCATGGTTTATTCTCTTCAAAATATGTTAAATTGCATATAAATGGCCATAATAATTTGAACAAATCATGACGTCACAGGTCATGGGATACAGGAACACTGTATCCAATGGGGGGCATGAGATACAGTATTTCTATAGTACTTAAGCATAGTGGTCACTGTATCCACCATGAAATTAAAAAAACAGAGGTGTGTGGAAACTGTGTCTTCTATAGTATATATTAGGAACCAGAAGTGAATATGTTATCAGCCACTATACTGACTAAGTGATGGAGCATAAAGTATATCAGTGTGGGTTGTACTTACTCCTTCATCCTAGATACAGGGTTCACCTTCACCAGACGGCGTCCAGAATATGAACCATTCACTTACCTACAAGAAACAGAGAACATTCATCAGTACAAGACAACACTGTTATATAATTGGATATCTAATGTGTACACATAGTGTTTTAATAGCTTTACAGAATTTATAGTTTGATAATATAAATGTTTAATTGCTATAGGTCAAGGGCAGTTAGAATGGCCAAATAAAAAGCACGAAGGGAAACTGGTAAAGCCATAAATTAATCCATTATTACCAGGTATTTCAGGTATTCCAGTAAAAACCTTATAAATGTCGATTAACAGGTAATGCTCTAGTAATTGTCTGGCAAGGATATTTCTCTTCAGCCCCGAAGTGTGCCGTCTACTAATTAGCTACATTATTTGTAGTCCCTAATATCATTAATCCACGGCACCAGCTTCATGAAGAGTTCATGACTTGTACAGGGTTTAAACATAATACTTTCTTCTGATGAAATTATATGCACTAATAAGTGTGATCCTTTGAATGGAATCAGATGCCTTAAGTACTTGTCACATCGGATTGATAAATTTATCAAACTGATATTTATGTAGTTAATAAACGGATTAATTAAGTAATATAGTTTCTCTCATTTTCCCTCTTTTTACATATAAATACAACCCAATCCCTTTCTTTATGAAGGCTAAATTCTGTTGATGCTTATTCAGCATACACCATACACAGCCACATACCAGTATAGTGTGTCAGGAGGGTGGGCACTGCTCTAGTGAACCTTTCTCCATGATGGAGGAGACGAGATAACAGCTACACTCATCCTACGCCTACACTGAATCTATGAACATTTGGCAAGATCATCAAAGACTGTCTATATTAGATATACAAGCTATTGGCGAGGTCAGAAATGGCTTTTCATGTCATATCCATGAGCTGCTCGAAAAGCCAATAAAAGGTTGCCTATGGATGGTCTATTGTCATTTGTTTGCTCTATTTAATTAACCGACTACCGTATTTAATGTGATAAGCGCCCTGGGCGCTTAATAAATATTTTCAGTAAACAAATCAGCCGAAAATATTCATTCTTATAAGTGCCCCCTGCCCCATGGCCATCATGTGCAGTGTACTTGGCTTGGCCTTAACACTTGTACAGGTGTGAAGTGCTCCATGTCACACACAAGCGACAATGTGAAAAATAGTAACAAAAATGGGAGGAACAAATTAAAATAATCTGGAAATAATCTGAAAGGGGGGGGCTTATTAGGAGGAGGGCGCTTATTAGGTCGAATACGGTATACACTTCTGAGCTTATGATGCATGTTGTAGCTCTTTCGAGTAGGCTGGCTATAGGGCAGCATTTATCCATCACCAATTAAAGCACTAGGCGGCCCTAAGAGTTCACCTTGCCCCCAAATACCCCCCCCCCCCCCCCCACACACACACACCTTTCCTGCAGGCAGCCAGCTGGTACCGAGCCTGGGGCCTCAGACGTTCGGGGACCAGCTCAGACCCTGCTCACACACCCCACCTGGTGTGCAAACCACGAACTGCACTCAGCAAGTAGACGGGAGTACTACACACCAGGCTATGGTCCATCTCTGAGCTGTGGGTGATGCTTATACAGGTTGCTTATGGTAGGCCTGCGAACTGACAAAGGCTGACTATGGTATAGCCTACGGTCTGTGAGCTGTTGGTGAGACTGACAGAGGCTGCCTATATTAGGTCTGTGAGCTGTAGGTGAGGCTGATAGGGCTGCCGACAGTAGATCTCTGAGCTGTGGGTGAGGCTCATAGGGCTGCCTACAATAGATCTCTGAGCTGTTGATGAGACTGACAGAGGCTGCGTACAGTAGGTCTCTGGGCTGTGGGTGAGGCTGACACAGGCTGCCTACAATAGATCTCTGAGCTGTTGATGAGACTGACAGAGGCTGCGTACAGTAGGTCTCTGGGCTGTGGGTGAGGCTGACACAGGCTGCCTACAATAGATCTCTGGGCTGTTGGTGAGGCTGACACAGGCGGCCTACAGTAGATCTCTGAGCTGTGGGTGAGGCTGACACAGGCGGCCTACAGTAGATCTCTGAGCTGTTGGTGAGGCTGACAGAGGCTGCCTACAGAAGATCTCTGGGCTGTTGGTGAGGCTGACACAGGCGGCCTACAGTAGATCTCTGGGCTGTTGGTGAGGCTGATAGAGGCTGCCTACAGTAGATCTCTGAGCTGTTGGTGAGGCTGACAAGCGTTGCTGATCGTAAACTGGGAAATCCCTGAGCTGTCAATAATTATGATAAAAATGAGGCTGACAAAGGATGCTTATAAATGTTGATCTCTGGGACAAGAAGCCCATACACAATGGATCTGTACGAGTAAAGCAGAGGAATTCCAGGTCCTACCTAGAGCATTAATCTTTCTTTATAATGAGGAGCCGATTAGCTAAGTGGTTCATGAAGCATTATTTCCTACCTCTGAGAAATCGAGGTGACTTCCTCTACCGTTCCTTCTGCGTAATGTGATATGTACCTTTCACACAATGAAATAGTGCCTATGTCAGTATGTGGCCCAACCATTTTATTTTCATCCTCCCATAATCATATCGTTGCCAGTATAAACACGCTATAATTGAATAAGTCAGGATACTACCACTCTTTTCTATTAGGAATGTGCTTCATAATCTAAACAATAACACAAAAAAACAGATACATCGGATATATAGAGTATGAGGAAGGTACATCCTCAGACCTGAGACAAAATAAACAAACGGGACCTCATTCGACCTGACCTTGTCTCGACAAATACCTTCCTCGGCTAACCCTTTAACGCCACATGGCCCAGCTAACAAAAACACTTTATCTTGTGTCAAAATAACGTTGTAAACGTTATATGACGTTTTTCCATAGTAAGTTAGACTTAGAGAAACGTTGGGTAACGTTATATGACGTTATAAAACATTTTATAACGTTTTTTTGTTTACTGAAGGTGCTTTAATGTATGGCCTTTGTCGCAATGATGCTATACTGCCTAATGGTGAGTAACTTACTAGAGCTGTAATTAAGCATTAGAAGATTTGGCGTGATGCTTTCATGCATCCCTGGCGAGTTAGTCTCATGAGCTGCATTCATGTATCATGACGACAAGGGCATCCCAACTACCAATCAACGTTATTTTACGTCAAAATAACGTTTGTAACGTTGTATACATTTTTGCCACAATAAGGAGCCATAGAAAAACGTTATATAACGTTGTATAATGTTTTTTGTTTACTGGGATGGCACTTTAAAGAACCATGTGCTCCTTACAGGGTTAAGTGTTACAGGGATATGGCACACATTAGATGACAAAAACCTCGGCCCTTATGTGGTTAGCCTGACACCCTGGGAAGTGGAGCTACATGAAGTGGTCCACCAGATGTGGCCGTCAGGGGCGGGGCCTTACATGGAGACTGGGGGGACATTTTGGGACTTTGTGGTGTTTGTATAATCTATAGGGTTTCTATATTACATGCGCTACCCCACTGATAACATCTATATTTAAATAGACAACCCTACACACTAAGGCCAGGTGTTTTTCCGGTTACCCGACCCTACTTAGCAAAACAGAGCTGACCCTAGAATTTGTTATCAAATTTTGAAAAAATATTTATATTTCGAGCATTTTTCGGGCTGTTGTCAGCGAGTGGGCGCTAAAGTTTGCCAGACAATTTTTGGCTACTTTTCAGGCTAAAGTAAAAGAAAAATTAGAAAAAAAATCCGACCTACCCTACCTATATTTTCAGACTATATAACCTGACACCTTTTTCTTGCCTAATAGTTCTAACTTTGGAAGCCTTGTGGGACCTTCTTGTGATTTGTAACCCAGCTATTGACACCCTTAAGATATATGAAGGGCACAGTAGCACAACGTGAGCCTAAATCATGAATGTCGACCGACCGTATGCGACAGATGCATTCCCGAAGAATCAACATGATATGCACCAATGCATTGCAGGCTACTTGACAAGGCTATACGTTGGTGCATCATGGCAACACATGGACATGAAGCCTTGAGACACCCTGCCTTAACCACTGCTACAACATGGTCAGCATGAGAACAGCATTAATGTTGGTAGCAGTTATAAGATCTTGGTAAGTTGTGTCATATAAATATCATTAATAGATCGAGCATAATAGGCCTCACACAATAGAATAGGTGAAGTTGAGCATTAGCTCAGGGTATCAGGGGTGGATACCGGTGACATTTACTTAAACAATCGGTACCCTGCCTTTTAGCCCCTCCCCCCGGCCACACACATGCCCTTTTCCCTTCATATTCCTGTGTTGGCCCCAGCACATACTACATGTATTACTTAGGGGAGTACACGTGGGTCTAGAAATGGTGTTTACGTCTGTAATAAATCTGAGGGGGGGGGGGGGGTTATGACTCAGAGGCACCACCCCTAGGCCTAGAATGGGGGAACAACTACGTCTATCATATAGGCCAAGACCATATAGACCATAGGTATGGTGCGGTGCATTTTCTTTTAATTGCTATATGTAAGATGACGCCATTTACATTATTTGCTAGGCATTATATAGTCCATGGTGGATTTGGATTTGGACTAAATGATTACCCAGTGGGCAAAATATTCAGTTCAACGTTGAATCAACGTTGTATCAACATTGAATCAACCTTGACAACCATTTCCCAATGTTGATTCAATGTTATGTGCCTACTGGGTAAGGGCAATGTAACAAGGGTTTATACTAGTATAGTACTTGGTATGGAATGAGGGCATTTGTACTGCGTATATCCATTAAAAGGAGAACAATTTTATAATTAGAGTCATCAGATAAAGTAGGGTCTAATTATAGAAATTGTACATAACTAGGGCAATAGTATATATATATATATATATATATATATATATATATATATATATAAATATATATATAATATATATATATATATATATATATATATATATATATATATATATATACACATATATATATATATATATATTTATATATACAGAGAGAGAGAGAGAGAGAGAGAGAGAGAGAGAGAGAGAGAGAGAGAGAATATAAAGGGATGTCACACATAGCCTCTGCTTGTATTTGTAGCCCTTGTCCCAACCCGGTACACGTTTTTGACCACTTTGAAACCTCTTCTGTCGGTATCTGCTTATAGCTTACCTTATACTCTAAACGTAGATATTTTTGCTCGTATAAATTTTCTCGGATTCACTCACTAAAAAGTGCAATTTCGCACCGATTTAAATTCGCTGATTTAGATACATGATAGTTATACAACTATATTGGATAGATCTGCGCTCTGTACATATTTTTTTTAAATCCTCGACATCCGTGAAAATATGTACAGCGCAAAAAAAAATTCGTTTACAGTACCGTCAGGTACTTGAGCTGTTAGTACGTGCACATGGCACCAGGTGGCACTACGGTGACCTCTGACCTTGTGTGGTGGCTTCAGAAGTGGCTTCCACCCTTTACCTAGAGCCAGGGGAGGCTGTGTGTGGCAGGTGGGGGTGGGGGGGGGGGGCTAAGCCCTTTAAGGGCAGCATAGTACTTTAATCTGCTATGATAGCCATGATGGATGTTTATTGCGGTGGGCCACTAAATTCTACAAGGCAACATGGGAATTTTTGAACTTAAGTGTCATGAAAAATATAGGAGATAGTGACAGAGCCATCTTTAAAATTGACAGGGTGAGATGGCCATTCGTTAAAATCGACAGACCGACATGGCTATTTTTTCAAATTGGGAAATAGTTCGCATTCAGATCTCAAAGTTTGAATATAGACCACAAGATGGCGCTGGTACTGACTGGGCCTTACACATAGCAGCAGTCAGGAGGATGTGTAGTGGGTGTGTAGATTGAGAGAGAGGCTGTACCTAGCTCTACACAAACACCCCCATTATCGACCTCTAGCGTCTACTCCCCCGATCTCCCGGCAGATTCTCTCATCAGTTTGTATTGGCACTACCTCATCTAGAGCTGCCCTACCAAAATGCAGTGGATCACCCTGAAACTTGCCTACGCCATGCCACGCCATGCTTTTAACATAAGTACAGTTATAAATCGATTCAAACATCTCAAGGAATGTATCAAGAACATTTATTAAAAGTTACATAAGAAATGGTCAAATTTTGTGGTCGAAATTGAACATAGTTTTGGGTGTAAGGAGACAAGTAGTACTGGTTTCTCCCTTTCTTCCACAGAAGAGTTCCTAGAGTCTGCACATTTTGGCAGAGTGCTAGCCCAGCCCCACCCCTACACCTCCTCCTAACTACAACATGTGAACAAACATCATTATTTAAGCGGCAGGAATGTGTACTACAACTCACCACCACCTTTATTACCTGCTCCCAGACCTGCTAAGACATTTTCAAGATATTATTGTATCATTGTACAAATGAACAACGTTTGCCCTTCTGATATATGCTTAAGTTTGAGTTTAAGTTTGTTGTACAATACTCCAAGAAGTCTTCCATGTACATTCAAGGTTTACCAAGGCTCCTTGATAAGCTTTAAATCGACTTTAAATCGTTTAAATCGACTTGAGACATGACCAGTACATACAATGTTGATGTATCCAGGGATATGTTATATGGGTTTCAGTTTCACATCCACATGGGGAAACCTCAGATTCATAGAGGGTTTCTTTTAGCTGAGAGATATAGAGGTGCCTGACCTGAAGACCACTAGTTCAACTCACCGCCAGCTGCTTCAATCCAATTGCTGCCATAAACTACAACGCCTATTACATTTATCTCTACAGATAACTAAAATACCCCAGTATAGACCCTACTGCCTGCTTATATGTATCTGGTATCACAGAGAGTGGCTACAAACGGGCTCAGATACTGATAACAACACGTGGTAGGTCTGAAAAACTGCAAGGAACAGCCCCCTGCAACACTATACAGCCAAGCCCAGCTAACAAAAATACGTTATTTTACGTCAAAATAACGTTCTAAAACTCTATATAATGTTACGCCATAGTAAGGAGTCCTAGAGAAACGTTATATAACGTTATAAAATGTTATATAACGACCAGTAAAAAATTCATTTCCATGCTCCCACAAGGTATGGTACCGCGCATGATTATTTTTAAATTTTATTCTCCATGAATTCTATTTAAATTTAATTTATTTCAATGCAGTCTGAAGATCCCCACAGGTGAAACCGCCCATCCCTCTATTTAAACCCACAGAGGTCATGAGGTCACAGTGCCCAGGAAGTCATCATATCTATGGCAACCATTCCACTGTCAACAAACCAGCAGCAAGTCATCTTGCTCCTGATTGGTCAATTCAGGTCACATGTCTGACACTATAAAAGGGCACTTCAAACTTATTGAAGGCCATTCCAGCGGTAACTGCTACAAGCAACATACCCCGTACTGAATACTTATATAACGTTTTTTGTTTACTGGGAGAGCTCCAATCGCTGCATGACTGTTTGCATTTCAGCAAAAAGATTCACTTAAAGTCAAACTTTAAGCATATTTAGTTCCAGTAAATCCCAATTGAAGCCACTTAAAAACCATTTTGACATGCTCATGCACCCTTAGAAAAGCGAGCATCATTAAAACCGAAAGCACTCTCACCTGAAAGCCAGGCAGTGTTTGATTTCAGGTGAGGGTGCTTTTTGGCGACAGTGACGCTCACTTTTGTGAGGGTGTCGCATACACTGAACTTTACGCAGCTTAAGTTAAAGTGCTATTGTAAGCAATAAAGAGTTTACTTAAATGCCAATGTTTATGCATTGAATGCCTCTGGGTTGAAGATGCTGTAGTACAAAATGGCCTTTGGTACAGGGAGGGGTGTGACTGAGGCTACATTGATGCGCTGTTTGTCAACCAGCGGTGTGATCTTGTAGGGAGTCGGGCTAGTTCAAGCTGACTCAACGTCACACATGAGAAAATTGGAGATTGAAGACCATTTGTCTTCCCTTTGCGCCCCCCCTTTTTATTTGGGAACGTATTAACTATGTCGAGTCGGTATGTTGCTTGAATGCAGCACTGGCGAGTCACCAAGGCTGCATTCAGGCATCACGATGGCCAAGGGCATGATGCATGAATGCACTGTGCGGCCCTTAAAGGGTTTAAAACTGACATTTGGATTGGAGTCAGGTACAGACCTTACGTCGTATGTGTTTCAAGTCACGTTTTATTGTTTGTAGTGCATTGAAACCTTTGAGGTCTGGTAAACATTAAACTAGTGATGTTGATCAGAGGTCAAGAAAGCAAGCAGTAATAAATATCCTCAGAAAGAGGAACAGTTAAATAGTGTTGACTATGAAAGCACTTCAGCTTTTAATGGCAACAAAGTGATTTAATGAACATCCTGATACAAAAGAGACGTAACTCACTGATTCATAAGGATCAGAATGGTAAACAAGGTAATTCACCATAACCCTGTAAGGGCCGAATAGTGCTTTAATGAATTGTCATGATGCATGAATGCAGCCCTAGCAAGTAACTCGCTTACTTGCATCATGCCTACACAGCGGGGTTTGAACATTTCCAAAAGGGTTGTCAAGAATGATACTCGCCAGGGCTGCATGAATGCATCATGAAGATAAAGGGCATGACACATTAAAGTACTATGCGGCCCTTAAAGGGATTACCCCCCCCCCCCTGCCTGCCCCTGACACACTTATCCTGCTGTCTCAGCCATTTTTTATACTTTTACCTTTTCCAAATGTCCCCTTTCTGGTGTTCACACCTTTCCCGTTGAATAGCAGCACTTGGGGTGGGGATGAGGTGTGTGTTTACAGTGAGGTTACTTTGTATGCAGCGTCTACCTCACTGACTCAGCCCTCAGTACCTCGATACCCACCTGATGTATGCTGAACCTCCTCATGCTGAAGTCACTACAGTTAGAAAAATATGAGGGTCAGCTAGACGCTGGCTATGTCCCCAAAAGGACTCTCCTACAAGGGTCAGGCATCTTAGTGAGGGCCAGGCATTGCTGGACCCACCCAAAGAGCTTAAGAGTCGGGCTATGCTGGACCCTAATGCTAAGTCTCATTCAGCCTCCAAGAGTCCAGCATTGTCAGATTCTGTATTGAGGGTCCAGCATGGTCAGACTCTCAAGCAAGTTTGCGATAGTCTATTTCAGTAGAAGATACAGTATAGCCTGACCCTCACCAAAATGGCCCTTGAGCCATCTATGCTAGCCTAGCAGTGCCTGACTCTTGTATGAGAGTGCTTTTAGCGACATGGGCTGTTGCTCATGTTTGCCTCAGTGTACACCATACCTTTGGTGGCATGAGTCAGAAATGTTTGATGTTGATTCTCAAATTTATGACATACAACCCAGACCTTGACACACCTGCAGATACTATTTACATCAGATATAAAATTAAAACTTGTTCTCATGCGTTACGGTTGTAACAGGCTGTGTCTCATGAGATCAGGCCAATGTGAACGTCTTTGACTGGATGCCATCTTTGACCGGGTGCCATCTTTGACCGGGTGCAATCTTTGACCGGCTTGATAGAAAAGGGTAGATGAAGATATAAATGGGCTACTAGTTATCAATTTAAAGTGTCATTGCATCCATTAACCTTTTCAGCCCATTTATATCTTCATCTGTCCGAAATAAACTGTTTTCTAACAAAGCCATTCAATGATGGCACCCAGTCAAAGATGTTACCTGGTCAAAGATGGAACCCGGTCGATGACGTTCACATTGGCCCAATCTCGTGAGACACAGCCAACACATATTGAACACCTAATTATAACATGCTGCATTGCATACAGCACTCCTGGTTTGGACGTTGATGGAGGGCTCTGTCTGCCTCACTATAGTGAGAATAACGTATAGCTGGAGTTGTTATGCCGACCACAGAACCCCCCTGTGAGGGATGGGGAACTCCCCTCATGACGGTCTAGAGCTGCACAAAATAGTAATCAACTCTTAAACAAGTCTAGCCTTGAACACACTTTCTTATGCATATCTTAGATAAGGAAAATATTGCTAGGGTAACTACTGGGGAATTAGTTTTAAAATGTACTATAATCAACCATGTCATCTCGAAAATGGATATGTAGATGAAATTGTAAATGAAGTGAGAATTGAAATTAACTACTTCATCATATGTTTGACCATACTATTTAAACACAGCAATTTGTTTACTTGGCATCAGATCAAGCAATTGAGTGTTCTGTTTACGTACATGGAAAAGGTGTATTATGGACATGCATGGTAGATTTCCCAGATTTTATCTGGCATGCTTGTCCATTAAAGGCCTGTATACTGTAGGTATTACTGGTACAGCTGTGTGTTACAACAAAGACGACACTGTGCTCTCTACACACAGAAGTAGTATAGTATGTATCGGAACGGGACTATAGTTAACTACTGTTTATTACTCAATCGACCTGCAGCCAATCAGAAGCCTCCATTTGACCGGAAGTGACGTCACATGCCCATATAAGGGCATACTGGAAGTGACGTCACGTGACCTTGACCTAGTTAGAGGTCAAGGTCATGACGCAGCCAATCAGAGGCTTCCATTTGACCGGAAGTGACGTCACACGTCCATATAAGGGCATACCGGAAGTGACGTCATGTGACCTTCACATGTCCATATAAGGGCATACCGGAAGTGACGTCACGTGACCTTGACTTAGTTAGAGGCTTCTGATTGGCTGGTACACCGGAAGTGACCCATTATGCAAATGAGGGACTACTTCCGGTCAAATGGAGACCCCTGATTGGTTGGGTCATGAAGAAATGTGTCTCTTAATTTTTTTTTGTTTAGGAAGTGATCGACTTTAGGATCACGTGACCGGAAGTGACCTGATGAGTCACGTGACTAGAAGTGACGACGACACATGCTCTAATTAGGCGATCAGCAGCGACTGGAGGAAGTGTCACTTTAAGAGGACACGCTAGTTAATTGTTATAATTTTTTTTACTTACTAATAAAAGAAGACGTATGAAAATAAAACACAACAATAATTTTATTTATTTTTTCATTTTCTTTTTTTCAATTCTAATAAACACGCTATTTTTGAAAAGATGCGCTCAATCAATCAATAACACACTTTTTTTTCATATTTTTAAAGGACTTGTTGTCACACCGTTAGAATGCACGGGACGCTTATAATACAAGTAGCGCATGTCATCTTTCTCTATGGTGTAAGTGTCCATTTTTGGTTCGTACCACTTTGAAATTTCTATTTACTGCAAGGAGAGTTTTTCGTTTGCGAAAACATCTAAGATGACGACTGGTTCTTTAGGGTTTTGTTACTTCTGTACACTTTTTGCACGCCATCTCTTTTTTTGGGATTTTCTTTCACTGGTGCTGCTGACTCGATCGTAGCAAATGTAAGTCTTAGGGTTGAGACTTAGGATCCCGTCACCTTCCCACGCCGTTTACATAAGCCCCGAAGTTCTCAGATCGTGAAGGTAACGTCTCTCACAACATCCGCCGGGCGGCGGACACCATTTTCGCACTTTTTTCCGTTTTATCTTCACGAAAAGCTCTAAGTGATCGTCACACACCGATGTCGGAATCTGCTTTCGTTTCTTTCTGAAGTATGTCTCTCTCAGGCGAGGTTTGACTACACAGAGGCAAATATCAGAGGCACCCAATAGCGCTAATTCTACTCTCAGACAAGGGTCAGGCACTGCTGGACTATAATAGATGGGTCAAGGGCTATTCTAGTGAGGGTCAGGCTACGCCTGACATTCAATAACAAGCTGGACTTTGGCAAACTTGCTTGAAAGTCTGACCATGCGGGATCCTCATGCCATAGTCTGGCAATGCTGAACTCTTGGGAGAGTATGCTGGACTCTTGCTGACCAGACTTTCAAGCAAATTTGCCAAAGTCCAGCTTGTTATTGAATGTCCGGCGTAGCCTGACCCTCAGTAGAATAGTCCTTGACCCATCTATTATAGTCCAGCAGCGCCTGACCCTTGTATGAGAGTAGTATTGGCGACATTGGCCGACTCTGATATTTACCCGTGTGTACGGTGGGAGGAGGGGGTTCACAGCCACAGCTTGCGCTTATAGAGCGCTACTAGCGGAGGTCTGGATGAGGAGACTACGGCGTTTGTCTTAAAAAAAAATAGCCATGGCACATGTCGATGTCGCTTAATTATGCTCATATCTCATGGCGATTTTAAGAATTGCTCATGTCACCTGTCACTATGTTTTTCAAGCTTCATGTCAAATGTCACTAGGTCTCATGTCGAATGTCGATGCTAAGAAATAGACATGACGTCATCTCGAATTTAGCGGTCTACACTACCGCTGCTGCTGCTGCTGCTGCTTGTGCAGCTCGTGCAGCTGTTGCAGCTGCTGACAGCTGCAGCTGCTGTAGTTGCTGACGCTGTCACGGATGCTGTTGACAGATGCTGCTGCTTGTGCTGCGCGTGGCCGCTGCTGCGGCTGCTGACGTTGTCACGGATTCCGCTGACAGATGCTACTGCTTGGGCTGCTTGCGCTGCTCGTGCAGCTGCTGCAGCTGCTGACGATGTCACGGATACTGTCGACAGATGTGGCTGCTTGTGCTGCTTGTGCAGCTGCTGCTACTGCTGACGATGTCACGGATGCTGCTGACAGATGCTGCTGCTTGTGCTGCACGAGACTGAGTAGCCGCTATTACTAATGCTACTAATACTAGTATGAGAAAATACATTTAGTCAGTTGATTAAATCAAGGAGGTTTTCTGACTTCAGTGGATCGTTTAGCCATCGGCCACGGGCAAAACTTGAAACCATTTTATACATGGGACAATTGGCAGAGTAGAAACGTGTTGGTACGATGGGGTCGATCATGTTCATCATCAGTTCAGGCAAAGGAAGTGTGTCGACAGCACGCGAAAACTTCATGTCTGAATGTTTCAACACAAGACTTTTTATCACACTCACACAGCTGCTTTGAAGAGTGAATCCTTGACCAAACTTGTGCTTTTCCAACACAGCTTTGGCCTCTTTCTGTGCAGTAAGGGATCTCTCTTTCGGGTTCATCTCAGTGCTGTCTAGCATGTCCTCAAAGTCTTTAACATAATGTTCCAACGGGCTACAAATGATGGACTCCAGATCATCGTCCGCATATGTCGTCTCCTCGCACCATATTGTGTCTTCGCCTGTTTCGAATTCCGTCATTTTCTTGACAATCTCCTCCTGAGTGCCTTGCATATATCGAAGCTCCTTCAAGGAGTTGATAACTTGTATGGCGAAGACTGACAAACTTGAAGGAATTTCACCACAGTCAGGCCAAGTATACGGAGCTAAGAAAAATAGCTCTAACAAAATCTTCTCCCTCTGTCCAAATGAAACTACTGTTCCGATGAAGTTGAAGCATGCTTCTATCCATTGCTCCTTGGTGACGTCCTTCCAATGTTTCTTTACCTCACATGCATCATAGGGCACTGTTTCTCTTCTTGCTTCAAGTGGGAGTTGCTTTTTCTTTCTTGGACTCATTTCGAGAGGGTTTCGATGCTCTGTAGCGTCAACACTTTCATAAATAAAGAAAATAGCAGAACTAATCATCGTAACGTGCTGAGCGAGCGTAGAGTGGACGATGCTACGAAGATGAAGGGCGGGTGGAGAAAGTGTGACTGGTGAGAGCGGCGTTTCACTCCTTATGTACCCTGTCCTAGATAAGCCTCTTAAACGGCTGAAAAGACTCTCTCAGTACAGAGCTTCTACCGCAGGTGGGTTTAGACTTAAGCAGCTTAGTTCACACACGTGTCTGTTAGAAAAGCTACTTGCACACCTGCCTTCCCTTTTCACTAGTATTCACCCTCTGCCGACTTATAAGACACCTATACACTCCTTCTCGTGAAATCTATGGAAGATGATGGAAGGACCACCGACTAGATTTTCTTTGATCAGAGCGTGGAGGACGGCGTCGAAGGGAGGGAACGTTGTGAACACAGCTTATAGGTTTTGGAAGAGGACCTGTAAAGTCAAACTGGCGAGAGAGATCTCGTCTTTCAACATGACAATGCTGCGATCTTGGAAAAAATTAGCGTGATTTTTTCAAAAGCTTCTATGAAAAGTTTGACGTCTTCGTTGTTGTAGTGGATCAAGTAATCTCTCATAGTTTGCATCTTCTTGTCGTACTAAACTTTCTGACATGTGGCGTAGTCGGATTTCGGCCATTTTGACGCCCGTCAGTTCGCTGTAAAAAGCCGATCTCGGTGGCAGGGTTCTGTTTACCAGTTTCTTGGTATACGTCATCCATTCGTAAGGAAAGCGACTTTTATCTTCGTTTCTGGTGAAAGCTCGCAAATAATTCGCGTAGCTGTAACCAAGTGCCAAATAGTTGACTACTATGTCCAAGAAAACTGTGTGTAAACCGTCAAGTATTGATTGCTTCTCTTTATGACGCTGAATTGTTGGTTTCTTCGGTCTCCGGAGGCAAAGAACGAGTGAAGGCGTATTTTTGATCAGGTTCAAGTCGTAACGCTCCGTGTTGAAGCTCACGACTGGAGCTTGACGGATGTATCTCAGAAGCTGCTTCTTCAGTTGAACTAACGGTTGTTTGGTGTGAGCTGCAGCGAAGCCGCCTGGAGAAGGGGTGAATGTCGCTTCCTCCAGCAGGAGAGCTTCACCTATCGCCACATGTAACTTCGCTAACGTTGGTCGGTAAAGTTATAGCACAGCTTTCTCGATGACTTTGGTGTTCTCGTTTATGTGATTTTAAACTCGGTCTAACAAGGGGTCGGAATCTGCGTCGGATTCTCTGACGTACACCGTCCCCTCCTACCCCGGAAAGTCGGATGCGACGCTAGCCGACAAAGGGACGTGATCCCACAGCAGGGACACGTGTTCAGTCGACGGTTCTCTGCACGGTCTGAAGAAAGCCTCGAAATCGAAGGTAATGTTGTAAGGGTAGATTCTGGAATGTCCGTCTGGAGGAAAAGTTTCACGTGTGGCAGCGGGACAGAACTGACGTAACAAATTTGAAGCGCGCTTGCTGGTGTTGTATAAGTGAAAGGAAATGTGGCGGAAGACGCAGAGGTTGTCCTTGTTGGGAAAATCTAACACAAGACTTCTCTTTCCAACTCGACCGTCCTGCCTGTTCCTACCGCCTATGGGAAAACCTCCAGGTCCCATGTAAACGCAAATGTTCAAAATTAGTAGGAAAAAGAGCGCACCGCTTGGTGTCAGCGTCGCAAAGTTTCCGTACTTCCTCGCAAGCGACGGTGTTTTCCATCTTTGAGAGGAGCTCTTCCAAAGTTTCTGAATTAGTTATAGTAGGGAGCGGTTGTAATGAGAGTTGCGGTGTTCTGGGAGACGTGAAAGTAGCGCAGTATGTTCTTGTCTTCTCTGTGTTGTAAGAGTAAGCCTACCGAGAAACCCACTTTTTATCATTGTGTGAAGCGGATTGCGACGCATAGTATCTACAGCGTCACTCAACTCGCCGGTTGGTAGTTTGACGTTTGTTACACTCACGCGAGTCCCGTGCATCCTGACACTCGTTCGTATTGCAGGCCAATTCGCCGTGAACGTTTCCTCACCGTTCGGTACAGCGCATGTACTTGGAGGGATAGTCACCTCGTCCAGAGATTCGCGTCGACAGGTGATCTTTTCAGCAATCGACATCGCCGCATAGAGGGCAAAACTTAGGTATTGTTCTTCATTTTTCTACGGGTCACTCGTGATTGTACGGTCTTTTAAAAATTTTGAAACACTTTTCGCAAACGTCCTGCGTCATGTTTTTTTTTTTGTTTGTTTTTTCACTTATTTACCAATTATTAAAAAAAATAAAACGTTATTTATCACTTCGAATACTAGACACCTCTTACCACACGATACTATTAGCATTGTGAAAGGTGACTGTAGTCTAGGATCGAATTCAACAGATGACCATCTTACTGCAGGGATCAGACAAGAGTGGTCAACACTGGAGTGTCACAGCTCACTTTTATGTCTTTGGGTACAGCTGCATACAACCCTTGAACATACATTGCGACGTCGCTGCGACCCATGTCGTCTTGCAACACTTTCATCAGAGCCATAGGCTCAGACGTCTCGTTGTACTTCCAAGCTCTCAGCACTTCATAGACAGGGTTCTTCACAGTCCTGTCAGAAGGCACAGGTTGAGAGATGAAAGCTATTTCATGAGAAGTCAACCCTAAGTAGATCCCTATGGTCTTCCAGTCTCTAGGGCAGAGCTCAGCTAAAAGAGAGAAATATTTCTGCACTTTCCACTCCATGTCTCCACTCTCTAAGCCATCCCACATGTCATGCTTGTCCATGTACTCAAGTGAGAATTTGATGAGGTCCATACGGTAAGATTCTTCCAAGGCGGCGGCTAGGTCCTTCCACCTAGTAGTACAACTTTTCTGGTACCAAGTAGTGAACATTTCTCTAGCTTGAGTTATGACACTTGTCTCACAACTGAGATATCCCATATCCTTCAAGTTCACTTCAAGGTATGAACCTAACCGTATGTAATCTGATGTCGGCAACTTACTACTTATTTTCAGTAGCATAGCGTCTGACAAGTATCCTAACGGCTCTGCTTTGAAGTATGATGATACAGGTACTACTGCAGCAGAACCAATAACAGGAGCAGCGTCTGCGCTGGTATCCGACGACTCGTTGTCGGAACAGGGCAACCACACGACTTCGTAAGGTGGTGGTGAGGGCAGTCGCCACGGACCGGACGCGCTACCAGTGGAAATGAGGTCGAAAAACGGACTGTGCGCCCGTAGCCCTTCGGGTTCCTCGTACGCCTCGTCGTCAGCGTCGTTCTCTGTCTCACCCTGTTGCTTTAGGGCATGTATGTCTACTACGCACTGCTGGGGCTGAGTGTCCGAATAGCTGTAAGTCTCAGCGCGAGCGGCGTTGATGGCGTCGGTTGATGTAGCGGTGGAGAGGTTCTGTGCAACGTGCTGCGTGTCAGTACTAGTAGTGGCAGTCGCAGCAAGAGGTGTAGCAGCAGCAGCAGCAGCAGGTGCAGCAGTAGCAGGCGCAGCAGTAGCAGGCACAGCAGCAGCAGGCGCAGCAGCCTCAGCAGTAGCAGGCGCAGCAGTAGCAGGCGCAGCAGCAGCAGCAGCAGCAGCAGCACTAGCAGCACGAAGATCACCAGCAGCCGCAGCAGGCGCAGCAGTAGCAGCAGCAGCAGCGTGCTTAGCAGTAACAACCGTCGCGAGTGTAACAACGTCGCTACCACGACGACTACTACTACCACTACTACTGCTGCGTGCGCTCGCTACAGCGGGAGGGTGATAAGCCCAAGCGGTTGCGGCGGTAGTCTCAATTTCAGTAGCAAGAGGAGACGCTGACGCTAAACGATCACCGTTCTGCGTACTCTTCTTGTTCTTGAACTCGATTAGATCCTTGGACGACACTAGTTGTTGTGTTTTGCTCATGGTGGTGACTGTAGAGAGCAGCAAAAGACTGAGTGAGTGAATGGGTGTTTCCAGCCCCCTTATATACTCCTTCTCGCTTCTAGAGCTAAGCTACTTACGGCTCTGTTCAGCTGCCGCCGGCTGACCAGCGGCCATTCACAAAGAGAAACTAAAAGACTTAAGGCATGACGTTTTCAGCTGGATCCCTTTCCCCCTCCCCTTTGAGAGATCGACTGACATGAGCTAAGCTACTTACTGCCTTGTTCAGCAATTCAATGTGCGTTAGCTGTATAAAGGATTAAGCAGTTGCTGCCGCCGGCTGACCGGCGGACATTCACAAAGAGAAACAAAAGACATAAGTCATGACGTTTTCAGCTGGATCTCTTTCCCCCCTTTTTTGAGAGATCGACTGCCATGAGCGGGCGGTGTACCGACTGTGCTAATTCAACGCGCATTAGCTGTATAAAGGATTAAGCAGTCATGAGCTTAGAGTGTGTATACAAAAAACTACAGGAGGCGTGTGGTGTGAAGCAGGACCCCCTAAGACGGGTGTGTCTGTCTGTGAGTAGAGTCGTGTGCATGTGGTGAGCGACTTAAGTGTAAAACAAAAAAAATTACCGCCTCCTGCCGTGGTGAGTAGACTGGCCGGCAGCGGCCGGCTAGTTCAATAGGGGTGACAGCTGACTAAGGCTGTGCATGAAAATCCGATTTTCACCTGACCTCTGACGTTTGTTACAATGAATGCCAAAGGGGGAGAGAGTCGTCCTCAGGTAGGGGGTAGGAGGTAAAGCTATGGATAAGGAAAAAACACCATTTTCAGCTGGCTTCCACAGATGGCGATGACATACCCCTCGTCATCTAAGCTCTTAAGAAGCTCTTAAGGAGCGGAGCAGCTGCTAGACAGCTGGGGTGCTGTTGGAAATAGGATTAAACTCCCTCTGTATAAAAGCTCTGATTTCTGTTGGAAAAAAACCATATCAACTCTGACCACAGTAACGTATACTACCACCACCACCAGCACCACCGCCGCCGCCACCGCCGCCGCCGCCAGTCACAGCTGATCGCCTCATTAAAGCATGTGACGTCGTCACTTCTAGTCACATGCTTCATCAAGTCGCTTCCAGTCGCGTGATCTTAAAGACCCTCACTTCCTAAACAAAAAAAAATGAAGAGACACGCTTCTTCCTCTCGAGAGGAAGAAGCGTGTCTCTCGATTGAAATCTTTTTCTTTTCTTTTTTTCTTAAAAGAGACAAACGCCCCTTAGAGTGCCACCCCCCCACCCCCCTAGAGTGCCCCCCTCCCCCCTCCCCCACTCCCCCCCACCCGCCCCATGCATCCTAAAAGCGCCCCCCTCCCCATGCATCTTAAAGGGGCCCCCCTCCCCTTCCCTCCCCTCCCCTCCCCTCCCCTCCCCTCCCCCCCCCTTATACACTCCAAAGAACGCTTCTACCTAGTTCAATAAGTCACTTCCAGTCGCTCGTAAAACAATAAAAAATGAAAAAAAAAACAAACTTATATCGTAGTGTTTTTTATTAGTTTACCGAAAAAAATAAGAGACTCACCTCCTCCTCCTCTTCTCCTCCTCCTCCTCCTCCTCCTCCTCCTCCTCCTCCTCCTCCTCCTCCTCCTCTTCCAAAATAAAAGATATCACATTTTAAAGCGCGTGACCCCTTAAAGACGCTCATCTCTTCATTAAGTCGCGTGACGTCACTTCTTCTTCTTCTTCTTCCGGTCACGTGATCAATCAGGTCACTTCCGGTCACGTGATCCTCAATGAGGTCACTCACTTCCGGTTGGCCATTAGGTCATGTGACGTCACTTCCGGTCACGTGACTCATCAGGTCACTTCCGGTCACGTGATCCTAAAGTAGGTCATATGACCTCACTTCCGGTCCCCTAAGTAGGTCATATGACGTCACTTCCGGTCCATAAGTAGGTCATATGACGTCACTTCCGGTCACGTGACCAAATGGCGGCCTCTGATTGGCTAACTAGGTCACGTGACGTCACCACTAATCCCCTAAGTAGGTCACTTCCGGTCACGTGACCAAATGGAGGCCTCTGATTGGCTGCAGGTCGATTGAGTAATAAACAGTACTTAACTATAGTCCCGTTCCGATACATACAATACTACTCACAGACACACAGACAGACCACGTGTGTAGGTACAGCCCAGGTACCAGCAGCACGTGACTTCCGGTGTGCGGTGAGCAATATTAGGTGTAAGCACCAACTGTGGCTGATTTAGATGATTGTAGCTCACCAGTATGTTACTCGTCTCACGAGCTGCATTCATGCATAATGTAAACAGATGGGTATTGTGCATTGAAGCAATAGGGCCAAGAAAATTTGGTTTCTAGTAATATAGTCTGACAACCCAGAGCTTTACTTTTCGCTTTTTCAGCATTAGGAACGCTGTCAGGTTTTTGCTCTAAAAGTCCTTAATAACTGTTCAGGTGACTGAAAACCAACCTCTTATTGGCCTTTGAAGGTGTTCATCTTTCTTTTGGTCTACATCATGTATACCAACCTAAGACTCTATCCTAGATATCAACAAAAAAAAGGACTACAACCTACATGTGGTAGTAAACTAGCTGACTACACTGCTACTGAGGCCCTGGATTTGAGTATACACAGAGACTCGTGCTTGGTAGGTAGTTGCCGGTACAGTCTAGGTGACCTGGCACTACATAGTGAGTAAGTAGCGGTAAGCCGGCCCGATATAGGACACGTGAGCAACTCACCTGCCCTCTGTATGTATACCCGGTATGTATGCCAACCCTCTACCACTACAGGAGGTACACCCCACCACTGATCATAACTAACATCAAACAGGTCAAAGTGTATGAGATATTGTGTGAACATCTTTGGGGCAGTTTGTTGTAATACTCATACACTCCTCATCAGTAATAATTATGTATCACCCATGAGCAAGCAGTGAAAAAATGGATGAGTCAATTCTCGTCTCTCGTAACTTGCAATATGAAATAAAAAGCCTAGCTGCACTCCAGGAGATGTAAACTATGACAAGAAGTACAAGCAGTGTTGTGTACAGGGTGGCCCGGTATTACACCATTCAGAATTTACAGCAGCAGCTGGTGTAGAATCATACTGGCAGCAGAAGCAGCGGCAGTAAGAGCAGCAGCAGCAGTGTCAGTTACCCGCACTCAAACCATTGAGTAAAACACATTAACGTTAGGAAAACGTGAGAATAACTCAATGGCAGTTTTTTCAGCCTCATGCAATTTCAACATTTCTTCATGAAGCTTTTTTCAAAAGAAAATCTTAAAAAATCATATTATGTGTTTTAGCTGAAAAAAAATACTAGCCAAATGTCGGTTTGTCTACACTAAAGGGTTCACGTTAGAGACCCAAATGTCAGCGTTTCCTTCAAGATAAAAGGGGTATTTAAGCATTAAGTTCATGGGAAATGGAGTGTCATCTTTGAGCCTGAACATGGATGGTGTCACGTTTGTATATGGAGTGCGGGGACCGGGAGTCCGTGTATCAGTCGGCAGGAATTTTGGGGCCTGCCTGGTAACCCTACCCGCCCCGTGATGGGGGTTCTGGACGCCGCCGCTAGGAGTAACCACGGCGAAAATAGAGCTGCTCGGGTGAGGCTAGGGGGGGACCACGCTGCCTCACCCTATAGACCCATGCATCAAGAAAGGGTTGCGTTCACGTTGGGTTTAGCCAAATCCTAATAATATTGTTTGTAACGACCATGTTTGTATTCATGTCATATCAGGATTCACAGGACAGCTAGCTTTTAAATAATAATTGAAATTATATTTTTGTATTTGACTCTCAACCCGGGCTCTCAACCTTCAGAAATGTTCAGAAACCTCATCAACAACTTTTCTGATAAGTCCCCTTTCTTGCTGTATTGGTCTATGGGTGAGACTGAGGGGCTGAGGGTGAAGTGTGAGACGTGAAGTGTTATGTATATTATACAGACGGGTTACACCTCCTCAGCCTGTGTGTAGTGTCCATACACATGGAGTGTGCAGTGCTCATAGACCACCGAGAAGTGTGGGGGTGCTCATGAGAAGAGGTAGGAGCGGGGAGGGGTGGACATGGAGACAGGGACAGAGGGAGAGCAGAGATAGAGATACTCAGATAGATATGGAGAGAGAATTAGAGGGACAGACCCGGCACCCCCAGCTCTTCTTGGACCAACATTTGCCTTTTTTATGTGAATCTTTGCTAGGGATTATTTTTAGATAATGCCCCCTACCCTTTTTGAAATCCTGTATCTGGCCCTGGTGACAGTGAGAGAGATACACGAATATAGAGACAGAGACAGAGACAGAGGGATGAGGAATGTAGAGAAACCCCCATAGAAACAGAGAAGGGGAGAAAGGCAGACAGAGATAGGGACAGGGAGATAGAGGGACAGGTGAGTATTAGTGTGAGTAGTTGAACAGGAAGTGATGCACAGCAGGAAAGAGGGGGTAGGGGATTGCAGAGGGATCCCCTCTCCCCTGAGGTTGGAAAGTCGCCGAAATGAAGGACCCAAGGTCACAAAGTCGCCTTTTTTGAACCTTTATCCTAGTGAGAATTTTGTCCAATAGTCGCCAGGTCGATTAAATGATTTTACCAGGTCGCCAAGTCGCCTGGAAAACAGTCCATGACGCCAGGTCGCTTTTGACCCCTCTGGAGCCACAAAGAGGATCAGGCAACAAGTGTAAAACTAAATTAGTTATTGCACTGATATTGGACGGATACAGACCCCCAGCCCACACACAGACTACCACAGGCTGACACTAACCACCTCTGCAGCTCAGACAGTCAGCTAGATTAGAGTAATGGAATCATGGTAACCATGGTGGTTACCAGGGTGGTTGCTATGGTGACCAGATCCCATCTTACCCCTACCCCAATCTGCCCCCTGCTATCTACCGTCTGCTATCTCACGGACAGATAGTGGGTGCAGTAAAAACAAGGCATGTTTTCATTAGGATTTATCCCCACACCAAGACTGCAGCCAAGACTGCAGCCAGGGTGGCTCACACGTCCAGCAGCCCCGAGAGGCATTGCACTTTGGAGGTAGGTCAAGGAAGTATAGACAAGGTTTACTATAGAGAGGCCTACATTGTAAAAAGTTAGTTGCCACTATTGTAGGTGTACCTTAGATTCTACTTTAGGTGTACAGTTTATTGTAGGTATAGCGTAGAATCTACTTTAAACCTACAGTAGAATTTACTGTAAATGCACTCCACAGTAGATTTTACTCTAGATCAACAGTAGATTTTGCTGTGTACTAGCTATTACAGTGTATTATAGAAAGGCCTAGTCAGCTCCGACCTCAGAAAAACCGCTATTTACCAATATTATTGTAAAGCCTGGAAGATTATAGTTTCTACTGGATAACTATAGATACACTAAATGTCCTATGATGTGTCAAATGGTGGTGGATTTTAATGTAAAAGATAACATTTAATTCAATATCTCTTAATAATGGTTCTTACTCAGCTTGGGAGAATGTAACGTATGGTGTGCCCCAAGGGTCCATTTTAGGCCCTACTCTGTTTATTTTATATGTAAATGATTTATCTAAATTAGACATTAGATGTGAATGTTTGCAATATGCTGATGATACGGTATTATTTGTGTCTGGTTATGATTTAAATTTAATTTCTAGTACCATACAAAAAGACCTCAACACTTTAATCACTTGGTGCGATGATAACTTGCTCACTGTTAACCCTTTAAGGCCGACCAAAAAAATCATTTGCTGGTGATAGGGGCGAGACATTTTCACAGAAACTCTCTCAGGGCCGGGCTTTGCTGATTCTCATAGAGTTATGTCGACTATAGTCGATGCTCGGCCAGCCATGGCATCGACTATAGTCGATGCTCGGCCAGCCATGGCGTCGACTATAGTCGATGCTTGGCCCTATAGGGTTAATGCTAAGAAAACAAAGACAATGTTATATACGTATGAAGAAAATGTTATATTACCCCCTGTGTATGTAAAGGGTGAGGAGCTTGATAGTGTGAAAAAGTATAAATATTTAGGAATATTTATGGAAAACAATTTGAGTTTTAAATCCAGTTTTCTAAGACAGTTAGCTCAGTAAATCAAAAGACTTGGCTAATACGTTATTTCAGGGAACATATGGATGAAGAGACAGCAATTTTGTTGTTTAAAACTATGCTTCTACCGTATATTGATAACAGTACTATATTCTTATCTGGAGTTAATTTTCTGGAGCAAAAGAAATTGCAAATATTGCAAAATGTTGGCATAAGAGTAAGCTTAAAAGTTAAAGACCCTATGTCCATTTCTGTAAAGGATATACATAGAAGGGTTAAGGTTTTGCCTACAGACCTTCGTAGGCAATATCTACAAGGTATTTTATGTTATAGATTAATTAAATTGAACTCTCTTGATATGGTTGTTAATAGAGTGACCAGAGCTGCTGATGGCCCTCTTATAAAGATGTACACAGCACATACTGTAAGGGTTCAAAAGTCACCCCCTGTGGATACATATATAGGACATGGAATAATATAAAATCAGATATAAGAGGTTCCGCTACCAGTGCATTTTTCAAAAATCAGCTAAAAAAGGCTATTGTTAAGTATTTTGAAACAGAATGGAGATAATATTATTATGATCTCCAATACACAAATCTCTAATGGGAATTGCATTGCATCGAACTGTGTCTCCCCAATATAAGCTTATATAAATGTACATTTATGTAACATATGATTCCTGTGTAAATATTTGGTATCACCTCATCATCATCTCCCCCCCCCTCCCCCTCCCAAGTAAAATCACAATGTCAGATTATCTCAAAGATTGGCATAACTTATGTATAATTGAAATGGAGGTGCTGTAAATATAATGCAAAAATAATATTATGTATCATTATAAGTATCAACCTCTTCTGTGATTCGATGGAAACAAATATAATCGCCTGTACTCTTATATTTTTCGTGATTACAGAATAAACTCATGTCAAATTGAAATTGAATTGAATTTAACAACCAAGCTATCAACCGTGCTGAGTCACAGAGACAGTACACCTAATTTGATGGGGCTTTTTAATTTTTTTAAAATTGCGGTTTGTTTACATTTAAACAATGTAGAAAAAAACATGACCGCTAATCTAGGCCCACAATAATTTGATTAGAATCGAAAAAGGTAAAAATGAAACACAAAGGAGCACTCATTTTAGTCTATTGACTGGGTCATTTCTCTTGTTGCATGTCAGGCCACATTTCACTCGGCCTCGTGAATTATGGCCTGACATGCAACTTGTGAAATAACCCAATCAACAGACTATAACTTGTGCACCTTTGTCTATTTCTCATACATCTATATCCCCCAACACAGGCTGAGACCAAAACGCGACAGTATATCTCCAAACCCTGTATATATACAGGGGATATAGAGGATGTAAGCTCTATATATACACAACCCAGACACCCCCCACCCCCCTTTACACCCACACACACATACACACTGTGAGCATGTAAACATAACTACCGCACCTTCGCATTTAAGTGCTTGGTATTGAACAAGCGCCGGTGTTCTTTAAGCGCTGGGGGTGTGAGAGTCATAAAAAAATTGTTAAGCACTTGAAATGGATCTTGAACAAGTGCGTGTCTTGTATAAGGGCCGGGGGTAAACAGCCCTCCAAAATGATAAGCGCCGGGGCGCTTAAACACGACGGTGCGGTATAGACCTCTAGTTCCACCCTGATAACTCTACAGCACTATTATAGTAGTATAATCATCATAAGACTGTATGTCTTGTTGTTGATTTTTACACAGAGACACTGCATCATCCCTATCATATCACATACAATTAAACCCTGTACTGAAATAGCTAATACTAGTATATCTCTTCTGTCACGGTCAATGGGCGCGATTACCTTAGTAGGAGGCTTAGAGTAGGAGAAAGCTGACTTCTAGACATGTTTGTAATAAAAGGGTCATTGAACCACTGTTTTCCTCTTTTTTTTCCTTTTTTTTTTACAGTACTCATCTACAACATGTAGAGCGTTACGGCATTAACTCATTTTAAGGAAGGCATCGTGTAGCAAGGATTTATGATAATTTGTCAGCCCTGTAAGTTCAACAACTTGCTTACAAAGTTACAACTCCCATTCATGCAGGGATGTATCCCTGCTGAATTAGCAGGGCTACAGATTGGAAATACACGAAGCTATACCTACAATTTCGACATTTTTGATGAGTCATGTGCTGAGAAGATTCTAGACCTCTACCTGCCTCCTGTTGTGTGTTTTGTCTTCTTCCTACCCTTTGGTCCCCCTCCGCCCCCCCCCAACACAAACACCCCCCCCCCCCCCCACAAACACCCCCTCCCCCCAGGGGCCGTTGTTTGGCCGCACCCCGTGCCGCCCCCTGGTGACCTTTACAGTAACTACAACACCTGGCACACAGAAGGTCCGTATAACGAGATGCCTAGACAAAACATATCCCACTAATTCGTAAATCAGGAAACCTCCTGTAGTCTTAAGAATGTTAGCAACTATAATGTACGTACTGCGATGGCCGCTGTATGCCTATAGGGGACCTGGGGGAAGTGTAAGCCCCCCCCCCCATAAAAAACAACTCCACAAAAAAAATAAGCCTTTTGGCAAACAATAACATTATGGACTTAGAATAGGCTATAGGTTCCCTAATCCCAAAGTAAGATTCCTAAATTTTCTTGAAAGACAAGCTCATACTCCCTTAGAACACATCAATTTTTATTTGAAATTCCTAAATTCTCGCCCAGTGCCCGAAGTCACTAGCTACTAAGAGTTATCCCCACCCCTTTCCCTCTGTAGCTCCTGATATGACTTTGTTCAGGCACCTGATCAGCACTTCTACCCCCCTCTGGTGCAGACTATAACGGCTAATGATGTCACGTAAGGTGCACATTGTGCACATGAGTCTTCAGCGTTTGCGGTTGTCATCCTAGACGGTTGTCTGGGCAGATTATTAAAATAATTTCATGCGTGGGACTATTGGGGCTCTTCATTGGTTTTGCCTAGAGAAGGGGACGCGCCCCCTGTGGGGTCTTCAGCTGACAAAATGGTTCTTAGCTGACAAAAGGGTACCCTTTTGTCAGCTAAAGGCTCACATGGGGGCTTAAGGCTACAAAAGTGGCGTTAAAGCACAAAAGTGGTTCTTAGCTGACAAACTCTATGGGGTGGCTCTTAGCTGACAAACCCTATGGGCTGGTTCTTAGCTGACAAACCCTATGGGGTGGTTCTTAGCTGATAAAAACCTATGGGCTGGTTCGTAGATGACAAACCCTACACAGTGGTTCTTAGCTGACAAACACTATGTACTGGTTCATAGCAAACAAACCATAAGCAGTGGTTCTTAGCTGACAAAACCTATGGGGTGGTTCTTAGCTGACAAACCCTATGGGGTGGTTCCTAGCTGACAAAGCCTATGTACTGGTTCATAGAAAAACACATCCTTATTATGTCAATAGTGGCCAGGCAAAAACACTATGTACTGGTTAATAGCAAACAAACCCTATTCATGTCAATAGTGGCCAGGCAAAAACACTATGTACTGGTTCATAGCAAACAAACCCATAGCAGTGGTTCTTAGCTGACAAACCCTTTACAGTGGTTCTTAGCTGACAAACTCTATGGGGTGGTTCCTAGCTGACAAACGCTATGTGCTGGTTCAGAGCAAACAAACCCTGTATCATGGATACTTGCTAATAGTTCCTAATTATTGTTTTTTTGCAATCAAATCCAATAATGTGTTTTAATTATCCAGGGATGCCAAGCGTAAAGATTTTTCGTAATTTTAAGATTTTTTACCCCAATCACGACCATTACGATTTCTGCTGGCAAATTACCATTTTTAGGATTTTTTTAAGTGTATAAATACTTGGCACCACTCAGCAGGTTAAGGGTATGTATCTAGAGCCAGAATCCCCCTTCATCCACTTACTTACAAACTGGTTACCATGCCGCTACCTACAAACTGGCCAACTATTAGTAGGCATTGATTATCACTTTATATACATGGAATATAAAGCCAGCACTTGCCTATTTGCAAGTGCATTTTAAGGGACATGCTATCGTTACGAATTTTTTTACGATATTCAGCAAAAAATATTACAATTTTGGGGTTCAAAAATCGTAACAAATACAATATGGTTTGTCAGCTAAGAACCACCCCATGGTGTTTGTCAGCTAAGAACCACCCCATAGGGTTTGTCAGCTAAGAACCACCCCACAGGGTCTGTCATCTAAGAACCACACAAATGTTTGCTAGCTGAGAACTACCACATAGGGTTTGTCAGCTAAGAACCACCCCATAGGGTTTGTCAGCTAAGAACCACCCCATAGGGTTTGTTAGCTAAGAACCACTACCTAAGGTTTTTCAGCTAGCAACAAACCCATAGGGTTTTGGCAGCTAAGAACCAACCCATAGGAGGAACCAACCCCCCCCCCATAGGGTATGTCAGCTAAGAGCCACCCCACAGGGTCTGTCAGCTAAGAACCACATAAATGTTGGTAAGCTAAGAACTACCACATAGGGTTTGTCAACTAAGAACCACCCCATAGGGTTTGTTAGCTAAGAACCACTGCCTAGGGTTTGTCAGCTAGGAACAAACCCATAGGGTTTGTCAGCTAAGAACCAACCCATAAGGTTTGTCAGCTAAGAACCACAGCCTATGATTTGTCAGCTAGAAACCAGCCCATAGTGTTTGTCAGCTAAGAACCACCCCTTAGGGTTTATCAGCGAGGAACCAACCCAAAAGGTTTGTTTGCTAAGAATCACCAGATGGGGTTTGTCAGCTAAGAGCTATCACACAGGGTCTGTCAGCTTAGAACCACATAAATGTTTGTTAGCTAAGGGCTACCATTTAGGGTTTGTCAGCTGAGAACCACCCCATAGGGTTTGTTAGCTAAGAACCACTGCCTAGGGCTTGTGAGCTAAGAACCACTATCTAAGGTTTGTCAGTTAGGAACAAACCAATACGGTTTGGCAGCTAAGAGTCACCCCACAGGGTATGTCAGCTAAAAACCACTGCCTAGAGTTTGTCAGCTAAGAACCACCCAATAGGGTTCATCAGCTAAGAACCACCCCAAAGGGTTTGTTAGCTAAGAACCACCCCATAAGGTTTGTCGGCTAAGAACCACTGCCTAAGGTTTGTTAGCTAGGAACAACCCCATAGGGTTTTTCAGCTAAGAACCAGTGCCTCAGGTCTGTCAGCTAGGAACAAACCCATAGGGTGTGTCAGCTAAGAACCACCCAGTAGGGTTTGTCAGCTAAGAAACGACCCCATAGGGTTTTACAGCTAAGAGCCATCCCACACGGTCTGTCAGCTAAGAACCACATAAATGTTTGTTAGCTAAGAACTGCCATATAGGGTTTGTTAGCTAAGAACAACCCCATTGGGTTTGTCGGCTAAGAACCACTGCACAGAATTTGTCAGCTAGAAACCACCCCACAGGGTCTGTCATCCTAGAACCACATAAGAACCACGGCCTATGATTTGTCAGCTAGAAACCAACTCATAGTGTTTGTCAGCTAGGAACCACCCCATAGGGTTTGTTTGCTAAGAATCACCCCATAGGGTATGTAAGCTAAGAGCTACCTCACAGGGTCTGTCAGCTAAGAACCACATACATGTTTGTTAGCTAAGAGCTAACATATAGGGTTTGTCAGCTAAGAACCACCCAATAGGGTTTGTTAGCTAAGAACCACTGCCTAGGGCTTGTCAGCTAGGAACAAACCAATACAGTTTGGCAGCAAAGAGTCACCCCACAGGGTATGTCAGCTAAAAACCACCGCCTAGGGTTTGTTAGCTAAGAACCACTGCCTAAGGTTTGTTAGCTACGAACAACCCCATAGGGTTTGTTAGCTAGGAATAAGCCCATAGGATTTGTCAGCTAAGAACCAACACATAGGGTTTGTTAGTTAAGAAGCAACCGATAGGGTTTGTCAGCTAAGAACCACCCCATAGGGTTTGTTAGCTAAGAACCACTGCCTAGGATTCCTCAGCTAGAAACCAACCCATAGGGTTTGTCAGCTAAGAACCACCCTGTAGGGTGTGTCAGCTAAGAACCATCCCATAGGGTTTGTCAGCTAAGAACCACCTCATAAGGTTCTTAGCTAAGAACCACAGAAATGTTTGATAGCTAAGAACTACCATATAGGGTTTTTCAGCTAAGAACCACCCAATAGGGTTCGTTTGCTAAGAACCACTGCCTAGGATTTGTCAGCTAGAAACCAACCCATAGGGTTTGTCAGCTAAGAACCACTGCCTAAGGATTGTCAGCTAGGAACCAACCCATAGGGTTTGTCAGCTAAGAACCACCCCATAGGGTTTGTCAGCCAAGAGCCACCCTACAGGGTCTGTCATCTAAGAACCACATAAATGTTTGCTAGCTAAGAACCACCCCATAGGGTTTGTCAGCTAAGAACCACCCCATAGGGTTTGTTAGCTAAGAACCACTGCCTAGGGTCTGTCATCTAAGAAGCACCCCATAGGGTTTGTTAGCTAAGAACCACTGCCTAAGGTTTGTTAGCTAGGATCAGCCCCATAGGGTTTGTCAGCTAAGAACCAAGCCATATGGTTTGTCAGCTAAGAACCACAGCCTAGGATTTGTCAGCTAGAAACCAACACATAAGGTTTGTCAGCTAAGAACCACCCCATAGGGTTTGTCAGCTAAGAACCACTTTTGTGCTTTAACGCCACTTTTGTAGCCTTATGCCCCCATGTGAGCCTTTAGCTGACAAATGGGTACCCTTTTGTCAGCTAAGAACCATTTTGTCAGCTAAAGACCCCACACCCCCTCCTTTTCCAAATCCTGGATCCGCCAATGCTCGTGCCATACTATTTGGTGACATGAGGTGAGGTTCAGAAAGTACCTTAGCTCCTCCCTGCTACCTCACACAGCTAGATAGAGTGGTGAGTGCTTCAAGTGCTACTTTGTGAGAGGTGGTGGTGGGGGTGGGGCATACATGCTATACAGTATAACTATACAAACAACTACTCCCCCGTCCTCTTGTCCTCCTCAAGTGTCCTGGTAACTCTGATCCCCGGGTCCTATCCCCCCCCCCCTCTCATGGTGTCACAATACGTGATGTTACAAGGTGTACCATGCAAGCACCTGGGTCCTCCTCTTGGAGCACGACTATGGCTCTATGTCTCTTGTTTTCTTGAGATTTACAAATGCTTATAGTATAGGAAGCGCCGTATTCAATGCCCCCCCCCCCCCATTGAATACACTGTGGCCGTATTTAATGGGCTTAGAAAAAGTTGTCTTTCTTTCAAAATGGTTTCAAATAAACAAATAAACACAAATGCCAACAACAGTGATATACGTCAGGGACAGTATCAATGAGTGTTGGCATTTGTCTTCTTCTTTGACGTTTCATATGCTCTGGACAGTTTGGATGTTCTTGTTATCCAAAGTTTGGCTGATCCAATTGAGAATCAGTCATTTATTGGCTTTGAACTTTGTACTTGGAGCAAACGGTGGGGGATTCGGGCAGTGAGAGCTTTCTCAGCTACCAATACTGTATTTTGTCACTACTTGCCTGATTAATATTACATGGTTAATAAACGTAATGTAAATCCATTGGGATTTCAAAATTGTAAAATGACAAAGCAGTTTTTCTTTTCTCACTATATTTCCCATACCTTTCAGCCCCCTAGAAAAGAGAAAGTGAAAAACCTACCTCATCATATTTTCAGTGCTTAGAGATGAGAATCCTTTTCATTGTGAGGTACATTCTTTTTGTATTGTCTATTCTTATTGCAGTTGGCAGCCCTATACTTCCCATCCATTCACCTTCACACACAGTCTGCCCCTACTTAACATGAGCGATAAAAAGGGACTTGTTGATATTTACAGCACACCCTGCAGGGGGCGGATAGACAGGTAGACCTCACCCTATCTACCTGTACACAGATACATAACCATTTAACCACTGCATGCTGCTAAAAGGCATGTGTTGTCATGATGCACTAACGCAGTGCTGGGGACTAACTCGCCGGCGCTGCACTGGTGCATCATGACGACTCTTTGGGTGTGTATCAACCCGATGGGCTCGGCAAGATGCAGGAATGTAGCCCCAGTTACTTGCCAGTGCTGCTTTAATGCATCATGACGACAAGGAGCAGAAAGCATTAAAATAATGTGCCGTCCCTAAAGGGTTAGAGGGATTTAAAAAACTAACCACTGTGCACTGCCCCTGAGGATACCTGGGGTGCACGATACCACGGACTGGTAGCCACTCCACTGTAGACATGTAATACCACTGACAACAGCTAAACTGTGGTACACGATGCCACAGACAACAGCTAAATTGTGGTGCACGATACTACTAAACCAGCTTACACTTAACAATAAACGTTTTTAACGTTATACAATGTTGGCCATAATAACTGGGATGAAAATGGGCTGCCGCACCCCTAGGACTTTCCCACCTCATTTCATGCATTTTATTCATTTAAAATGCGCAGGATAAATGAACTTCTATGCGGTACATGTGCAGATTCAGACTCTGGGGATTAGTTTGTCCAGGCAGGACGGGTGCTTCGTCCCTAGTGGTGTGCACTGTGCATATACAGGTGTACCTAGACAGTGGGACAAGGGGTGCTTTACCCCACCTCAGGGCAAATAACTAAGGCCATGGATATAGTCTTCGCAAGAGCATGGAAATCACTAACTATATACATGTACATGAATTAGACCATTTTTATATAAGCATTGCTACAGTAAACCGTGTGTATTTGTTACATTTATATGCAACAATACAGCGGATTATAACCCACCAATAGGACCACCTGCCTGGGATGGCAAGGGTCATCCCAAGTTAGCATGGAACGCATAGCATATAGGCACAGCTCTAGGTCATTCCCTCTTATTGCCTTATTTCTATTTTTGTTTATCTCATGTGTGAACTATATGACCATCATATTGTAAAAGAAGATGATCCACCAGATGGCCCATAATCTCAGATCATCAACCTCATTGACTTAGGTATAAATAAACGAATATATATACAAGACAAAAAATACACTATCTACGTTGGTATCTGTCCCCTATGTACGCCCTGATAAACCTGCCCAAAGAACACTCAACATACTAAAGTGTTCTGACCTGCCAAGTTCCCATGACAAACTACCAGTGTGACTGGTATGTCCTTATCTCTGCACATTAAGAGGACAGATGTTCCTGATGAGATCTTTTTGCTGCAGGACTAAGATTTTTTGGCAAACCAGTAGCCGTTGTCAACGGTGCCGTTGTCAAGGACCCGTTGTCAAGGACACGTTGTCAACCAGTCGTTGTCAAGGAGCTCTATTCTCACTGACAGCACACATACATCACACACTCAATAGCTGGCAGCTTCTGATTGGCCGAGACTAGGTCACATGACTACAGGACGGCAACCAATAGGAACCCAGCACGTGGCTGAAGGAGCAGCTCACCCAGATGGCGGCCATTTTGAATCAGGAAGATCCAAGGTAGCACAACCCTAAATCCCCCCAGTAATAAGGTAATGGTGGGGGAGTGTAGGGCGGTGGTTGTGTTTATCTACTAGTTATAATATAGTGGCATGAGGCCTGAGGGTGCCCACGTGTACCCTGGACTATTTCTGACTAGGGTGGAGTAAGGGGGAAGGTGGATCAGACTCGGACCAGGGCCAACCCTAGACTTGCTGCAGTTCCCTGTAACCTTCATATCTCCTCTATTACCCTGATTAAAATGCCGTTGGTTTTCTCACCTTTTCAACATACTCTCTCAGAGACTTGGCGAGTCTTGTCCAACCAAGAAGGGTAAACGGGACGGTGCAGGGACAACAACTTTTTTCACTAAAGGTAGGGGGAGGAACCATCCTCCACCCACCCACCTGGCCCTTTTGCTGAGAAATCTAATGTTTCTAATTATATTCCAATGTTCTGCGACACTCTGTGCTTACCCATTCTCCCTTTCACAAGGTATCAGGCTCGCATTGCGGTGTTTTAATGCAACATGTCCTGTCGTTGGTATGATGCATGAATGCAGCCCTGATGAGTAACTCAAGCCCCCGTGAGTAACTCCGCGGTGCTGCATTCATTCATCATGCCGACTTAAAAGAGTTGATACACTCACAAAGTACTCTCCTTAGAAGTTATTATACTATTGATCCTCCTTACCCTTTCTAAAGTCCGAAAAGTGACACCACGTCCCAGAAGCTCACCCTACTTTGAGAGCTGGGTGTCAATATGATAACTGAGCAGAAAGGGGGCATGTGTATGTCTTACCGAGCAGCGATCTGCAGGGGGTAGAGAGGTAGCCATGTTTTTAGTGCTGTGTGTGTGCGTGTGAATGTGTGTGTTGGGGAGGGTGTGTTATGGTGTAGACGCCACTCGCCCCGTCAGTTACCCCACTATACAAATGGGCCTATAGCTCTGACACTGTGCCCCTTTCTTACACTGATAATTTATCTTCATTAGAGGTTGTCCACAACCAATATTCCCGCTTTAAAGAGAGTAATGGCCTTCGTACAGAAAAACTATAGACTCGTCAGCCCTGGCACAGCATAGTCAAGTTGAATACTTTGGGACTGGCACTCAAGCCTTGTCAGTTAGAAGATCCACCTCAGTTTTTCAGTGTAGTTATGGAAATGAAGGTTTGATATCTCTTAGACCACTGCAATTACCACACTATATATGCTTTAATTTGGTACAAAATAATCTCATTTTTTGCCATGTCTATGGTCTATGGCAAAGTCTGGATTGCATTAAAATTATGGAAAATAACCTATAAATGAAACCCTAAAAAAGTTATAAATGAAACCCTAAATTCTGCAGCTATGTAGGAGAGCTCAGGGTGGGCGCCATGTTGTTTACGTGGCCTGTTACTGGGTCGGGTTGTCTTCCACCCCTTCTATGTACCAGACTGGCACGTGCCATGCCGACCTTACCCGCCCCGGGGGGGTCTACAACCCCCCCCCCCCCCCCACACACACACACACATACACCGCCCTCAATCCAACCCACAGACACACCACAGGCACATAAACACAACCATTCAGCCTTCTGTTTTACCCATGCTTCAGGGGCGGATACAGGATTTTGAAAAAAAGGGATGGGGGGGGGATGGCCTTTTCTTGAATTTGACATGTGACATGGGGACCCCCCTCCCCCACTCTAGAGACATCAGTTCAACGTTAAATCAATGTTCAGAAGTGATTGAGACATATTGGTAACCATAATTATATTAACGCTGACCCAACGTGTTGTGCCCACCATCAATGTAAAGTAATCACCCATTTAAGCGCAGGGGTTTCAAACAAGCACAGGGCTTGCAATAAACTCAGGTCCCAGATAAGGAGTGAGAGGTACATGTATAGATGATATTTAAAAGGCCATGTGTGTTTAAAAGGGTATTTATGGCAGATATACTCAGGGATCCAGATAAGACAGGCGGCTCCATCCCAAGCCTACCCCAATGGTCCTACATCACCCAATGTCTGGTATTTGCTTAAAAGCATGCTACCCTGGCTGGGCTAATACTGTAACACTACCCATGGTAAGGTCCCCATCAGTCATTTAAGGTCAGCAGAGTGATTATATGCACTATGTCTTTTTATCTGATAACTGGGGTTGGTGCATTCTTGAAGGGTTGGCATGATGCACCGATGCAGCACCGGTGAGGCACTTGCTAGCGCTGCGCCAATGCATCATAAAGAAAACCTGCATCATGATGCTACCTTTAAAGGGTTTAAGTGTATCTTTACTTGATCCTATGCATGTATGATACTCAGCACGCTGTCCATAAATGGTTAATGCTAGAGTATATCTTTAACTGATCTACATGTACCACAATACGCATCCTATGCCGTCTGACTGATCCCCTTGTTGGCGATGTTGGTATCTACAACGACTCCTTTCTTAGCTTTGCCGCTATACTTTACTCTGTTCAATGTGTACGGCCATCGCCCTTCCCTTTTTGAATCTTTTTGAAAACATCTTTTTGAAAACGGCTATAGCCGGCTAGAAGGCTGCTGCATCAGCATGACTGCTCCTACTGCTGGACTAAATGACCTGCTGGATCTCTTGTTACATGTCAGGTTTTATGGCTTGTACATTGGAGCATTATTAGGCAGGCCCGTAACTAGCCCTCTTAGCGGGGTGGTTCGTTTTTGGCCATGGTGGAAATTGACACAATTATTTTAATGGTGAAACTGGGCTTTTCTAATATGAGGTGGAATTTTTTCGGATATACATGTCTTTAAAGAGAAAAAAACTGAGTTTAGAGTATCTAACTAATCTTTCATGGTTTTCTCTCTAGAATCCTTAATAGTTGTCCGATCGATAAGCCGTAAAAAATAAGATGCACATAAATATATCCTCTTCATACTGAGCTAGGATGGAACACTTTTTCCCCATCAGGGAGCTGGGGTGGTTCGTTCGAAACGACGAACCCCCCCTAGTTACGGGCCTGTTAGGGTTCCAGAGAGAAACACATTTGGCATAAACATTTTAAATAACATAACCAGAAATAGTACATACTATAATGTTTCAATAGGAATATACAAAAAGGCTGTATTCATTCAACTGTTCAATGTAAACTCTTGATTTATACAAGATGAAAAGTGCCCTTGGGTATCCGGGCTTGCAAAATTTAAAACGGTCCTGCAAAATAAAAGATCTGCAGGACCAAATGTCATGCATGGCAAAAAAGTTCTCAATCATGTATTCATCACCCACATTGGGTACACAGGTCACATGTGAAGTGTGTACCCTCCTCCACCCCCTCACCTGTGACGTGTTCACCAGTGTGTAAGGGGTCAGGGGTTCGTTTAAGTGAAAGAATGAAAGCAGTAAGAATTGCAATTCACACTAAAGAAAGAGGCTGAAAAGAGCAACCTATACAACATGGTCTTCAATTCTCCTTTCCGATTTCCTGTAGCGTTTCACAATGTATTCTGAGGATGCTTCTACTTACCCTAATAGAGAAAATGTCATTATTTTGTTAAGTTTGGTGAACATAATATATTTAAATAAAACTCCCCACATCAGCTTCAGGTGCGAATATCTTTGTCGATTACAATATCATTTTTACTCCTCTAGAACTTTCATCTTCATACATATCTCCACTAATACGGGGGTTTAAGCCTTAACATTTCATATCTCGGGCCTATTTAGGCTACCTTAGAATAGGTAGTATTAGTTGGAAACGAGAAAACATTGACTAAAAAATTTTAGCGCGAGACTCGTACTCTAGAAGTACAGAAAGTGGGCGCCAGTCTGCCTGAACTCTACACTCATCCCTTAACCAAAGATATAGTATGTGCCCTGAATACAGCTCCCTTAGCTCTCTCTCTCTCTCTATATATATATATAGTTGTTTCTGTACCATGCACAGAGAAAATGAGTCAAAAGGGAGTCCAGGCTGCCTTCAGAATGACTCCCCTCCTTAGGGGAGCTCTGGCTGATTAGGGGAGCATAGGTGACTCCCTGGCTCATCTAAGGGAGCTACCTATAGGAGTCATATAGCACCCCCGATCACCTAAAGGCGTTAGCTAAGGACTGGGGCTCCCCTCCCCTCTCCCCCTAGGGAGGGGAGTCATTCTTGGGGCAGCCTGGACTGCCTTTTGACCTTTTATTTTCTTTGTGTGAACCTAGTGGGAGGGTCTGGCTTTCATGTTGACTTTCTCAACTATCTATAGTATTTATGTACCTGTGTTGTGCTGTGTTTGTATTGGCCTCTTATGACCTTAGTATTGACAGGAGGGTGTGATGTCAGTTATAGAGGCTGACCTTTTATACACCGCCTGCCCTTTGGTAGACTAGGAGGGGCATGTTTGGCATGCTAGATATGGGCCATTACTATTAAGGATATGTGTTGTATATCTATAGCGCTGAATTTCCCTCGTTGATAAACTTAGGAATTCCATCTAATATATCCCTTTGTCTTCATTTCAGTCATGTTTCTTTCATTGAAATAAAATAATTATGGTATCACTGGTACAAAAAACATAGGTTTACATTTAAATGGCAATTTATCTGCTCCCTCTCCCGCGCCATTTGTTAGAGGAAAATTCATGATGTATCAAACTCCTCGATGCGACTAGGTAGTCTAGGGCTTATTAAACATAAACATAATTTGCTGCACAAAATGTTTGCATTTAAGCAAATTCAACAATACCTAAAGGCACATTTTAAGCATATTTGATACTAGTAAATATCAGAATTAAATGTCTTTATAGCCTTTAAGACATAATATTATCTATGGCATTAATTCAAGCTACCTAAAGTGTTCCTTTAAGCACCTTTAATTTGTTTATTTAAATGCAAACATTGATGCAATGATACAGACTGCATTGACCTAGACAGTGGGTATGGCGGTGCCTGGTGCCTTTGTCCCTATACTACTTGTTTACTGTAGAGCTGCCTGCTGGAGCTGCTATAACTTATAAGTGCTGCTGCACCTTGACGCCGCCAGGTGCCGCAGTGCCTCCACCTGTTCCCGTCTACCCCCAGGCTGTTTACTCTATGGTACCCATAGACAAATAGCTGTATACTATAGTGCCCATAGACATTTATCTGTAGTAGTAGATGTACCATAGGGAGTTAGCTGTAGTAGTGAATGTACCCATAGAGAGTTAGCTGGGACAATACTCATAGACAACTGACAGACACTTTGCTGTTGTAGCCGTAGACATTTATCTGTAAAAGCTCATATACAGATATCTGTTGGCTCCCTATACCATCTGCCCTACACGACCAATCTCTCAGTCACTATAGCCTAACCAAGTTAGTCATACCCACATTTGGCTCCCTATACGAGCAGCCTAGTTTAGTTAATATTGGTAGGTGGTCAGTACTGACCAACTCACCTTAGTCTTTCCATTTTAGTCAAATAAAGTTCTTTTGGGTAGGTCATTAGTCATATTTTGTTTTGCCTCAGTCATTCTTAAAAAGCACTTGGTCATGCATGAGCAATGTCCCTATGGCCAACCTGGGATAGTCACTACAGACTAAGGGCTGGAGAATTTAGATTATTTGTGTAGACATTAAATTCTACTCAATTCAATACTTCTTATTTTTCATTGCAGCCAGGAAACACTATGGTCCGAGTTGTCCGATTTCAACACTACAGTAACTCTTTTCCACGTACATTACAGCTAGTGTCTATAGCTACTTCTAGGCAATGTCAAGATGAATAAGATCCAGCGTTCCAACTGACATAGTGCAAAAGGTCAAGTAACATAAGTAGTGTGATTACTCATGAATTATCTAGTAAGTAGACATACAGCTGTAGTATCTGTAATCCACTAGTATACCTGTAACAAAAGTTGAAGGAGCTGCAGTTAAGTGACAACTGGAACATGCATATGCTCCCCTAATCTTGATTGTGTGCTCATTTCGATCTATCTATCTATCTATCTATCTATCTATCTATCTATCTATCTATCTATCTATCTATCTATCTATCTATCTATCTATCTATCTATCTATCCTCTATCTCTCCTTCCCTCACTAACTCTCTCTTTAGTTCCCCCAGCCTGCTGTCCGTCTGCCCCCCCCCCCCTTTACACACGGCCTGGTCTGTGGGTGGCTGTGTTTACCTTGGTCCTTATTTATGTACTCAGCATGGTACGTCTGGTAGCATTCAGGGCCCAAGGGGATCACATAGGGTCTGTGAGGGGGATTCTAGACCCAAAATGAACTAACTCATCACTAAGGATGTGGAGAAGTTTCAATGTAAAAAGTTGGTTACCAATTTTGTAGGAGTATAGTAGCTTCTACCGTAGGTGTACAGTTCATGGTAGGTAAACATTAGATCCATGAGATGGGCAGAGGACAGGGATCCCATAGCCGAACTATCATCTACCATCTGAGTAGCTGAGTCGTATAATCTAATGTAGTTTTACAGTATAATTGTACTACAGAGTTTGTGTACATGAGCAGTATAATCTACTGTTGTATCACAGGGTATTAAAAATAACGCATTTCAGGTTCATGGGATATTTACAGTGTATGATATCCAATGCCTGAGAGAGAGTATAGAGGATATTGATTCAACGTTATATCGCTACATAAAGCATTAGAAAACCGTACCTCTTGGGGGTGTTGTACTATTTCTAGTATACCGTCATGGATCAGGTCCCCCCAATATAGGTCATAACCCAAGGTCATAACCTTACTAAGAATAACCCAGAATCAAAGCATGGTTGAAGATGTACGATGACAACCCAAGTAGAACCCGCGTCCCACTGACCCCCTTTTGGTTGTAACACTTTATGCATCAATTGGACTGGTGCATCACACCAGCGACATCTAGGCCCTGATCACGCCGACCCTTCATGTGTGTTTCACCCGCATAGGGTCGGCATGATGCATGGTTGCAGCCCTGGCACGTCATTCACCAATACTGCATTCATGCATCATAGTAACAAAGGACAGAGTGTATCAAAACAGTGCGCTGCCCTTACAGTGCTATCCGGTGAGCACAGAACATTGAATCAAAATTGGTAAATAGTTGTCAAGGTTGATTCAATATTGATGCAGATCGGATTCAACGTTGAACTGAATTTTGTGTCCATTGCATGGGTATAGGCAGCTGCAGGCCCGTAACCCCCATAACTAGCCCTCTTTGTGGGGTGGCTCGTTTTAGGATATGGTGGAACTTGACACAGTTATTTCAATGGTGGAACTTGCCTTTTCTAATATGCGGTGGAAATTTGTGTGATATATTTAAAGAGAAAGCTGCGTTTCATGTATCTAATCAATCATTCATAGTTTTCTCTCTAGAATGCTTAATAATTGTCTGATTGACAAGCCGTAAAAAATGAGATATAGACAATTATGTCCTCTTTACAGTCACCTAGGTTGGAACAACTTCCTTCCTTCAGGGAGGTGGGGGGGGGTCGATCAAAACGACGAACCCCCCTATTTACGGGCCTGAGCTGCTAAGGGGTTGTGTACTGTATGCTCCAAGGGACCAGGTGATTGGGCATAATGCTACAGGCCCTCTATAGACGGTAAATGACTGCACCTCACGGAGGTCCACAGGTCATATGGTAAACATGTACACACTGCCACGTATTACAGCTCAGAGAATTCACTCTTTGCCTCATGGGTATCTGATCCTGAAAATAAAGTGTCTTGACTCTTCCTAGTCAGTTGTATTTGAGAGGAAAGCAGAGGCGGATCCAGGATTTTGGAAAGGGGGGGGCGTGATATAGGCAATGTACTGGGGGGGATAGGACATTTTTACATCAAAATGTACAGAAAAAAGGGTGGCGCACGCCGGGTCCCCCCACCCCCTCAATCCGTCTCTGGAAGCGGGGGGGGGGGGGGGGATCAGATAGCAGGAAATGAGACCTGACATGGTCATTGCCTTGAGAAGTCCTCAGTAGTGATATAGAACTTGGTGCTGCCTTGATGATGCACATTTAAATTTCTTACATTCCTCATCCCTGTTTTACCCTTTAAGCACGGTATGTCGTTAAAAGATGACATTTGTCGTCGTAGTGCTTAATGAATAACTCGCGGGCACTGCATTGGTACATCATACCGACCCTTCGAGAGTGTCTCAACCCCCATAGGGTCATCATGATGCGTGAATGCGAGTTACTCGCCAGGGCTACATTCACGCATGATGATGACCAAGGAAATTATGTATTAAGGCATTTTGTCACCCTTAAAGGGTTTTAATGCATTTTATCGGGTAACTTGGGACACCTGCCAAACATCTGAGGACCTAATTACAATCTGGAAGTTTTGAAACATGCTCATTAGGGTTAACCCCATTTGAGGACGGCTTGTTGGAAATATGATCTGACATCTAGGCATAATTATATTTGTATGTCGGATTTGATAAATTTATCACTCTTCAACCTCCGCCAAGAAATATATAAATCGAGTTGCGGGCAGGAATGTTTCTTACACAATTCCAAATGGACTGTAAATGGGTAAAAGCATCATATAATTCAATTTCCACAAATAACGAATATATTTATATACTTCGTATTCATCTCAAATCCCCTCCCCCCCCCCCCAAAAAAAAAGCTGGGGTGGGACCTGTTTTGTAGCTGTATCAGCTGGGCTGAAGCAAACCTGATTTTTGGCCAAACAAGAGTATGAATCAACATATGAGAATACGTCCTAGCTTGCCAAACCCCAGAGTCATGATGAGACTGAGACAGCAGTGTAGCTCACCCCTTACCCCCCCCCCCCCCTCCCCCCATCCACCCTACATGACCAGGGAAATCTCATCACTAGTCTAGCCGGTCAGACAGTCGGAGCTCCATGCGGCTTACACTAATATTCTGGCCTTAGTCAGTACTGGCCAACAACCCAGTCACTATAGTTAGTCATTTTCTGGCACTCTATACAAGAAATCTTTGATAGTTAATAATGTTGGGTCGGTGAATATGGGCCAATTCACCTTAGGCTTTCCATTTCTATGATTATAAGATTAAGTCTTTTTCATTAAGGCGTAAGTCATATAATTTTTGGTTTTGGCTCAGTCATTTTTGAATGTCAGTTGGTCAGTACTAACCAATGTGCACTACAGACATGGGGGTTTAGAGATACTCAGGGGCGGATCCAGGATTTTGGAAAAGGGGGAGCGTAAAATAGGCAATGTACTGGGGCTATTGAATTCTTTACATTAAAATGTACATGAAAATAGGGGGGGGCGTACGCCGTGTCCGCCCCCGCCTGAATCCGCCCCTAGATACTGGCAGTGTGTAATACAGATAGGAGAGCTGTAAAGTAGTACCCCTTTCTTCCCTTCTCCCACAGAAGAGTCTTTCTTTCACCCTTTCCTTCATAGAAGATTTCTTTTAAGCCTGTAGCTTGGGGCAGAGATGAGTAATGATGGAGCCTCTGCCAAGGGAGATTGCCCCCCCCTGCACCCCCCCCCCCTCTGCAGGCTCAGCCTCCTCCCCAGCTTGTAGGTAGCTTGTTGTGCAGGCTGCAGGTCTATGAATAGACACCAGGGTATGGCGGGTGACTGACTAACACATACATGTGGACCTAGAACTCCACATCACCCCAGCCACATCACCCCTACACCACAAACCTCATGTACAGCACCAAGGGGCACCTGTATCATCACTGTTTAGTCTATATTAATATCTGTAGGTATGCAGCTTACATAATGTTCTTGTGAAAATTAAAATATTAATTTAATTTTTTTCTATAAAGGTCAATGACAATAAGATCATCCACGTTACAGTGCATTGGGTCCGCCACTTACTCCCCACATATTAATATGCAGTTGTGAACAACACAATAACCAACACAGTAACCTTCAAGATCTGCATTTGATAGTTGAGTCAACTGGAGAGATAATTTAATGTTGATTATGTGATAAGATCAATCACTGCAATGGCCATACAAATGTTGCTATATCAATTCTGAATTAGAAAAAGACCTCCTCTACTAGTGTTAGACAGTCGTTAACCGCCCACATAATCGCCACCGTCCCGAATTAGCAATGGTAGTACAGTGAAATAAATAGACAAATGCCAACGCCCATTGATACCGTCTCTGCCGTATCTCATGAGTGGGGGCTGGGGCCATATCCCACAAAGCCACAGGCTGAGTGGGATATGCCCCAGCCCCCACAAGTGAAATACAGCAGAGAGGTATCAATGTTGTTGGCATTTGCATTTATTTTTTTATTTTAAGCCATTTAATGAAGAAATCCAGCTTTTTTCTAGCCCATTTAATACGGCCACATTGGATTAACCCCGGGCTACAGGGCAGGTCATGAGGTCTCATATTATCTTAGGCATAGGGTGATGGAAATTAGCAAGCAGAAGCTGCCATAATTATGTCCGGCCAATACGGGATTCCTTTACATAGCTCACTGCCCTTGCAAGATATTCCTTGGAAACACAGGACAGTGACAGATTTTCCAATTTGGATTAACCTATTTATTCAGCATCTTTGTGACAATGTCTTCTAATCAGGAAATGTCTCATGTGGGACAGTTATAATATCCCTTATTTTCGCCCATCTCTGTTCATGAATACATATGCAAAGCACAGGCTGACAAGCTCACTGCATAAATGATTACATTTGATTAAACACTTTAAGCAGCTTTAAGTTCAGTAATGCCATGTTAATGTCACTAAAAGGTCATAACAACAGTGCCATTGATTGGCATTTATTGTATTAGATATTCTGAAAGTGTTCATTTAAGCCTACTTTATTTAGTTAAATTCAAACATCCATGCAGAGTGCAGTCTGAAGGTCTCCACCAGAGACCCAGGCACCTCATTAAAGATACCCCAAGAGATCAGATCAATTCATAAGTAGGTCACACAATCTAAATACAATTTTGTCCAATCTCATTTTAGCCCTGGTGGCGGAAAGTGGAACTGTAAGATGTTGGCAATGTCAGACAGGGGTGTGATGGCCTGGGGCCAGCACAGAAAGACTTGTCGGTGTCAGATACCATGTGTATATACTATATAGTACTATCTGGTATCTGTCTGTACGCTACAAGCTAGAGTAGGTCCTTGTAAAAAGGACAGGGTAAGAAATATGGGATCCTGGTACCACGCGCCAACTGAGAAATACTCTGGTTCCCTTGGGCAATGAACATAGTATAGAAAGAACCTAGTAACAAGAAATGAATGAACCTATTCATAAATATGTAGAGCTAATATGTCAATTCATAGGCCCGGGTCTAGGGTAGGTTCACCACTTTCAACCGGTCTGATCCATGTTTTATCATGAGCTACCTTTCAGGTCTAATTGCTCCTAAAGTTTTTTGTGCATATCCTTCAGAATTGAACCAAACTTTAGGTATTGTTCTGAAGAGTAACACTCATGATGTCTTACAATGCCATATGTCAGGTTACAGTATTTAATTCCATGATTTATCAGAGTATTCAGAATTGCCCCTTTTCACCCTAAGTCAGCCAAAATGCACCTTGAGTCAGCCATATTACAACCACCAGAAATATGTGGCAGAAACCAGTCATTTTCTAATTTTCATCAATGGATGAATGCATGCATCATATATCAATATGTTGCAACTAACAATAGAGAAGAAAACGATTTGTTGAATATGAAATAATCAAGACAAAGTTAGTACTGTACCTCAGGTGAATATAACTGCATTACGAGCTATCAATACAAGTAAATATTATTTGTATGAGCAATAAGGACTAAATATCACATTATAGACATGCAGTATGGAATTCTATTGAATATATTGGGGGCTATGCCCCCTCGCCCCCTTCCCCCCTCATTTTGTGTTTCACCCTTGCCCTCTATACACTACACAAGTAGGCCTGCTATCCGTAACCCTGTAGTAGAAGAGGGTATTCTGGGAGGAGGAATTATTCACAAGGGTAGGGGGAGAGTTCTTAGACAGGAATTTAGGTTGAGAGAATTCCAGGGGGGATTCCAGAGAAGAAAACCCCATGGTTGACTTAGGGTATGAGGTGGCTGACTTAGGGTGAATTCATGGCTGACTTAAGGTGAATTGGGTATACCTTACAAAATCAGTCCTAAAAATAATTTAGAAAATTAATTTTGCTCAATAAAGTCATGATTTGTGTAATTTAGATATATACCCAGCTCACAAAACCGATCGACACTGTGTATGGAAGGGACAAATATTTCAAATCAACTACCAAAGAGTATGAACAGTGGAGAGATTTTCATTCTCTGTTTGTCAAAACAGGTCAAACAGGGGTACTTCTGACTGATTTTACAGTATGAAAAAGAGTGATAACGCAGATGCAATGTGCAGTTCATATTTGCAAAACACTTCAATTCTTAAATCAGTGGGAGTTCATTGTCACCAGGTGCATACTAAACTTGTAACTTCATGTCAAAAGTGGTTAACTCAAGGTATGAGTTTGACTTAGGGTGAACCTACCCTATAGGTTGACACATCAGCCTTATGAGCCCATGTAGAGCCGTGTTCATCATATCAGTCCAGAGCACAACCCCGCCCTATCTTTCCCATCTCTGGAACTGTGCATCATGTATACACTAGACTAGGGTAGACTACCCATGATATGACTAACTGGGCTGTTGGTACCTTGAGTAGACTGGCATCTAGATCAGGAGCCCTGTGCAGAACAGGTTTTATGCGATTGGCCCTGAGGATGATCAGCCCAATGTCTATGATAGTGGCTCCAGATGGGTCAAAAGCGACCTGGCGACCTGGACTGTTTTCCAGGCGACCTGGCGACCTGTTACAATAACTTAAGCGACCTGGCGAATTTAGAAAAAATTGGTAATACATTTTTGTAGTCTAAAAAGCGACTTTGTGACCTGGGTGCTTTAATTTCGGCGACTTTCCGACCTGAAAGGGGGACCCCTCTGCACCCCCATGATAGCCCTGTGGAAGTTTGGCATCATGATTAACACCACCCTGATTGAGACATGCAGGTCTACTCATGGTACCAACAGACCAGCTCGTCACATCATGAGCGGTCTACCCCTACACGGTTAAAGTCAGCCCTACATATTTCCAATTGTACAGGTGCTACTTCTGACGGTCTACAATTTAACCCCTTAAGGGGCAGGAGAACCCCAATATAGCACAGCCCGACGTGTGACGTCAGAACCCCAATAGAGGACAACCCTAGAGTGAGGTGTCTATCCTGAATGTCATGACCCCGGTGTGTGTGACCCCGTTACCAGGGTAACCCCCTATACACACCCCTCACCCCGTCTCCTACCTGACCTACCTGGTACTCACATACGGGACAGGTACTGAGATAAACCATACACCGTAGTGGCCTGACGCCTGCGCTTATACAAGACCTGCGCTTATTCAAGACCCAAAATTGACTACATAATCATTTCAATAGCCTCCCATGTCCTGCCTTTATTTGAGACCCCTGCGCTTATTCAAGCCACTACGGTAGTATCAATGTTATGCTAACCCTTTAACATCTGACTAATGCCATATAAAATCCATGTTAATCCTTAAAGGTTTGCCTGATCTCTTGAAGATTATATTCATTGTCATGAATTGCGAACGCCGTGCCAGTGGGTAACTCACCGGCACTGCGTGTATGCATCATGCCGACCCTTCAGGAGTGTATCAAACTTGTAGGGTTGAGCTGATGCATGAATGCAGCACTGGCGAGTTGCTAGCTAATGCTCACCATGACAAAGGGAATGTACATTAAAGCACTATGCTGCCCTTAAAGGGTTCACATGCTATAAGTCAGAGTCTGGTCATTTATAATATGCTTCCTTCAGCTTACGCTCTAGTTATGGATAACACAATAAATCATACTAAATATGACCAGTATAATGACTGTGGTTTGTCCCCGTGTCTTACACAAGTTGCAGTTGGCTGCAGACCTGGCGACCTGGGCTGTTTTGGAGGCGACTTTCGACCTAAAACAATAATATAAGCTGCGACCTGGCGACTTTTAGATAAAATTGACAATAGATTAAGGGGTCCAAATAAGCGACTATTTGACCTGGACCCCTTTAATACCATCCTTAATTTCACGCCTTTTCGATCTCACTGGGGAGACCCCTCTGCACCCCATAATTGGAGAAAATAGTGTGTTTCAGGCAACATAATTATGGTCCTGATAATTAGGGGGAGGTAGATAGGATGTTATTTTACTGTTGAAGCCATGGAATGGGTTGAGGATTGCCACTTTAACTCGTGGGTCATCAAGATGACTCACTGATTCAGCTAGTCAATAGTAGCAAAAATAATCAAAAAACTTTGACCAAACTTGAAGTCAGACAATTACTTAGGCCACTGAAATAAGTAGGTGCCTGTTCTTCTTAAACCAAAAATTAGCTGAGGTCAAGGAAATATGAATATTCAAAACAAAAATCCTTAGAATCGGGAAAAATGCTAGGAACGGCTCTGTTTTGAATCTAGGGTTAAGCTACCTGAAACACTTTTGTTTCTGGCCCCGATCTTTTACTTCCTTGTCATACATCAGTGTTGTGGTATCCAGGGTGCAACGCAGATGGAAAAGTTACACCGCCAAAGGCGGTATCCACGTGTATAAGGCTTTAACTACCTATCCCAGTAGCACAGGTTATTTTAATAAGGGCCGATTATGACTAAGCCCCCCCCCCCTAAAAAAAAGTTTGTTTCAGGTCACCCGACCGACCCTACCAAAACAGGGCCGACCCTACGTTTTCTTATGCAATTTTGGAGAGATTTTCCCATTTTTACCCCTTGCTTTGACAATTTTAGGGTATTAAAAAAGGTTGGCTTAATCATTCATGTTGAAAAAAAAAAATCCGACCTACCGACCCTACATTTTCCTCCTATGTTACCTGAAGCAAACCTATTCTTTTGGCCTAACCATTGGTGGACTAGTAATAATACACTATATATATATATCAGGTCTTCAAAAAGCGCTGATATTGTATAAGTGCCGGGGGTAGAGCCTACAGTTGATATAATAAGCGCCGGGGCACTTATAAATACAGGTCAATCCGATATAGCATGGGAACCACATGTGGTGCTATTAGACGGACCAAGGCTACACAAATACACACACCCCTCCCCCCCCCCCACACACACACCCAGAACCCTTCTCACCTTCACCTCTACTACCCCCCTCCTACGTGCACTATGGGGTAACCATGGCAACCCTACATCAATCCCTAACTACAGCCTTATCCCAGGTCCAGGATCCACACTGTTGTGACCTTAGTAAACCTGGAGGAGTTATAGTATAGTTCTACCAGGAACTAAATAAAACGGTTTTTTGGGAAAACAATGGTCCTTAAAATGAGGCCGCTTGTTGGTGCACTGTGACTTAGATACTGACCGCAGTGGACTGTTTATATAATCCCTCTGTGGGGCCGGCCTTAAAGGAATAACGTGCCTCTAGGGTAGGTTCACCCTAAGTCAAACTCATACCTTGAGTCAACCACTTTTGACATGAAGTTACAAGTTTAGTATGCACCTGGTGACAATGAACTCCCACTGATTTAAGAATTGAAGTGTTTTGCAAATATGAACTGCACATTGCATCTGCGTTATCACTCTTTTTCATACTGTAAAATCAGTCAGAAGTACCCCTGTTTGACCTGTTTTGACAAACAGAGAATGAAAATCTCTCCACTGTTCATACTCTTTGGTAGTTGATTTGAAATATTTGTCCCTTCCATACACAGTGTCGATCGGTTTTGTGAGCTGGGTATATATCTAAATTACACAAATCATGACTTTTTTGAGCAAAATTAATTTTCTAAATTATTTTTAGGACTGATTTTGTAAGGTATACCCAATTCACCTTAAGTCAGCCATGAATTCACCCTAAGTCAGCCACCTCATACCCTAAGTCAACCATGGGGTTTTCTTCTCTGGAATCCCCCCTGGAATTCTCTCAACCTAAATTCCTGTCTAAGAACTCTCCCCCTACCCTTGTGAATAATTCCTCCTCCCAGAATACCCTCTTCTACTACAGGGTTACGGATAGCAGGCCTACTTGTGTAGTGTATAGAGGGCAAGGGTGAAACACAAAATGAGGGGGGAAGGGGGCGAGGGGGCATAGCCCCCAATATATTCAATAGAATTCCATACTGCATGTCTATAATGTGATATTTAGTCCTTATTGCTCATACAAATAATATTTACTTGTATTGATAGCTCGTAATGCAGTTATATTCACCTGAGGTACAGTACTAACTTTGTCTTGATTATTTCATATTCAACAAATCGTTTTCTTCTCTATTGTTAGTTGCAACATATTGATATATGATGCATGCATTCATCCATTGATGAAAATTAGAAAATGACTGGTTTCTGCCACATATTTCTGGTGGTTGTAATATGGCTGACTCAAGGTGCATTTTGGCTGACTTAGGGTGAAAAGGGGCAATTCTGAATACTCTGATAAATCATGGAATTAAATACTGTAACCTGACATATGGCATTGTAAGACATCATGAGTGTTACTCTTCAGAACAATACCTAAAGTTTGGTTCAATTCTGAAGGATATGCACAAAAAACTTTAGGAGCAATTAGACCTGAAAGGTAGCTCATGATAAAACATGGATCAGACCGGTTGAAAGTGGTGAACCTACCCTACATGGGTAAAAATCGACACGGGCGACACAGCGACACGGCCGTTTTAGGCCCTTTTTAAAATCGACGGACACAGGAAAATAGGGGTAAAAATCGACCCACAGGGATTTTTCTCTAAGTTCTTATATACCTAAAAATCGACACAATGTCACAGCCCTTCTGTTAAAAATCGACACGGCGACCTGGTCAAAATTCTGGGCACCCATGTAGGACATGTAGAGGCACAATAACCACCCAAGAACTTAATAAATGGTAGTGTTGGTACAGGGAGTGATAGAGAGACTGGGGAGACGTGAGGAGTACTGGAGTTAGTTATAGGGGTGAGATGACCTTGACTAATACTGCTGCTGTTAGGCCTACTGCTGCTGCTGCTGCTGCTGCTGTTGCTGCTGCTTTGACCGGCTTGTACCCAGCCCCGCCTCCTCAACACACACCATCCCCTCAGTCAGTCAGTGTGCCACGCACCCCTCCCCCTCCAGCACGCACCTCACAGCCAGAAATACCTCCTGATGTACATGCACGTGTGTGTGTGGGGGGGGGGGTGAAGGTGAAGGGTAACAGCCCCGTGATGTTGAGGAACACAACAAGCACTCACCACACAACCTCAGAGGCATTTCTCTATGGGGAAAAACGTGGAGCAGATGCCTGAGGGGATCCTCTACTGTAGGCTATCATGAGTTTTAATAAGTGTGATAGCAGGGGTGAATACAGGATTTTGATTTTTTTTTAAAAGGGGGGGCATTGTTTAAAAAAAAACTCCCAAAAAGATTTACACAAAAAAACCCTGTAATTTTGAGCAAAAAAAGGGGGGACGGCCTAAATCCGCCCCTGACTTAGCAGCCCTTGCAAATGCAATCGTCCATGTGATATTGTGTTAAGTAAGAACTCATTTAGAAATACAAGTTTGGAGACCTAAGGTGCTCGTTAGCCCAGAATTATCTAAACAAAGTAAGGTGACTGCCATGCTTGGTGTCAGTACTTTAATTGACTCAGTTGCATCTGCTGTCCTGACATAGTTTTTTCCCCTATGTGATGTGGTCTACTAGCCGCATATCGGGAGTATATACTATAGCGTTCAGCATGTGTATAGTGGATTAGGTTTAACCTTGGGTGGCTATAGGGGTGCAGAGGGAGGTGGATGCTGAAGGGTGATGGCCACAGAAAGGGCCCAGCCCTGACATGACTCTGCTCATGTTTTCCTAGCTGTTTTAATGTCGGATATCATCACATCCACATGGCTTTCTATCAACCCATGTGTCCCCACCCATAACTTTCTGGATTATGTTCTGCCCTAGCCAGAGTTAGACATTTATGTGTGATGTTCTACACTCTTATTAAGTAAATCTAAATGTATCTGAGCAGTAAAATGTACTGTAGCTTTACAGAAAATACTACGGGATTTGTGTACATTGGCAGTTGAAACTACTCTTGGTATACAGTATAAAAGGACATATTTCTTGGGTTCCATTTACAGTGTGTGTATGTTGCATTAAGAATAAAAAGGAAAAGGAAAAAAACTTGATGTAGCCCAGGGGATTTATGGGCTGAGGAAGGGTCTAGCTAATAAATTGCTGTAGTTGGCGCGGTTTCTTATTAAGATGTGCTCTGTTTCCTTCCCCTCCGGTAAATGGCATGTGTCATGGCCCGGTGGTAGCCCTGTACTATCCCTGTACCCTCTGTGCACACACACACCATGCCGCCACGTGTCTGAGTCCATGTGTATTTGTATATGGCATATAGTGTTGGGTATTATACATCCTTAACCCTTTAAGAACCACATGATGTTTATACATCTTTCCAATGCACCAATGCAGCCTAGACCGGCGTGTAATGCCGACCAAGGGGCATGGTACAATATAGCTCTCTGCTGCCCTTGAAGGGTTAGCGCTATAAATTGCGTCCCAATAATTGATACAGATTACGGCGACTTATCAAAAAACACTGTAAAAAGTCTGAGTAGAGACAAACAGAGTAAAACACTACGTCCTGTGTGTCTCCTCCAGGATTTCCTCCAGGGGCCTCCACTCGTAAATCCTCCTGCTCTGGTAAACTCTCACATCCTCACTTGTTTATGGTAAGCCCTTTAAATACAGCATGATGCCTCAAGGAGTCAGGTTCATTTATCGTCATAATGCATCAATGAATTGCCGGCACTGCATTTATGCATCATGCCGTCCTTTCAGGAGTCCGTAATCAACATGATACATGAACTCCCTCATGGCTGCATTCATGCATCACGACGATAGCAGGGTATGATTCATTAAGGCATCATACTGTCCTTAATAGGGTTGCTAAGCTACATGATACCCTCTTCATGATGCACTCACCGTTCTCAGGAAGGAGATATCATCCTGCGCCTTGGTATCTCCGTCGTCCTCGGCCATCTCGGCGGAACGCTCCTATCACTTCAACTCAAAAAGAAAAAAAAATCTCCAAATGAGGAAAGAAAAACTTGACTTCTTGTTGCCGTCCTCCTGCCGGTGTTGGCGGCGGAGGCTGGGTGCCCTCCCCCTGGGTGCCAGGAGTGGTTACCAGGGTTACAACATCCAGGTACGGTCTACTTGTCACGGCGAAAGGTGTAGTAAGGGTGAACGGGAAGAGTACAGCTCCTCTAGCCGTCTACGTGTGTCTCCGACCAGGCCGACCCGTACACTGACTGCTGGCTGGTGGTGGTGGGGTGGTGGGGTGGTGCTGGTGGTGGTGCTGGTGGTGTACTCACGAGCTATGGTGGTGCTACTGTGCTGGGGAGTACAGAAGGATGGGGTTAAATCGGATCAAAACTGTACACCCCACTGTATAGACTGGCTTGCACCAGCGAGAACTCTACTTCGCCACGCACTACCCCCTCCTCTACTGCTGCTCCCACTACTACCTACAATTCTACAGTTAAGAAAACTATATCATAGAAAAAATTACTTGAGCAAGTCTGCCCACTATACATTCAGTACACCTTAGAAGCAGGGGCGGATCCAGGATTTTGGAAAAGGGGGGGGGGGGGGCGTGAAATAGGCAATGTACTGGGGATATTGGAAATTGCCAAATTAAAATATACAGAAAAATAGGGGGGGGGGGGGGCGCACGCCGGGTCCGCCCCCCCCCCTAAATCCGCCCGTGACTGAAGTGTTAGATGGCCAACTTATTCATAGTGTTTACTCGACAGGAGGTAGCTGTGAGTGAGATCATGCCTGTTCCCTGGACTTCAATTTAAATTGATATTCATATAGTAACCATGACATTGCCGTTCCATGCACGCCGTGGTCATATTCACATGGTAACCATGCACACTGTGGACATATTCACATGGTAACCATGAACACTGTGGTCATATTCATATGGTAACCATGCACGCTGTGGTCATATTCATATGTTAACCATGCATGCTGTGGTCATATTCATATGGCAACCATGGAGGCTGTGGCCATATTCATATGGTAAAGTGCACTCAGGCACACTGTAGTCATGTTAATATGGTAACCATGCATGCTGTGGTCATATTCATATGATAACCATGCACAAAGTGGTAATATGCATATGGTAACCATGCACACAGTGGTCATATGTATATGGTAACCATGCACGCCGTGGTCATATTCACATAGTAACCATGCACACTGTGGTCATATTCACATAGTAACCATGCAGGCTGTGGTCATGTTCATATGGTAACCATGCACACTGTGGTCATATTCATATGGTAACCATGCACACTGTGGTCATATTCATATGGTAACCATGCATGCTGTGGTCATATTCATATGGTAACCATGAACACTGTGGTCATATTCATATGGTAATCATGCATGTTGTGGTCATATTCATATGGTAACCATGCACACTGTGGTCATATTCACATGGTAACCATACACACTGTGGTCATATGCATATGGTAACCAAGCTTGCTGTGGTCATATTCATATGATAACCATGCACACAGTGGTCATATGCATATGGTAACCATGCATGCTATGGTCAAGTTCATACAGTAACCATGCACACAGTGGTCATATTCACATAGTAACCATGCAGGCTGTGGGCATGTTCATGGGACATGCTTCAGTTGTGTAGGGCACCTGGCCGTTGATATCAGCACCACCTGTGCTAAGTTGAGAACCTTCAGTACAGGCCCTTGGCCACTAGGTAGAGCAGCTAACCATGGGTTGTGACATCACAGGGACAGGTCACTATTGCTTCTTTCTGAAGTGGTTACCAGGACTTAGCCCGTCAGTGAGTAAGCATATATAGTTACTGAGGGTCAATGCTATTCACATGTCTTCAGGGTTACACAGACTGAAGCAATCACTATCCTGACTTAGGCCCCATCTAGAGGCAACCAAAGGAAGCACCGGGGGTTGGACATGGCCGCGCCCATGGCCTAACACCTAGGAGCCCTATACCCCGGGTTGTGGCAGCAGGTTTGGTCAGCTTTAACCCCACACAGCCATGAGACAACACTTTCTTTCCACCTACTTTTCCCCAAGTCAATCCATACATTTACCACTACATGTAGCGATATGTATATCGTGCGTAACTCTGATTATCAAGTTAATTGCCAAACCTTGTTGAATTACTTGCCTGGATGCGCCCTTCAGCTCGCTACAGCTAATTATGGCTGGTATTTGATATATGCAGGCGAGTCCTAGGGCAAACACTTTGCATACCATCATGACCAGGCCATCGCGTATGAGCTGGCTACAAATGGCCACAGGTGGTAAAATGGTATTGAAATAGAAGCACTAGAAATGGTTTAAATTATGTGATGGTCGTCTAAAGCACCTGATAAACAGGAATGGTACTGGTGTTTCCCTGTATTACCTTTGTGATTTGTGTTTTGGTTTTAGGAGTTGCCTGAGCCTTTGTGCCTGGGTTGACTGCTGGAACCAGGGTATTTCCCCAACTTTGACTCCTCATGTGTGTAACCGTGAGTGCCTGTGAGTGTGGTGTAAGTGACTGTACACAATGTGGGACTTAGTTTTATAGTCAAGACCGGAGAATCTGGCAAGACCTCCTCCTGAGAGGTCGTAATCCCCAATTATAGGTGTTAAACATCATCTCACAGCACTTAAACAATCATTTATAGTGTCATTTAAGGAGTAGCTCACCCTGTGCTGACAAAAACATTCTCAAAGATTGATGGGCAGTGGACCCTGGAGGTAATAAATCCAACCACAGATCATTTTTGGTTGCTCCCATCTGAGAGATGTCCATTCTCCAAATGACCCCCCAACACTAGTGTTATTAATTAAACTTCTCTTTGGCGGCTTCACCGAATTCTCTGTTCGGGACTATAGCGGTAGTGCTTTATGTCATTTTGTTGTGTGTTGTCTTAATGAAAGCAGCCCTAGCTTGTAACTTGCCAGGCCTGCATTCATGCATCATGGCGATCCTCATGTTGATACACTCCTGAGTGAAGAGTGCATCAATGCTGGAAAACTACCCGCCTGCGCTGCGCTGCTCATGGCGAGTGTAACGTATTCATCATATCACACAGAGAGAAGATACAGCGTCAAAGCGGAGTCCAGGTTGCCTCCATAATGACTTCCCTGTTTAGAGGAGTCCAGGTCGCCTAAGGGAGCCTAGGTGAATCTCTGGCTGACCTAAGGGAGTCTCCTGGGGGAGCCATATGACCCGGAGAGCTATATGACTCCCCCAGGTGACCTCCTTAGGTTATCCAGAGAGTCACCTAGGCCCCCTTAGGCAACCTGGTCTCTCCCAGAGAAGGGAGTCATTTTGGAGGCAACCTGGACCCCCTTTTGACCCTGTATCCTTTATATATATATATATATATATATATATATATATATATATATATATATATATATATATATATATATATATATATATATATATATATATATATGTGTGTGTATGTCTTCATTTGTGTTCATTTCTGTTTTTCTGGGAGAGGAAAATATCCCCGTCACTATTATAGAAATCGTATCTAAAGCTGGAAATTTAATCAGAAAGCTTTCCCAATCAATTTTCAGTAGGCATTCAGTGAGCCTCAGTTGGATTCGTACTCGATGCCACAACCTCCATATTTGATGAAGTTTGTTGGCTTTATGCCCATTGCTTATAGTTGATGGGGGGGGGGGGGGTATTAGTCCCCTCTTTTAGGTTAGAAAGATTACATGGATATGCTTATGGGGGGAGGAGGGTGGAAGACGTCAGTGAGGGGACATGTACATATTCTGGGTATCAATAGGGATGACCCACGTGGACAACCTTTCTGCTTAGCTGCTTGCTCTCCTTCTCATTTCGATAGGCTGAACTAAATGTAAAGACTGTCTTTTTAGTGAGGGATATCTACCCACAACGACCAAGGTCCTTTCTACAACCCTATAAAGTGTTGTTTACATTAATAGGAATATGCTTTAGCTATTCATTTATTTGCATATAAACAGTTCTACTACTACTGACATAAGACTTAACCTTGGTTATAACAAAGTCCTTGGACCATCTGTATTAGTTTGTAACTGGTCTCTGACAAGACACTGACAATGTACTATATGAGCAGAAAGAGTAGCTGTCATTTCTGATTATTATATTAAGTAAAGATGTATTACTACTCTGTTATGTGTTTTCGGCCTTTCCCCCCTCCTCCCTCTACATCTGTGATGCAACCATGGACTTACCAAACACTGATAAAATCAAAGCATCTAAAGTTGTGAAATAGTCGTCTCATAAGAAGACTTTAGGGTATTCTCAGTGACTGTCATAAAATAAACAAGGTAATATGTGTCCATCTGAGGACCCACCAGGTTACCATCCCACAGGACAACACTAAGCTCATCTGAATGACAATGTTAGCCCAGGCGGTGGCCCATTCCAAGTGACAAGTTTATGGTCGTCAAATTCACAATCCTGAAAAATGGCTGCATATCCCTATAAATGTGCTTTATACATTTTGTCAGCATGATATATGAATGTAGCCCTGGTGAGTCTATTTGCCGAGCCTGCATTCATACATCATGCTGACAACTGTTTGGACATTTTAGAGTTGGTGCAGTGCCAAGTCTGGAGCTGGCAAACATTGAGTTTTGGGCTGGCAAATACCAAATGGGTCTTCTATCTGACAACCCCAGCTAGAAGACCTGCTTCTTTTTCACTCAAGAGTCTGCAGACGAGTTTACTTTTTCAGTGTAGTCAGTGATGAGCACTGCATCCCCCACTGCGGCAGTGTCCTCATCCCACTCCCAGGCCACCTCCAGCTTCCCCCCAGTCAGGTAATCACCCCCCCCCCCACCCCCACACACCCCCCACCCAGTAGTCATCCATCAGAGGGCGTATTTCGGGATGGGCCTGATGAGTAGACAGGGAGGCAGTGCAGAGCCGGCAAACAGCCCCCTTCTAGATCTATACTAGACACTATGCAGGGGTGTCGGAACAGGGGGGGGCAGGGGGGCCATGCCCCCCCCCCCCATCCTAGACATGGGGGGCCACAGTATCTTTTTGCCCCCCCCCAACATTTTGGAAATTATATTCATTACTCTATAGTTATACAAAGAAAGACCCACAAATTGACCGTAAAATGCAACAAATCATGTCAAACTTTTGCAAAAATCTCCTTGGGGGCCATGCCCCCAGACCCCCAATAAAATGTTCAGTGCATCGCTTTGAGCGCTTGGAAATGCGCACCCTTCTGAACATTGTTTGGTTCGGCGCGGCCCCCACAAAGTCAAGTTGCTTCCGACACCCCTGCT